>JAODKN010000008.1:8269134-8306769 GCA_026774425.1 Petrocephalus zakoni | reverse complement strand
ATTGGAGTATGTTGTCTATGTGGCGTTTGTGCGAAGCCTCCTCCTATTGGAGTATGTTGTCTATGTGGCGTTTGTGCGAAGCCTCCTCCTATTGGAGTATGTTGTCTATGTGGCGTTTGTGCAGAGTCCGTCTTTTTTAGGGTTCTATGATACGAATGTTTCCAATGTTGGATTCACTTTGCTGACGCCTCCCTTGGCCTTCTAACTGAAGTGGAAAGAGAGAAGACTTAAAATCTAGAGTCTCACCTTGCAAAAAGGTGTCGGCTTCCAGGATCATCTTTGGGGGGGTTCTACTGGTTAGTCATGAGATCATTCATTGGTTTTAACGTTGAAAGATGCCTCTGAATGCGGCTAGGATGTATAGACTTCCTGAAGCTTTCCCCCTCGGTAAGACATTTTGGATGGGGGCACCAGAATCCACTTAGACATTAAGTTCTACTTAATCAACTGACATGGCGGTTTCGCTGTCAGCGGTGCCTGTCCTGTGTCCTTATCCCCAAAATTTTAATACATTTTGTGTTTCAGTTGAAGGCAGTTGACGTAATGGATTTTAAAATTTGATGTTACCTCACCCGGCGAACCTGACCAGGATGGGTGTATGGATAGATATGTTGTCCTGGTGGTTATGTATTTTATGAAAAATCATTACTTGGCAAAAGAGTCTCTAATGACCATCTGGTGGATACTGTAGGTGATTTAATATTGTCCCTACTGAGATGCTGTCCAAACCCTCTTCAAATTGTGATTTTTGCAGTGATCTGGTCCAGATTTTGGTTATTGTAGTGAATTTGCCTTAACCCAAAAATCTAACAGGCCTTTTAAAATTTATTTTTAAAAGTAACAGAAATCAAATTCTATAACGACAATGTGATTTTCATGTAGAGCAGGATCCAGCATCCTGAAGCGTGTAGTCTAGTGAATCTGATTCTCAATCAGGCAAAACATTTCCTTCAATCAGAATTAAATCTGCTTACACGTTCTGCATACATACACATTAGCTTTGCGTTTGTATTGCATGTATTCAACAGGAAAACCTTGATATGTAATATCAGTGTCTCGGGCATTACCTGGGTATTACCTATCAGCAAAGCACACCTCATGGTGCATTTTGAGTTCATTCTAAAGCAATATGGCCATTTGCATGACTGCTTTCACGTCTTTAGGGTAGTAAAAGTGATGCCTCTAAATGATTGGATATTTTAATGAACTGGAGTCCAGCTGAGGACATACTGTGCATTGGTAAGCGCTCACCTTAATTAACTTGGGTCTCCTTCCTTTAGAAAGGGTATTATTCAGCAAAAAGACCAATTCCTAATCTCAGAGAGTTGCCACAGAAGAGCTGTGAGTACTCTGTTTCTTCAGGTGACTGAGAGAGGCACAGTTTAAGTTTACAAAAACCTCAGCGGGCACAGACAAGGTCAGCCTTGAGGGACGCTTTAATATTAGTTACCGATTTGACAAAACAAGGCTTTGAATAGAAACTAGCTGGAGACTGTTTTAGATCAGAACACAGAGAACATTTTCACAAAGGGTGCTCATCGGTAGAGTAGTGGACGAGCTGTCCTCTGATTCATTCCAGTCCAAGTTCATGCCAGGTTTTTAAATATCAACACATGGTGTCAGGAATTTTATTCAGCCCAGAAAATTATGTGATTATAAAATGTTTAAAGTCTTTTCTTGAGTCACCCCTCAAAAAAGTTTCCTTCCTGTGCGAATGGCAAGCAGGCCAGTTTGATCCCGGAGTGGAAGTATGTAATGGGCACTTTATTAGGATGTCAGGGTTTTAAAAAACACACCTGAATGACAGCTGTCTCAGATTTAGCAAAGTGGGAAGCAAGAATCCGCCCATGAAGCTTGATATAGCTGTGGGGTCCAACACAGGAGACTGCATCATGCCCTGGCGTACAGGTGACATGTACGTCCATCAGGAACAGCCGATTGCTCTCCCTGTAACCAAAGAGATTGTGCTCAGATTCCCGTTTCCCAAGCAGGATACTCTTTATTGATGGTGGTTAACATTTCTTATCTCAGTGTTTTTGACCATTTTAACCCATTCTAAGTTATGTGTTGCTTGTATAGTGCATTTTAGCTCTCTAAGGGCACCGCTGAGGGTGTGGGGGTGGGAAACCGGGAACTGGCGGTGGTGGCAGTGGCCTGGGGCTGAGCGGGGGCTGGGGCTCCCCCCGACTGCAGAAGGCGATGGCCGATAAGGGCACTCGTACCGCGAGCTTCATTTTAGGGCAGCGCGGCTTTCAGGCCGCCTCTGCACGCCTCTGTAGCCAGTTGCTAGGGTTTAGGGGCAGCAGACAGACCCCCCCCCCCCCCCATCGCCCCGCCTGCCCACTGCTGCCTTTGTGTGGCAGCCATATTGAGACAGCAGTCAGCATGGCCAGCACCCTCACTGCCTCACTGTTTACATGCTGGGTAAATGATGCAGGAGGACCAGCCGGGCCGGTTTCTGTGCCATGGCTGCCCCGGCCTGCTCTGCCCTTTCCAAAACCGGGCCGTTCTGGAAGGCGGCCGAGCGCCACGCTTTTCAGCCGGGTAGGCGTGCGGGCTTCCCTGTCCGGGTTCCGGATCGGCACCGCTGGGGGGCTGCCTTATCCGTGGCCGGCCCCTCCACTACTTTTGGCCAGACGCACGCTTTAGAAGGGGCTTCGGTCTGAGCCTCTGCTTTTGGTGTGCTGCTGTTTGCAGGCTGTCCTTGTAGTGAATTGGTTTCCCCAGGAACTCCAGGTTCCCCTTATAAAAGTGTTTCTATGTGCTGCGAAGCCCTGGAATTCCCGGCCTTCTGCTGTGCTCTGTCTGGGCCAGGCTCCCTGCTACCTCGCACTGCTAAGTGGTGTGTGTGTGTGTGTGTGTGTGTGTGTAGGTTTGCATAGATCACATTTGGTAAAATCTGCAACTTCCTTACTTTTGGGGACATTTTTTTAGGTCTCCATTAGGATAACCTCAGTTTTATAAAAATCTGTGAATGCAATAATAAAACAAAAAATGTCAACAGTCTTGTATTTGGGTTGGTTACTTGTGGTTAACATTAGGGATGGGTAGGGGTTAAGGCTGCCGTGATTGGGGTTAGGGTTTTCCCCATAGAAATTAATGGATGGTCCCCATTTCGATAGGTACGTGAGTCTGTGTGTGTGCGTGTGATTAATTCAGTATGCAAATAGAATAGAATTATATAGAATCGTGATACTTTATTAATTCCTGTGGGGAAATTCTCTTTTTTCACTTTGCCCCCTCTTTCTCCATGCAGGTGAGAGCAGGCCTGGGGGGGTCACACTGAAAGGCCTCTGTAAGGGCCCACGGACATGTGACTCCTGCCGAGACCATATAAAAATATGGAATATGCATATTATATATTACAGAAAAATACATGAAAATAAAAGCAAAGATGGCAGTTCTTCATGCCAGAGTTGGCCGTTGAGGCTGCTTGTGGGGTCGTCACTCTTCTGAGGTGACACTGAGCACATGCAAAGCGGAAGCGACCATAAAAGCGAGAGGAGGAGGGAAAGCGGCCGGGCAGCTGTGGCGGGATTCAGCTGAGCACACCAAACGACAAAATATAAAAGAATAATAATCCTCTGTGGCTCCGCCTCCCCGCACGCGCACACACACACACTGCACGCTGAAGGTCGTATGAATGGAAACTCGCCTCTTGTCCTTCCGTGCCTCTGGGGCACTGTGGAGCCCATGAGGGCTGCCTCGTACCTCGCGGTGCGCGATTCGCCGGCAGACTCCCACTGCGTTACAACCGCGTTATCCTGCCCAAAACATCTGTCGCGGGCAGAGCGGCCCGGGGCTCCACAGGGGCGATTAAAGGGTTTAGTTTGTCTAGTAGAGCCCCGTCAGGTGTCGGCGGGGTGGCGTATGGGAGAGAAGGGGGTGGGGGATGTTGAGTCGTGATTGAGTGACAGAAAAACAAAGGTTCTGCGATGCAGGAGAAGCCGCCCCATGCAGCTGCCTGTGCTGTGGATGTGTGACATCCATCGCGTGTAAACTGCTCCCCATAAATGATGCCAGGCCAAGCTGACCTTATATGAGGCTCACAGGTCACATGGTCTTTTCTAATAAAAGTCAATTACGTCTAACCTAATAAAATCTTACCTTAGTGACAATTTATTGTATTTACCTACTAAAGGTCCACCTAGAAACAAGCAGTGTTATCAGTCCCCTCACACCTTGTAATTGCTAAATAATGTGCGTCTCAGGGTCTCAGTTGACAGTGTCATGCCCAAAGAGTTTTTTGTGTTGTGGGAATAATTGCTTTGCATTGCTAGCTAATGGCGTTGTAGGGACAGGCTGGTCTGGGCTATAGACTGTGAAATATTTTTCTCATTCCGAGTCATAAAAATCAGACTTATTGGCCATTTGCAATTCGAAAGTCTCAGTACGTTCCCATGGAAATGTCATTTGCGTCGATAGCCCAAGCCGACCTGTCCTGACGTGACGTTCCTGTGGGCTTACAGCATGTAATTGGGTCAGAGTGGGGGGTGGGCATGGAGGGGGGGCACCGCAGCAGTAATATCATTGTTTTTTTGGAGGACCCGGGCAACCACCTCCAAACCTCGTGCCCATGGACAGTGGTGCCAAATTGTAGCATACAATGGAGTATGTTTTGTTGTCAGATGAGTATGACACCCCAGCCCTGTGTCAGGTGGTTAAAGCTTGAACTCTCATTTGGGGGGGGGTTTCAGTTTTTTCAGTAGCTGTACCGGTTCACAGCAGCTCCTGGAGCACCAGCCCCCCGTGTCTAGACAAGGTGGTATTTTTAGACCTCTGATATTTGACATAATATCTATCTGTGCATCTCCCTTCTCTCTTTACACATGGCAACACGCAGAGCTGAGATATATCTGTTATGGAGGGGGGTATGTCGGGGGGGTCCATGCTTCACATTCTACCGGTATATTAATAAGTATGTTCCTCGCACGCTCCGGTTACATATTTACTATTCTAATCTCTCTGTTTTTCCCCCCCCACAGCAAATCTGTACAATCAAAAGTGGACAACATATTGGTGAGTGATTACTGGCCGCCATGACTTCATTTGTCTTGCCTTGTGCGTAAGGAGCCCCGCGGGCTCGTGCTGCCGTCGGCCGCCGCCATGTCGTCGCGGCGTCTGAGCGCTCGGCGTGCCGCAGCCAGGTCTCCGTCGGTCTGCCCGAGCCAGGCGTCCGGCTGACTCATTTCCTGCACCCCGGCACGTCCTTCGGAGGAATCCGTCCGCCGCGTCTTAAGAAGGCGACAGAGGGGGTGAAGTTTGTGATCGTTTACGGGGGCGCAGCGGTGACCTTCAGGGGTGATGTCAGCTCTGCAGAAAAGCCCCCCCCCCCAGCTGACGTAGTGGAACTGCATGCAAATGCAGCATGCCTTCCTTTCGTATTAGTGAAGAATTGGAAGGAAAAAAAAAGGCGGCAGCCATAAGGGACTGTAGGGGGCTTCTGGGGGCTGAGAGATGGGCGTGTGCATGTAGATCTGAAGCACATATGAAATATGGATGCATTTATGTACGAATGGACAGGTATGCATGGCCTGTTTGCTAGGAAATGGTTGTCATCGCAGGGGAAAGCAGCATCATGATGACAGGAAGTCGGTTTGAGATAATTAAGAGGTAAAAGTGACCGTTAGGCTGAGGAAACCATATGGAGAAAATTCACCCTGTAGACGACCCCTGCCTCGTCTGCCTGGGTCTGTACCTGCTGTTTGTCGGCCTTAATGTCGTGCAGCGTGGCCACGGCCAAGTCCAGCGCTGCTGAAATGTAGCTGCTGGTTATTAATGTGAAACTAGCAACTAGTGGAAGAGAGCCGGGAAGCAGTGGCGTTTGTGGCGGATGCTATGCTGGTCAGGCCTGGCATTAAAAAAACGCTTTTAAAATGTTCATATCCAATATCAGTGTCAAAAATAAGGCACAACTGATGGGTCTATCTTGGGAGCCTTCCATAAGTGGCACCAGCAAAGAGACATCCTATAGAAAGTGACCTTCTTCCGGTCTGAACACCAGCATAAGGATGGTATACTTGCATTTACATTTAAAAATCAGTTTATACATGCGCGCAGACTTTTAGAAACGACGAGGATATAGTCTTTGCGTTCCATCCTTTGTAGTACTATCTGAACCTGAATGAAAGCTGAGCGTGTTGTAATTCTGTCAGCCTGATTTAGCAGGCTTTCGGGTTCTTCCTGTGCATATGAGACCCTGATTCATATGCAGAGTCACTGTATGCAAACATGGGAAGGGACCCCGACTCCTTCACATGTTTTCCTTCAACCCGGGACGTGCCGTTCGAGATCCGTCCTGTTTCACTTTCTGCACATCTTGCCTGCTGAGAGGTTCCGCCGCGTTCTCGGTCACAGACGCAGGTCCCGGGGTTCATTCAGATGCTCCTAGCGTAGAAACCGTGACTGGATTGGATTGCGACTCGAAACTGGAACGCTGGATGCTATAGCAACACGAGGGGTGGATCAAAGATGCTCTTTCTCTTGGTGGGGAAGCGGCGCTTGAGAGAGGTGCGTTGCTAGAGGTTCCTGATCCCTCGCTGCAAGAAACGGAGGTTAAAAATAAACCCTGGCCCCCCTGGTTTGAGGGCTGCACCCCCGTATGCTATTGTGATCGATAAGGTTTATCTCCATCGCATGGCCTCCCTTTCTGGTGGGGCAGTTAAGTCACTACACTGTTTGGTGCATTTTTGTGTGGAGGGGTGGATTGGGCACGACAAGCGCGCTAACAGCTTTGGGGACTCCCTGGGTGCTTCCGTGTTGCCTGACGTGGTCTGCTCAGTACCCCACTGCCTCTGCCTTTGTGCCCAAAGGGCTGCAGGTCCTAAGAATTCTCCCTTTGGCACTTGGGGCCAAGAGCAGAAGGAGAGGAGGCAGGTCTGCTAAGCTGGGCCTGTGAGACCCACGTGACCTCCATGGTCTAGACTGCCTCCGCAGACCGCTCTGGATGTTGCAATCCCACACAGAGCCTTGCATCAGAATCTGTTGGTTAAAGTTGCTTAAAAGTTGTATTCTACCTCGGTCCCTGTTTCCCCCCCTGCCAAAATGACGGTTTTTAAAGCCTTCTGCTGCCAGCCCCTGTAATATTCAGTGTTTATTGGCCCCTGTTTCCATGCGCTGTGATTTTTCCACTTAATTTATTAATATAATACCTGCAATCACCAGTGTCACATAGGGGCAGTGTTAAAAACAAGGTATAGATGAACAGATTAATAAAAACCATGTTAATATTTAGTGTTTGTCTCCCAGGCCACTGAATTGTTTATGAGGTAGATGTTGGTAAGTTCTTTCCAGGGCAATGATAGTGGGGTCTCAGCCGTGTTCAATATGCACCTCTGCACTCTGAACCGAATCACTCTGGATGGCGGAATGACTGTGTGTGTGTGTGTGTGTGTGTGTGTGCGTGCGCGCACGCACCAGTGAGCCCAGCTCTCAGGACTACTGACCTCTGAAAGTGGCACAACAGTGTCGCGTTGACGTGCAGTTGATGAATTGTACGCTACAGCAAAGCCTTCATGCCGATTGGACGGCTCGTTGAGCCCGGCTGCGGGCGACCGAGTTCCGCAGCGTGCCATTCGCTGCTGGCTGGTGGGAGGGGCCTCCCTTTTGCTCAGCTCCTTGCTCTGATGGGATGAGCTGCCCCACTAGCACAGATCATGGAAAGCTGCCGCTGCGTGTGTGTATGCGTGTGTGTGTGTCTGTGTGTGTATGCGTGCGTGCGTGCGTGTGTGTGTGTGTGTGTGTGTGCGTGTGTATGTATTAATGTGCATGTGTGTGTCTGTGTGTGTATGTGTCCGTGCGCGTGTGTGTGTGTGTGCGTGTGTATGTATTAATGTGCATGTGTGTGTCTGTACAGCAGTCACTGTAGTGGCAGTTTTGCTGCCATGATCTTCTGGCAGTTCAGCTACACCTTACCTGACTGGTCCAGCGTCCTGTCCCTGTGGCTCAGGGAGGTGTGGCTTGGGGGGAGTGGGGGGGGCCAGGCTGCTCCTGAGATGGTAAGGGATGGTTAGCGAGCAGCTCTCCTTTGTCTGCCTGTGCTGGTGGCCGCGCACGTGCCGCTCTGTGTTTGGCCACTGGCTCCACACACACGCCTTCTTCAGAGCCTCATCCCTGCGCCTGTCCTCGTGATCTCATCTGTGTAACTCCTACACTGGTGAAACACTAGGAGGCCGAGTGAAGGACCACTGTTCATGTCCCCCCCCCCCCCCAAGTCCTCGTCACACTGCCGACATGCACACGCATGCACACGCGCACACCGCACTACTGCTGCTGAGCAGCTAATAGCGTTAGCCATTCATGAGCTCCGGTTTCCCTTAGCAACAAAGAAGCGAATAGAAAAGATGGGGTGAGATGCGTCTATTCTTAGAGCCCAATTGGAGCGGGCGGAGCGGTCCGGGGGGAGAGCCGCGCTTTGGCGGCGGGCCGCTGTGTCTCTGCTGCAGCTAACCCCGGTGAGCGGCTGCTCGCCCACTTCGCTCCGCTCAGGTCCTGCAACGCGGGGGCCAATTCGGCCCCGGCCGCGCCCACCTTCCCGGAGCTGTCCCCCCTTCCACCCTGACGCGCGTCTGGTCTCTTTGCAGCTAGACGCACGACGCACCTCATTTCCTGAAGCCTTTCAGGTGCTCGGCAAAGGTGGCTTCATCACGTTTACGAGGCTTGTGCTCCTGTCACCACACACGCAGATGCACTTTTTCCACACACAATCATTTTGTGTGCAATTTTTTTTTCCTAGTGCTAATTTTTTTGCACAATATCCTTGTATATTACGTACATGGTTATATTCCTGTTCTATAGCGGACACCATCAAAACAAAGGTCTTGTTTACGTCGGATTTACTGTCTGTCCTGCTGGCAGCGGATTAGGTATTTCTCGGATTAACGCGACCTCGGATGACATCATCTTGTGGGGGTGGGGGTGTGGGAGAGAGTTGGGGAGCTTAAATTCCCCTGGAGCTGTCTCCCAGTTCCTGTTTTTTCTGGCTCATGTTCCTCACTGGTTTTCTGACTGTTTTGTCTGTATTGTAGCCTTTCGGGCTGAGTTGCCCTCCTGGTGATGATGTGTTTTTGTGCCGAATAACGTGCCCCACCCATAGAGACACCTTTTTTTGGCAGTGCATCTAAGGGTCTGGGACTGCACTGCGAGAAATTTGTGTCACAATCGGATCTTGGTGGCGGTTTTGTCGGCCATGACGGCAAGCTGGCGATGGTGTGAGTAACGAGCCACGCATCGCATGTGTGGACCCATTAACGTCAGTTTCTGTCCATCGCTCTGTCCCCAGACGGAAGGATTTGGGACTTTTTTGCACACAATGATAACTGGGGCACCGTAAAACCTTACTCATGCTGTTTATGGGAAAGACAGCCATGGCAGTTTTAGAAAGATGCAACATTTTTAGTGCATTTTTTAAAATTCGCGTTTTCAAGCGCTCAGCCCTGCGTTGGAGAGCTGTTCCTGGAGCTGGTTTCTCGTCTGCCCTGTGCTACTCCAGCAGAATTTAAATCGCGCCAGCCCGTCCCTGCTGTCTTCCCTATTCCCTTTGAAGCTGCGGGTCGTGGCGGGGGGGTGGGGGAGCGGCATTCACCGTTTGTAGCTCTAGGCCCCCTGGCTTGCATGCGGCACCTTAACATGCGCTTATCCTTGTTGCCCACCAGAGTTTTGACAATTATTGCAATGTATTGAATTTTTACATTTTTTTCCTCATTCACCCTCCAACACGTACAAGTGTTTCTGAAGCAACTTCTCACGCTCTGCCCTTATTTATGTCCGTGGTTTTGTTTACGTGCCGTTAGGCCTGCCCCCGCACCTTGGCACCTGTCCCCGGCACCCCTGCCCCCATCCCTGGCCTTCCTGGCCTTATTTCCATGCGGTGGGGCTCGTTGCTTCTGGGTGTCTTTTCTCCGTGCGTGATGCCGCCTTCCTGCACGCTGGCCCACCCCGCGCCTGTGGCGACCGCAGCCTGAACGCGCAGAGGGTTTTCTCGGTGCGTCGGGATCCAAGGCGCCACGTCTGTTTTTGCTGCTGTTCGTTTAATTAAGCTGCACAAAACAGATTAATATTGTCACTTGTTTGAGATTTAAGGGGGCGGCTGATCATCATGCAAACTTAACAGCATGAAATATTCAGAGGAGTGGTGTGTACAGGGCGGCCATCAGCGCTCAGCCTCATGCCTCCAGCGTTGTGGGTTCAGTTCCTACCCATAGTTCCTCCCACATCACTTGTTATCCAAGGACTTGTGCTTTAGGTCATTTGCTGCCCCCGGTACCTTGCGGTGCTCAGTGCCTAGTGTGGGTCTGGCGTCCCAAACATTGTGCCCCTTGCATTTTGCCCCCTATGTTTCCGAGGACAGGCTGTAGATTGACGCTAACCCTGTACTGGGTTATCGTTGCGAAAAGATGGATGCATGACTGCTTGGAAACGGAACGCCTTAAAAATATTACTCTCTTCATTTTTTGCAGCAAGAAGTTGAGAAGTTTACAGACATCGAAAAACTCTACCTCTACCTTCGGTTGCCTTCTGGTCCCAGCAATGGCAGTGACAAAAGGTAATCACTCCATCCTCCTGAAGAGGGTACAGCTTCTTTCCCAGGTGTCCATTTTTTTTGGCGCGATGCAGCACAACTATGTATATTATGTGTAATTGTTTTAGGGGGTGGTGCAGGAACCTGCTGGGGTCAGTTTAAGCCCCTGTCTCCAGCGCAGCCCAACTGCATGTTTTGCTTTGACGCACTTTGAGTTAAATATATTTATCTTCAGGCTGCTTCGCCGCGGCCCGCCATTCGCAGCAGAGCACTTGTCCATTTACATTAACTGCCACTTCTTAAGTGACAAGGTCCAAGTCCATCACGGGCTTTTCCCCAGTATAACGTGGATCAGAACCAGACGTTTCCTGTTGTGGTGTGTTCTTTCCATTTTTTTTTTCTATGGAAGACAACTTTATTTTTACTTCCCATTGCAATGAGAATTCCATTGCTGTTGCGCTGTTTTCAGCATTTGGAGATTCATGGAAAAGCACAAGTGTCCTTGTGTCACCAGCTCTCTGTCTCCATTAGTGACCGCACACCTGGTCGTCACCCCCAACCACAAAATGGCACATGGCATTCGTTAGGAATGCAGGTCCACCGGTCCTGGATCGCTCTCATGCTGCCAGGTTCTCTCTTTTCCAGGAATGGAAAAGGGGAGCATAGATAACAAAACTGACCAAACCGAAAGCCGAACCAGGCTGGCCAAATTAAATGGCTCCTCTAACCCCCCCGTTCTCTTCCAGCGACCAGAGCTCCATGTCATCTAGCCGCACGCAGCAAATTCATGCATTCAACTGGATCCGAAATCACCTAGAGGAGCACCCAGAGACCTCGCTGCCCAAACAGGAGGTCTATGACGAGTACAAGTGCGTGGGAGCATTTTGGCTACATGAATGTGGCCTCTATGGCTGCAGTATTCCCTGTTGTCATGGGTTTTTAGGATTGTGATTTACGGTGTAGGAGGTGATTCTGCTTGTTTCACAGACATTTCTAGTGCTAAGTGCTTTGGTGAAACACTTGCTCACCACCTTTACATGCAGTGCAGTATGTAAAATGGAAATGTTCCTCTTCCTTTGTCATATGTTTCTATAGTATTTATTTATAACTAGGTTGATTATGTATGTAATTTATGTTACGTTGTTATGGAGGCAACTATGTGTAACTCACAATGACAAAAATCCTTAATACTTGAAAAAGCTTCAGAAAAATCACCAGTGGACATTAAGCATTGATAATGTCACAAATGTACGCCACCAGTGAACATTAGTCACATGCGGTTGTTAAAATAGTCCACCGTTATCTAATAATCAGGTTAGGAATTTATGAATGCAAAATAGTTTGTTAAAAATAAATTCAGGTCACACTTGTGGAGGTCACATAGGGATTTTGGGTTTGATTTTCTTAGTTTTATAAATTTTTTTAATCTTGAAATTTTTTTCTTTTTCAGGAGTTATTGTGACAGTCTGGGCTACCACCCCCTCAGTGCTGCAGACTTCGGGAAGATCATGAAAAACGTCTTTCCCAACATGAAGGCGCGTCGACTTGGCATGAGAGGCAAATCAAAATATCCTTGCCTGGACAGCCTCTCGCCGTCCCGCCGGCGGGGCCTCGCTTGCGAACATCTGCTCTTGTAGTTCATCTCGACCCTAAATATAGAGCCGGAGAGGAATGAACAAACAGCGGGCCAGCGGGCGCTGCGTGGCGGGCGCGCTTTGGCCTCTGGGGCGACGGGCTGGCCCGCTACGTTCCCCAGGCGCTTCGCGTGCAGGGCATTAAGCCTTTCAGGTCTCTGACGTCTGACGTATCGGCATTTGGAAAGTGAACAGAGGCGGGGCCAAATTAAAAATGTTCAAGGCAGGTGAACTCCGCGGCTAACGGCGTGCACGCCGGTGCACTTTTTATTTTTACTCAAGACGCATTCAGAAATAGACCTTGTTTGTTTTCACTGGTTGCCATGGTAACCGAAATTCAATATGACCTTCCGAGCAAACCAGGGGCCGCGATGGATTTTAAGAGGTGGCGTGCGTAGGAGCGCCTCCATGTTTCAAATGCTATCTTCCGTATAGTTGTGGATTTTACTCTCCGTGGCACGTTTGGAAGTGCCAAGCTGTCCACTGTCAGCTGTTTGTGCAGCGGGCTGCGCTGCCGTGGCAACTATGAGCTCGGGGTCAGAGGCAGCGGCATGTCGGACGTGGCGGTCGCGAAGAATTCACAGGCCATTAGCCGTGAACTTATGTAGCGATGCTACATCTCCTGTGGAACGGCGTCAGATTAATCATGGCCTCCCAGGGCTTGGTGAACCACCCCCAGGCGATCCAGCGATGTCCAGTCTGAGCAGTGGGGGGGTTATGTGTTTGTCTGCTAATTCTATCAAGCAGGATTGTAACGTTTAATTAAAAAAATGTTTGCGCTGTCTTTTGGGCCCCTTCTTGCAGCATGTGGTGGAGCACCATCCCACTGGCTGGGTTCAGCTTGACTAGTCATGCGTTTGTCCTGGCCCAGGTTGTCAACATGGCCATGGGTTCCTGGACCATGATGGAATCCCTCTTACCCGACTGCCTGAGCTGTCTTCTGTTGGGTGTCATGTTTAATTTTCGTGCCACATCGGTGCTGCTCCTGACATGAAGCTCTGCGGTGGACGCACAGGTGTATTGCTGTAGTAACAGTATAGATGTGCTGCTGTTGCACCATAAACCCACATCTACATGGACAGCGCTGAAGCTATCAGAGTTGCTTGGGATCAGATCAAAAGCTTTTGACTAAATAAGCTCTAGAAAAATCACTGTTTTCCTAGCTTTTATTCCTTAATTCTGCCTCACATACTGTTACAGTGGGCTAAGGAAGAAGGCCTTCGTACACATGCCGTCGTTACCCAACCTGGACTTGCATAAAACAGGAGACGGGGTAGGTGAACTTGCTTCCTCACCTCGCTGGGCTCTTCCCCCATCACTGGGTGACATTTCTTAAAAGGACTCTGGACCTGAACTACCCACCTCTGGAAACTGGTTAGCAGAATAATTGGAAAGTGAGCAGTTAAGGTTTAATGATGGAGGAATAACCTAATCTGGGGGTTGGAGAGACGCAGTGATGCTCACGCCGCAGAGTACCTAGGGAAACAGCTGCAAAGCCCAGGAAGTACGTGTGGACAGTTTCTTACCGTACCTGTCTGCCCCCCCCGCCAGTGTGAGGTGCTGGAGGCCTCGAGCCAGCTGGCTGGTGCCGACGGGGAGGTGCGCTCGGCCGCGTGCGGCCTGGTCTGCGAATGGGCCCAGAAGGTGCTGAGCCGGCAGTTCGACTCCGTCGAGGAGCTGGCCCGCTTCCTACTCAGCAGCCACTATATCGGCACCAAGTCCATGGCGGCCCTGACGGTGATGACGGGGGCCGCTTCAGGTATGGGCCCGCGGCCGTATGCGCGTGCGTGTCGGCCGGCCTCACTTGGGCATGATAAAATGAGGGACGAAGGCACCCACACAGGAAAACACAGCTGTCGTTGTTTGGTAACAAGAGCTAATTTGCTCCATTCATACAATGGGTTGTAACTCCTCCCAACCAGATGTGATTTAAGGGGAAGGAGCGCCATCTGGTGGTTATTGGTAGAACTGTCAGTAACTGCATGAACTTAGTGTTGTATGGTGTACATTGGCCTAATGTAACCTAATTTTACCCCACCAAACACACATTCATATTCTAATGGTAAAGATTCACTCTGCTCACAATAACTCTTCCCCCCCGGCACCATGCAATCTCAGGGACAAAAACGCCAACACAGGCGTCTGCGTTTGTGCCAACTGCGGAGGCCAACTCCTTCCAGCCCCAGGTGAAAACCCTGGCCTCGCCCTCCATTGATGCCAAGCAGCAGCTGCAGCGTAAGATTCAGAAGAAGCAGCAGGAGCAGAAGCTGCACTCGCCGCTGCCGGGCGAGGCCCAGGCCCGCAGGGTGGATGGCGGCACCCCCGGGGCAGGGCCCAGCATCCCCTGCAGAAGCCCCGCCCTGCTGTCCCCTCAGCCAACCATCGGCATCGTGGTGGCCGCCGTCCCCAGCCCAATCACGGTAACTTGCACTTGCAATGTATTGTAACTATAGTGTAATTATGCCTGTAATTGTGTGTTGCAAGACAGGCATGGATGTCACTTTCTTGTTGAATTGTTTGTTTACTCATTTGATCACTTCTTTATTTTATTTATTAATGAATCTTATTGATTACTTTGTTATTGATTTTATTTGGCTGTTTAATATAATTTTTGTGTGTGTGTGTGCATTTGTTCCCTTCCTAGATTTCTAGAATTTATTTTCATTATTTGTCATCGCTGATTGTCCTGACGTGATTTTGTCCTGTCCTGATTTTTAATGACTGATAGAAACTTGCCTAACATCTGCCACCCTCTGTAAGGTTGTTTATTCTCACCTGTTAATTACTGTGCCTCTGTTTCTCTAGGTGCAGAGGAGCAGGCAGCTAATGACCTCTCCCAGCCCTGTGGGAGCACCAGAAGGCAAAGTCGTTCCGGTCAACTTTCAGGTGGTCACTCAGTCTGTGCAGTCAGTGAAGCAGTGCCCCAAAACGCCCCAGAACGTCCCCGCCAGCCCCGTAGGCGACCGCTCGGCCCGGCACCGTTACGCCCAGATCCTGCCTAAGCCGTCGGCCAGCAGTGCCATCACCCTGCGTTCCCCACCCACGCTGCTCATCACCAACAGCCCCATCAAGGCCGTGATGCCCACGCCGCACGTCAGCTCTGTCAACGTGGTGAAGATGACCGCCATATCACTGGCACCCAACGGCAGTAGCACTAGTGGCTCCACCGCTACCCCCCTCCGACCGGCCTCTGCTGGGGTGGGCAGCACCGGATCTTCAGAGGAGCCTAGGTCCAGCACACAGGTCCACGGTGGTTCTTTGGTTCCAGTGCAATCACCCGTGCCCAGGCATGGACGCGTGGCCACGACTCCTACAATCGGCGTGAAGCCGGAGCCTGAAGCCATATCTGATGCTAGGCGGGCAGATGGGCTGCCTGCATCTCATGACCCTGACAGTAGCCAGAAGGGTGTGGGAGATGCCAAGCCCAGGGCTTGCAGTGCACCCACACCACATGCCAAGGGGTCCCCAGCACTCCACGGAAAGTCCTCATCCAATGGCAGCACTGTGGCAGCTTTCACCGGCAGCAATAATGACAACAGCGAGGGCACTTTGTACTTGACCATTTCGCACCAGGCCACCAGCATCAGTGTGTCGCCCAGCGGCAGTGCCCAAGCCGCCTCATCGCTGAAGGAGGCCTGCCTGGGGTCTAAAAGCCCCCGGAAACGCACGAGCATTGGGTCTGAGTTGAACCAAGCTCCCGTCAAAAAGGTATTTGTCACCCAACAGCCAATCATGGATGTGGACAGTCCCAAGTTGAATGTCGGCTCAGCTCTGAAGAAAGCTCCAAGGGCAGGGGCTCCAGCCCGACCCGAAAGTGCACCAGCAATCGGCAAGGTGACTGTGAAACTCAACTCCACCATCCCAACTCGAATTCTCGCACTGACTGACTCTCCCATCACGAATGCAATTGGCTTCCAAGCAGTTATTAAACCGCAGGCCATTCCGCAAGACAAGGACGAGGAGACCCCGACTCTGGATGCCGATGACCTCCTTCCAGGGACCTCTGCATCCAGTCAGACCCTTTTAGAGCAAATCGCCAGCAACTTGCAAGCTGTGGCCAGCAGCTCCGGAGTACTAGACTCCTCCGCAGCAAATGGGTTTAAGAGCTCTTTGTGGGAGGATGGGCAGCTCGACAGCATTCAGCAGCAGACCTATGTCCAACAGTTACCTGATCATAAGCAAATAGTCACGCCAGCCATGGACCAGATACCGATCATGGCTTCAGATGCCAGTCAGCTCAGTCTCCACCAGGACATTGTTGACTTTGCGGGAGGCCAGTCCAGCGTTGACTACTTTCCATTTAACGACGATGAAATGACCCAGGACAGTATCGTGGAAGAGTTGGTGCAGATGGAAGAACAGATGAAGCTGAACAGCAGTCTCCAGTCTTACGGTGGCTGTGTTGACGTAACGCTACAGGGCCAGTCGACTGTAATGCAGGGTGCCATGCTGGCCTCCCACCAGGTGGGGACCCCCTTCTACCACTCAGCCCACAGCAGCAGCACTCCTATACAGACGCCTACGCCCACCCCAACGCCTACCCCAACGCCCACCTCTGAGATGATGGGGGGAAACCAAGGCCTGACGCGGGAAAGTCCTTGCTCCAGGATGGCGCAGACGACCCCGGTGGACAGTGCCCTAGGGAGCAGCCGCCACACTCCTATTGGGACGCCGCACTCCAACTGCAGCAACAGCGTGCCCCCCAGCCCGGTGGAATGCAGGAACCCCTTCGCTTTCACGCCCATCAATTCCAGCATGACCGGATACCATGATGCCAGCATCGTCACCAGCAGCCCCGTCAAGCCCATGCAGCGGCCGATGGCCACACACCCAGACAAGGCCAAGCTGGAGTGGATGAGCAATGGCTACAACAGCGCCAGCGGGACGTCGGCTGCTTCTGGCAGCATAGGGATTCTTCCCAGCTACCAAGATCTAGTGGACGACCACTTTCGGAAGCCACATGCCTTTGCCATTCCTGGCCAGTCCTATCAGTCCCAGTCCAGGCACCACGATTCCCACTTGGGCCGCCTGACGCCCATTTCTCCAGTTCAGCAGCAGGTCGCCAGCATGGCAGGTCTGGCCAAGCAGGAAGGCTTTGCTGTGCCCGCACCTCTGGATAACAAAGCGACGACGACCGCGTCAGGTGCCGGCACCTTCCGCTGCCGCAGTGTCAGCCCGGCCGTGCGGCAGCGGAACCTGAGCGGCAACACGGCCTTGGCCAGCATCGCCAGGTCCACCGCGTCCTCTTTCAGCTCGCCCGTGGCCCCGGAAGTGCTCAGCATTCTCGCCAGCAGCCCAGATGTCGCTGTCAGTAGCATGGCGCAGAGGAGCCAGTCAGTGCCCCTCAACGTGATGATGCAGACTGAGGTGCTTCCAGTGCAGAAGCCAGGCAGCAACCAGAATATCACCAGCGTCCTGCTGAGCAAGATGGATCCAGATGGCGATGATGCCGTGCGAGGTCTGGGCATCAACAATTTGCCTTCAAACTACACTGCCCGCATGAACCTCACCCAGATGCTGGAGACTGACCCCAGCCTCTCCGGTGTGGCTGACACCCAAGCTCTTATTAGCCCCGGTCCTTCCACGTATGAATTTCAGAAGCCGACTTACCTCATCAAGAACGCCAGAAGTGAACAGATAAGCCTTTCCTCTGTTGACAGCCAAGCACAACCACGGTCTGAAGAACAGCAGCCAGAGTCTGAAGAACATCAACTTCAAGATCAGTCGGATCAAAGTCAGACAGTGTTGCTGAGCCAGGACCCACAGCAGCAGCATCTGGACTTCAACACCACTGTCAAGGACCTCCTAGGGGAGGACGGCCTGGACCCAGGGTCCCAGTTAGTGGGGCAGGTGGCGTCGGAGCTGAATGCCGTGGCGTCAGACTTCTCCATCACGTCGGAGCTTTCCAGTAGCATAAGCGACCTGAACACTTTAGACGCGAACCTGCTCTTTGACCCCAATCGGCAGCAGGGACAGTATGAAGACTCTACACTGGACGAACTGAAGAACGACCCGATTTTCCAGCAGATCTGCAACGAGACTGTGAACTCCGCTGGCTTCGACTGGCTGGAGAGCAAAGACCATCCCACAGTTGAAATGTTGGGTTAATGGTTTTGTTTAGATTTTTTTTATGATTGAATGTTACTTCTATTATTTTTTGTTTTTTTCTTTCTTTTAGAGAACCATCTCTACGTAAAGGTTCTATAGCACACTGCAACATGAACCTGGACACTGGCATTTTGTCCAGTAAGAAGTGCCGGGCCAAACAGAAACTATCGTTCTTTCTGTTTGGGTTTTTTTCTGTTTGTTTTACTTTGTGTGCTGCATCAAGGTGCATTGCTGGTGCTATTATGTCCTCGTTCCACCCTTTTTCCTTAAAAACAAAATCCTAAATGATCACAGCTGAATAATTTAGTTAAAAAGACATGAAAGCACTGTTGCATTAGGACAAAAAAATATTTGAAATGTTAATTTGGACTAGCATTACTTTTTTCCATTTTAAAAAAGAAACTTTTAAAATTTTATTTGGGCAGTAAGTAATATTGTCTCAGTCACTTGAGGTCATATTTAAAAAAAGATTTGTTTCGTAGACAAAGGATGCATTATTTTATGGATCAAGTATTTCAATTCTTGTAGACTGTTCTTAAAAGGCAACCTTGTTTACAAAACAGGTTTTTAAAAGAAAAAAAATCATCTTGCTTCAGATAAATTCCCGAAGACTGCATTGTGCAAAACAATTTTGTGGAGAGACTTGTGGAAGTGTGCTTATGGATATTATAAGATATGTCGTATATGTACATACATGTATATTAATTGGCTAATCAGAATATTTCAAGTAGCTGACACTAATAGTTTATGAAACTTTCCATTCAGGATTATTAAATGGGTGCTTGTCATAAGTCGAATTAAAGGGACATGAGATCGTTTACCAAATCAAAACAAATGGCTTTAACGTCCAAATGGCAGTAAAGAATATTTTAGGTCAATATTAACTCGTACTGTTTTTTCCACAATGGAAAAAGTAATTTTTTGCCAAATGACTGCATTTTTTAATTGGAAATTTAGCGTAGGGCTAGGCAGTGTCTGGTGATCTAATGAACAGGTACCCACATGGTGCCTCCATCAGAGTAAGTTTCATAGCTCCCAGTACCATCTAGCTCACAAATGAAGTAAGCATTAAATTAAATGGCAGCTTTGGCAGATCAGTTGGTAAGACACATGTACTGTTAAATTCCGTCCCATTTTGGATTTGAACAAACATCTCACTTTGTCTCCACTTGTTACACTGGATGCTGTAAATCGCCCCGCAGTGCTGCGAGCCGATGCCCGGTGTATCAGTGTACGTCGATACGTTTGCAGTTGTGGCAGAGGTCGCGGCGTCCTTAAAAGCAGCGAGGTTATTCTTGGCGTTCTGTCCCAGCGGCTTGCTTCCCTCCCATTCTTTCACTTGAGTATGTTCAAGATTCAACTCATTTGCTGGCAAAATAGGAGATGTAAAAAAAAAAAATATATATGAAAGCCGATGAGTTGTTACTGGAAATATTAGGATCTGAAGTAAAGTTAGAAACACCCCTATACCAAAGTGTTAATTACTGAGGCATTAGTAGAGGATATGTATGACAATTAGTTGGAGGGGTTACTTGTTCCTGGTTTAGTTGTGCATTTTAATTGCGTGTTTGCAACTATGCATTTCTCTTTAATGCCGTGTTTTAGCTACTGAGTTTTACGTCTGTTGATTGCATCCTCAACCCTCATTATTCCTCCTTGAGTTCTCAGTCTTGGCTGTTTCATCGTACTCACTGAAAGTACTGATGGTGATATTTTCGTAGCTGAGAAATGTGTAAGCCCCTAAGTGAACCGTCATCGCGCGGCGTGGTTAGGTATTAATGCAAGTTGTTTAAAAAGAGACAAACCAACCTATTGAGATGCAATGGAGCCATTGACTCACAGCTTGCACATTTGGGAATGCATTAGAATAAAATGCATATCCCTGTACTATTGTAAATCCAAAAGGAAAATAACCTGGACTTTCGCTGACTAACACATGGGACATTTTTTTTCTAGCCTGGAATAATTGTTCAGTGCTTGTTTGGGCTTTTAAAATGTTAGACTACAGGTGGAGAAGCAATATAATTTATGAAACTCTAAGCATTTTAAAGTGCATGTGCTACATGTATGTCTCAGATAAGCGAGAAGTAATTTCTTATTTAGGAGAAACACTGGTATTAATCTGGGTCCTTTGTTTCTAAAAGAAATTTTAGTGAGGAACTGCATAGCAGCTTAAAGATCACACCGTACAAGAATCATTTTCTATGATGAATAACAGGTGTTTTGGAGTTAGCCAAGTTTTTTGTTTATTATTATTTTTTTTATTTTTAAAACTAAAAACAGAAAGTCTATAGCCTGGTGAAAATCAGGGGCTATTCGAATGCTAAAAGGTGCTTCACAATCCTCTCTGAGTAGCGATTTTCAGCTTTGACTCGCAGTGTTTTAGGGTTTCAGCCTTCGCAGCCGTACGTCCATACCAAAGAAACGCTGTGCAGCAACACCAAGAAGAAAGTGGAATCCATGCTTATTTTCCATTCGCTCTCCCATTAATGCTCTGCGGTTAAAATGCTGGCTTATTCTGGCAAACAGGTTGGACATTCTGTGCAAATATGGTCTTGTGAAGGCTTTCATTGTTTCTTTAGCCTGCAGTGGGAGTTACCGTGTGGAATAGGAGTGCGGGTGGGGTGGGGTGGGCTGGGAGGGTGTGGGGGGGTTACATTTATATATGTAATTTTGAAAGCGGGCAGCGTTTCCGCAGCACTGAGAACCTTGTGTTGAAAAGCATGCTGAGAGCCACACTACTTAGTCTGGTATTTAAAACTGTTGAGGTGGGATGTTCTCCAGGTGAATTTTGTTGTAATTGTTAAAAATCCTGTTGAACTTCCATTTGTATATATGACAGATTTACAGAAAACAAACCCAGTCTATTGAGAAGCTGTATTATAGTAATGATTCTGAAATATTTCTGTGCCCTATCAGAAATACTGTACTTATCATCCTTCATCCCGTAGCACCCCCCCCCCCACCCCCCCATCCACAGAGAATTTTTCTTCAGAATTTCATTCTTGTACAGTCAGTGGCTTCTGGCTCGTCTGTTTTTCTTTTGTTTTGTTTTGTTTTTTGTTTGTTTTTTTGTTTGTTTTTGACATTTATAGTGGTCCGAGTTTGCAGAGGAGATGTGTGCTTAGCATAAGAACAATAGCGTGGCTTATTCAGACACATCCGTGACATGTTGGTGGGATGCGTATCGTCCTGTGACAGAGATGGAAATTCCGCGGCTCGAAATTTCAGCAAGCTTTCGAAGGTTCACATTATTGCACTAAACTTTTTATGAAAAGGGTTTGGCATCCCTTTTAGGATAAATGCAACAATTATGGCCCCCAAAATATTTTTTATAAAGAGTTTAAATAAAAAAAATGTTAACTAAAGAAGGAAACATGTCATCTAAAAAGTGACACCATTTAATTGTCTTATGTAGCAATTTGCATTGATCTCAGTGAGATAAATCTAACTCATTCTCATGCAGGAGAATATAAAAAAAGAATTAAAGAAAAATTTAAAAAAAAGAACTTTATTAAGTCTGTCACCATGTCGATAAATGATCATTGGTGTGCACGTGTGTTGGATTATATTGTACAAACTATACTTTGTTACCACTTTCTTTCCTGTAATGCGGACTGGTTCTGTTGACCAGCAAGGTATAGCTAACTCACTATTGCAAAGTTAGTTGCATTGTTTGATGTTTACTAATTCAGATTAGTATGTTCTGTATGTTCCGTTTTTTTGTTTCTTTGTTTTATTTTTTTTAAGAAAAATGCATCTTTGTGAAGATTCATTTTCTAAACTTTTTTTCTGCAAACCTGTTTTAAAGTAAGCACTGATCTTTGGACTCGCATTATGAAAAAGACTTCTCCATGCACAGGGGGGCCAGTCTGCACCCCTTATGCTGTATTCTTCACTGACCCAATAGCTCCTCCTCTGAACCCATCTAGCTCGTAGAAGAATCTTCCATCTTGTTGTTGTCTGGTGTACAGCGGACCGCGCAGTAGTAGCATTTCAGCTGTGTTTTTCTTTTCTTTTTTTTTTTTTAATTGAAAGTGCTCACAGATGTTGAGAGTTTTTCTAAGTGGTTTTAAAAACCAATAAACTTTTTTTTTAAGGAACCTGTTGTTTCAGGTTTTTTGCTATCTCTTCTGTGTGATGGATGCTTTCCCGTGGTTCAGCATTAACTGTGAAATTGCTTAATTGTTTAATTTCAGAATTAAACAATTCCTAAGAACTTGCATTTAGAAAAGTAGCCACCTTAGGACATACCGTTTCTCTGAGAACGCATCAGCACTAATGTAAATTGTAGCTGTGGCAGCATTTCTGTTATTGTGTAGTACTGGCCCTGATCTTTTATCCAAGTCAGATCAAATGCTTGACAATGTGAAGAGTAAATCATAATTTCATATATCATCCTGAATGGAGCAAGGTAATACACACACATTACACAGTGTGACTTATCAGGGTAAAGCCTCCATACATTTCATTATGATTATTGGTATTGTATTACAACTCTGTCTAGACATAAAGTGTATTAAGCATCTGGTGAGTTTTTTATAAATCGATTTCAGGTTAACATTATAAAACTCCCGGATACCTGTAACACATACAAAATTAAAAATATACTTAGCTACTGTTTTTTGCAGTCAATTTCAAGCATAATGTGTAGGTCCTATTTGAAATTTAAGGTGAGTATCTAAAATAATGGAGAGCGGAGTAATTTTTTTAGTTTGCTTTGCAATAATTGTTTTCATTTAATTGTGTTTTTATTGCCGGTACTTTGCTAATCGACTACATTTTGACGACTCAGCTGCAGACCACCTTGACGAGAAAATATTTTTCGGCAGCAACAAATTTCATCATTTGGATACATTTCTTGTTTTTTTAAGATCTTAGCCCTAGAAGCTAACTTCCAAGCTAAGCGAGCCTCAGGCTCCACCGGCCGAGGGATCAACGGCGGCGCGCTCCCGCGAACAGCGTCCCCTCCCGCCCGCAAGCGCGGACGCTGAACGCGCCTTCGGTGACGTCATGGCCCCGCCCCCGGCTTCCTGTTCGCCGCGGGTCAGCAGAGACGCGCCGCTGGGGGGCAGGAAGGTGCTCGCCGTTTACATTCGCGCTACGCGACGGACTTGGAGGAGGCGGAGGAACAGGGGGGCGGAGGCGGAAGAACAGCACGACCGGGATGGTGGACAGCGACATAACAGCGCCACATATGACAATTTAATCTCCGCCGTGAGAGACGCGACTTAACGCTGGAAGTGTAACCGCTGGCCAGCCTCTGGATGCTGAGGGAGGAGGCGGCGCGCGTCGTGGGGCTGTGAAGTTAGCTGGCTGTCACAAGTTTGGCTAGTTTGTCCCCAGCCCCTCAGAGCATACGCAGAACAACGGCCTCAGGCATGAGCACGTCCGCGGTACCGGAGGTCCGAGGGCTTCCGACTGACGTGGTGAGATACGCGCGCGCAGAGGATAGTCCGTGTGTGTGTGTGTGTGTGTGTGTGTGTGTGTGTGTGTGAGTCCGGCCATATCGTTTTATGTCACTTATTTGCCCGGGAAATAACAATACATATATGTTATTGCGAACGCTAAGAATTAATCCATATGCAGTCATACTGGCACCCATTTCTTATTATTGATGATTCTTTTTTTTTTTTAATTATTAACAGCAACAAATGAAGTCGTCGTTATTGACAGGTGCACGTTTTGCTTGGGCATTCCTGTGTGCTTCCTTGGGCTCGCCTTGCCCCGAGCTGCCCCGACCGCACCTCGCCCCGTCACGTGGCTGCCATTACTGGCCACAGGGCCAGATCAGCGCCAGATTTAACAGCCGCTTTGCCCGGGCCAGTCTCAGACTCGGCCCAGGTAGGGTCAGCTCTGGTGTCTGGCTCTAACCAGCCTCCCTTACATCTTAATTTCTTAATCACCAGAAGAGGTTGCTGCCCCGAAAGACCCATTTATTGGTGGTTCTGTATTTGTTGTTTAATGGATAGATAGGTACAGGTAAGAAGTACCAGTAGATAACAGGATAACTTAAGACAGGTAATGTAAAGGTGTGACTGGCGGCAGTGCTGGAAATGAGGATTTAATCGTATCATTTCTATGCTTATTCATGTTCCATGCTGGTGATGTGTTGCCGATCTGGCAGGAGGAATCCAGGATTCTGAGAGTGAAAGTTGTAGCTGGAATTGGACTGGCGAAGAAGGATATCTTAGGGGCCAGGTGAGTAGGTTTGGGACTCTTGCTATTCTTGTTTTAAAAATGTCTTGTACTCCTTTTATGTCATTAAAGAATCCCGTACAGTCATTTTGGCATGCCAAACCAGACAGCTTTCCCAGGGTAGGTTGTTATAGCAGCAAAGACAGGAACACGCCAGGCTGGTTTTGTGATTTATTTATTCGGCTTATGACTGTTTCCCAATTTATGGTGACATGAGAATGAGAGAAATTATTGCAATGAGGCTGAAATTTTGCACAGCCTTTTGTAAATAAGACTCATGTTCCTCATTTTGTACTATATCCTATTGTGTATAGGCATTTGAGAATAGTGTTTTCAACAACAGTCTCCTGACAGTAGTAGTTCTCATGCGATATGATATGATGATATGACATTACACTGTATTAAACTGATCATGCTGGGGAAAAACATCTCTTAGTATGTAGAATGTCTGTGATCTCAAAATGGTTGAATTCCTTTTTAATTCAGGTCTATGAATAATTACCTGCATTTTTCTGTGATGGCTATAGGTGTCACTGTTTTCAATGGTTTTTTATCCCCAGCATAGAATTAGAACTTTGTGGCACAGTGCCCCCATATTAATATTATGTATTATTAATGAATCATGAAAACTATAAATCAGTAGAGCTGTCTTGTGACCTTCTCCATTGTCCCTAGTAGTGATCCTTACACAAGAGTATCACTGTATGATCCCGTGAGCGGAGAGCTCACGAGTCTCCAGACTAAGACCATTAAGAAGGTAGGTATCCATACTGTGACCTATGTCCACTTGCAGCTGCCACTGTATCTTATTCTGGGAACGGCAAATGACTGCAGATCTTTGTCCTTTCTCATTGCTATTCTCAACCTTTTGCCTGAAGACGCTGGACCCAAAGTGGAATGAGGAATTCTATTTCAGAGTAAGTGATCTTAAAGTGGGTCCTGTTCTTATTTAGCTTTGTGTTTTTTTTTTTCTTCGTGCGTGGTACTATGTTTATTTCAATGTGATTTATTTGGGTATAACAGAATTAGTTTCTGGCCTGGCGATGAAGGTCATTTGAATTTCATCTCCTGTTGTCACATAGGACATATTCCGAGTTAAGTGTTGCTGAAGTTGAGGAAGGTGCTTACTGTGCAGTTGTTGTTAGGGATACAGCATTAACTGCCTCCAGCTGACAGCGGGTTTATCTTGGCTTTTCTGGCACAGTGAGGTGGTTTCCATTAGCTTTAATGATATTAACCCAGGCTGTACCAGGGTTCATAGCCTTGATGTTTCTGTCTTGGTGGGAGGTACATACTCATATCTGGGAATGGCAATGGTGCGCTGTTTATTTGGGTCTCTGTGATTGGGGTGAGAAAGAGGCTCATAACTTTCAGTTATATTCCTCTCCTTTGCAGCCGAGCGAAAGATTGGTGTTAGGCTGCTTTTTGTCGTTTTTATCTTTCAGACGTGCGTGACCTGCTATTTTCGCTACCCACCCAAAATTTTTGCAGATGCTGTTGTAAGCGCTGGTTGGCTCAATAGTTTGTCTAATAAAGTAATGTGGGGTTTTTCTGTCTGGTGTTCAACTGTTTGGATCATGGATCAGCTTCAGGCTGATGTCAGGTGAGACATTGACACCCACTGCAGTGGTGGCTGATGCATAGGGTTGGGCGATATTCAGTTTTCAAACGTGATATGTCTTTTAATAATATTGTGATATACGATATTATCATTCCCACGACTCCAGCGCTGAGCAGACCGATGAAAGTAGCGAATGACTAGAAACTAAGCTCTTTTATTGAGATTTTAACAGCCTCTATTCAGGAACTGAACAAGCCCTGAACCAATTACACAAGGAAGTCAGATGCCAGACTGTCAGGTACACACACAGTGGGGGATTTATACAGAGCTAGGGACACGGGAGGATCAATCAGGGTTCACATATGACACCGGTGACATATGCGTTCAGATAATTTCCGAATGATCCTCTGGTGTGAATGGAGCAGGAAAATTCTGCGCGAGCGAGTGGGCGTGTTAATGACGTTTCTATGATGGCGCTGGTGCAAAAACGGAAGAATATGTAGCTGCTTCGTGTCGGTATATTACGGAAGCATATCGCATTTATCTGGAAAAAAATCGTTTTTTCCCCCCCAAATGAATGACATAGTCATCCTGTTTTTACGAGTAATATTTTCCTGCTTTTCTAAAGTAACAAGACAACCTTTCTGTTTTTTATGGTACACGATCCGTGTAGTTTAATCCGCTTTTTTTTATCTTGGTTTGAGACATATTTCTAAATGTTGTAAACGCAACTTCGCAAAATGTCTGGACTTGAATAGTTCTCCGGAAAATGTCCAGAGTTTGTGTATGAACATGGGTTTAGCTACAAGCAGCAAGGGCTGATAATAAGCAAGAAAACCCTCTAGTATTTTTCCTTAATGAGCAGGTCAGCAGCCATCTTTGTGTTCTTCCTTGTTTTCTGCGGGTGTAACACCTGTTTGACATCGATAGTGAAGGCTGCCAACATCGGCACGATAATATCGACATATCGCCCAAGCCTACTGATGCATCCCCAGAATAATCCACTGCATAGCGCTCCCCCCAAAAAAAGGGTACAGCCCTGCTATGGTTTTATACTCCTTAAGGTACAAATTATTCTACTTAAGGTAGAAACAACAATAAAGTATGCCAAATGGTACAAAACTGTTCCTCAGAGTCCATTTCTGTACCTTAAATTGTGCATTTACCTACAGCTAAGGTACAGCTAGCAGACCCTTGAGGTTATAGCCCCAGTAACAAGTAACTGTACCCTCAAAGGTACAAATTGGTACTTTGCTTCTGAGAGCGCATGGGAACTGTTAACTGAGGCATGACCGTGTTGAATCTGCGTTAAATACATCCCACAAATCACCTGCAGTAAGTGGTCACGGTGTGGGTGTATAAGCCCCAAACCCAGTGTGGCTCTGACAGCTGTCGTGTGCAGAAGCACGTTGCCACACGCCGTCGGCCTCCCGCCTTCCTCCCGGCCGTCCTGGAGCCTTTGAAGGGCGCTAACTGGGGCACAGGCAGCTCCTTCTTCTCCGCGCCGCTTCTGCTTGTTGATATAATGGCATGCAGCTGGGCCTTTCCCTTTTCTTCTCCTTCATCAAGGATTGAAATCTGGTGGAGTCGTGGGGGGGGGGCTCCTGCCTCCCGGTTTCAGCTGAAGGTCGTGCAGGAACCTGGAGGAGGCTTGTTATTTATTTCTTTATTTTTTTTTCCACTTTACTTTTTTAGGTCAAACCTGCATTCGTTGTTATTGCAAAACAGAGCTGTTCTGTCGCATTAGCTGCCTGTGAACCCCCCCCCGGAATTAAAGAGAGACAGCTTTAATTAGTGGGGAACTTTAAATATATAGTAATGGGTGAATTACAACCCATCAGTGTAGGGGCTGAAGCGAAGCTTAAATAAGACGTGAGCATGAGAGGTATGGTGCTCTTTCACGATGATGCTTTAACTTTTAACGTGACCTGTGTTCTTATCAACAGCCCAGGCCGTGGGGCCACGTCCCAGGGGCATGCCACCTGTCAGAGTGGCCGCTGGCTCTGCATGGCAGCCATGTCTGTTTTGCGGGGGAGGTGGGGGGGGGGGTGGCTGCCGGCTCATTGCCACCTTGGCATGGGCCCGAGCGGTCTGGCCCGCTCCCCGGTGGATGTGCTCCTCCTCTCTTAGCCCCCGCCACATCGCCAACTGGACGCAGGTTACGCTTGCTGTGCTATTTCTCACGCCTCCATCTTATTAATAGCGTTATATGACACATTGTGGGCTGCCTGTAGGGCATGATTGATAATTATTGCTTTTGATTTCCATCCATCTGCCAACTGCTTATCCTGGTTAGGGTCTGGGGTGGAGGGGAGGGGGGGGGTTCCTGGAGCCTGTCCCAGGCAGCACGGGGGACAAGGCTGGGACACGCCACACAATCATACACTATAGGCAATCCAGAGATGTCGGTTAGCCTGACTGCGTTTGGACTGCTGGAGGAAACGCGTGTGAGACGGGGAGAGCGTGCAAAGTGCAGGCGCTCAGAGCGCGGGGGAGGGAATGGGGCCGGCGTCCCTGGAGGTGTGAAGTGACAGTTCCAGCCAGCAAACAACCCTGCCTCCCAGCACCCTATAAGAGAATGTGCTTTTAAACTGGTGCAGCATTTTTATATGGTCATTGTGGTTATTTACGTCGATATACATGTACCTGTATGGTAAATAAATCATGTGTTGGTTTCTTGTTTAATTCGGCAAGACAGGGTGTGATCTCTGCTCTTGAGGAGCCCCATGTTCCTCGTTTACACTGCGGGAACGGGGGCATTACTGACGGACAGGAAGCGCAATGAAAGGAGACCTCTCTGGCTCTTCGCTGCAGTTTTTGTTTTGCATGATAGCACCAGCTTTGCATCACCTTTTTTGTGCACGCGCATGTGTTTTTTGTAATTATTACATTGTGGGGACCAGATTTCCACGCAAAATGACGAAAACCTGTAAATTTTTTGCCTTGTAGGGACATTTTTTCGGTTCCCACAAGGATAACTTCAATTTTATGAAAAGTTGTGAATACAATACAAAAAACTAAAAATGCCTATTATATCGTATTTTGTTTGTTTACTTAGGAGGGGGCAGGGGTTAAGCTTGTTATAGTTAGGATTAGGGTTATGCAGTGCGTGCGTGCGTGCGTGTGTGTGTGGTTTTTTGCCTCCTGGGCTTTAGAGTTGCACGATGTCAGGACTCAAGTGCGGTCCTCCGTGCTGCATTTTTAATAATAGTGGTGTCACCTATAGTGAGTGAGTCTGAGAGCAGAACTTGATACGTCTCAGTGTGTACACTGATGCAGTTAGGAGTTATTTTTGTAATACTTATTTTTACAGTCACAAGTGATTATTTGTGAAGCATAACCCTGTTTTTCCCGCATCCATATAGGTTACTAGGTTAGCGTGATTAAATGAAAACTATTATTTAAGTCACTTTGGTTGGCTTATGTTGATAAGGTGGAAATGTATTTATATTGAGATAAAAAGTGGATGTTGATACACTCCCGTTGAGTGTAAGCACTGTCATGTTTATGTAAGGTCTCCAGTTTCATGCTGGCTGTAAATGTAGCTTTAAAAAGGTTGAAGGAATGCTTTGTTGGGGTGCCGAACATTGGAGGCTGTTTCTCCAATGTCCTGACAGCTGATTAGTGCGTGTGAAGTTTCTCTGAGATCTTTTCAGCCATACTGGGTTACTGTCCTCCCCCACGGCTGTGGGCCCCGGGCCTGCACTGGAAGAGTGCGGGCGTCTCCACAACCAGAGTGAACCCTGGATGCCCGCCTAAGCTGACATTTCGCCCATCTAGCAGCCACTTACAGGGCATTTTTGGCCGCCTAAGCTTTCTTCCTGTGCCAGTTAAAATTAAAGCTTTGTTTTCATTTCCCCGTTTATACACTTCCATCTCCTTGTTTTTATACTAGTCAGGTAGCATTTATTAAAAATAAATGGATGTAGTATAATGTTTTTGTAGGTGATCTTTTTTCCTGTGTTTGAGGCTGTCAGTCTGATGTCTCTTAGGATGAGCCGGAGGTCTCCCTGGCCTGGGACTGGTGCCAGTGGTCGGGTGGGTGGAGAGACAGTTCTGGTGTTAAACGGCAAAGGTCCACTGATCTCTGCTGCTATTCTCTTCCAGGTGCACCCCCGCAGGCACCGGTTGCTGTTCGAAGTGTTCGACGAGAACCGCTTGGTAGGTCCCTTCGGCCTGGCCGGTTAGTGGCTTTCGAGAGGCCCGTCTGAGCATCAGCAGCGTCGGCGCTGCCTTCATTGCCGTTCATGAGCGCAGCGGTTGCCGACTGCACATCTACCACTGGCCGTGACGTGCTGACATCCTGTCCGTGGGGCGCTGAGATCTGCATTAAATCTGCAGCAATGATCAAAATTCATGCTTGCTTACACATTGTGACATTCAGTTTTTTTCTTATTCCCCTGTTGGGTTTATTAATCATTGTTTGTTTCATCAGCCCGTGTTTGAAGAGCAGATTTGCAAAACTCACGCTGTCTGCAGGACACATGTTCGGGGACATTTGTGTGGATTTAGTGAGCTTAGGAAATTTGATGATTTTCTAACTGGGATTTTCTGTCCCAGTACTGGACTCCAGTACTGGGACAGACTGCAAGGAAGCCTGACTTTAGGTCATTGGCGGTCTCATCTCAAAAACAGCACAGACTTAAAATTTTTAAGAAATTACTCAAATCCATGAGTCGTATACAAGTGAATTGTGTTTAGAAATGGGAATTACTTAACAGTTTCATCAGTGTTGTTTAAATAGGGATCTAGGCCTTAAGTGCCTGACCTTTTGGGGACCTTGAATGGGCCAGTGTAGGATTTTATGGCAAGTTTAAATCTGTAAAGCCTAGGTAGAGGAAATGGATTGTGCCTGGGGGTGGTATTAAGTTAGTGTTAACTGGTTTCCAATGAACCGTGACAAAGAGTATGTATCACACACACACGCAGCTCTCTCGCTGACCACAGCGAGGCCTCTTTCCGACAGTTGCACTGTATTTTGTGGACTTTACTACTAATTCTTTGAGTTTCTCTGCAACGTGGGTGAATTGGGACGCTGCTTTCCGAGGAGGATGTAAAACCAGGCTGATGGGGTGAGGTGGGTTACCCTGACAACTGGGCAGGATGTCGTGGCCAGTGTGGCTTTGCAGAGGTGTTTCTGTTCTCAGAATTCTTGGTTTTGTGCGGACGGTATGGAGGCACTTTCCCACGTTTCCCACGTGCCTTGACACTTGGTGTGAATCATACAGTCATACTAATGCTAAGCACTGGGCTCTGGAGCTTCAGAAATTCAGCATGAAGTCAGACTTTGAGGTTAAAGTTTGGAGCAGAGAATACCTTTACACTTAATTGTAATATTGTAATATTGCACAGTAATAGTAATATTGTGATTGTATTATTCAGGAATTCTCAATTTTTCTTGTCGCCATATTCCACATTATTCCAACTTGCCTCTGCATGGCTGTCGGTGTCATGTTCTGGAATATTCCAGTTTAGTTTGATCAGTCTGCTTTTGGGTAATATTTCAGTGAAGGCTTTGTGTGCTGCCCAAACCCTCAGTAATCGCTGTGCTCTCGACTGATAGAACAGACTGTGAAGAGCAAGAGACTGGCGTCGAACCAGCTCTGCCCACACGCAGGTCTCATATGACAGGTGGTCTCCCTCTCCCTCCGAGCTGTCTGATTCACAAAAAAAATGGCATTGCTCATCTGTTTTGCTCAAGACGGGGCCTTTTTTATGCCTCTTTTGGATCTCCGTTTGTGCCTGGTGGGTCAGCAACTGCCGAGGTGGCCCCGAGACGGCCGAGGGGCCCCCACGGGGCTCGCACCGCAGCCTCTGTGGCCCGCTGCCCAGGGGGTCTCAGCCTCTGTTTCTTCGGGCACCAGCAGCTTTTTGGCACTTGACTATAAACACCAATAGCTTCCTGCCCGCTCCTCCAAACCTATGCGGTTTCCCAAGTATGGAGGCTATGTGGAAATTAAACACTCGGTTTGATGCTGAATTATGCCGGACCTCATTCCTCCTGATTTCCTGTAATTCTATACTGGCGGGTAAAAATATTAGCGACGGTTGAGCGCAGGAGAAACTTTAGACATGTAGCTACTGCCGAGCGGAGCGCCGACTCGCTGCTCTGCTGCAGCGCACGGCAGCCTTCCCTGCCGCTGAAGACATTCTTCTGCCTCGTCTTTTTTTTTTTTTTGCTTGTTTAGGTTTTTTGCCAGCCTCGAGGAGGGGTTGGGCACTGGATCAGCGTAGACGGATTGGAAAACTATAATTAAAGCGGGCTTGGTTGCTCGTGAGCTCGACAGCTGTGCTCAGTCCTCTTTCGGAGCCTTCTGGCCCCTCAGAGAGACGGCCTGCCAGGTCTTCTGCGTTTGGGTCTACACCTCCGGGGTCCGGCTGATGACCCCCTGTGGCTGTTAACTCCAGTGCCGCCGTGCAAGGAATGCGGCCCGTCCCCGGAGCTATTTTGGCCTTGCGCCACGGCTAATGACCTTAATTGCACGGAGGGGACCCGGAGAAGCCCAGCAGCTGCGGGGGCAGCCTGTTCCCCGGGGCACCCTGGCCATGCCCCGCTGACGGCATGGCACGAAGGCTCCGTCTGCATTTCGGCATTCGCAGGAGCAACACAGAGCCGCTGTGGGAGGGCCGGCGCTGCCGTGGGGAAGACAGGGACCCCGGTCCACCGACGGAGGCGGGCACGCGGCCCAGGGGTGCGCCAGGCCAGCCGCTCTGCTCGTCGCTGTTCATCCCTGGAGTTAACGGACGTGGGAGCAGGAAGAGCACGTTTCAGATCTGCCTGCAGCGCTGGCAGGTGAGCGAGGATGCCGGGGAGGATGCCGACGGAGGGCGCCCCGCCCCCAGCCCAGACGAGGCCTCCTGCGGGAGCAGCGGCGCCAGCGACTCCGGCTACTGCAGCGGGGGCAGCGTGGCTGAGCCTGATGACGGGGGCCCGGCCCGGCCTGTGGCGGCACCCCCCCTCAAGCGTTGCTCCTCCATGGTCATCTTTCCGTGCCACACGCCCCCAGCATCTCCTGTCGTCGTCTCACCTCAGCTGGCGCTTCCTGCCGAGGAGCCCCGGGGGTCTGCGCCGTCAGCCGTCAGCGTCCTGCGCTTGTGCCGGAGCGCAGGCGCCGCGTCGGAGCCTAGGGGTGCCGGGCCCGTGCACTGTGTCGCCCTCCCGCCGGACGGAGCCCAGGGTGGGGGGGCTCAGCGTTCCAGCCTCCTGCTGCATTTCTCCCGGCCGTCCCAGCAAGCCATTGGCTCCTGGATCCCGGAAGCCGGGGCAGAGGCCCACAGGCCACGAGCGAAGCTCTTCCGCAGCACTTCAGCCTTCTGGCCGCGGCCGGTTCCGGCGGGCAGGCTGGAGTGTGGCTGTCCGCGCGCCCTGCAGCGCAGCATGTCCCTGGATGCCCCGCACCCACGCGTACCCCTCCACGGGGACGTGAGCTACACGGCCACCCCGGCACACGTGCACATCCGCGTGTGCCATGGAGGGGCGGGGAGGCCGTCTGGCATCCGGGGAGACTCTCATTCCCGCTCGAGAAGTGAGAGCGTCTCGTGCCGGGGAAAGTGCTCTGGGGTAAGCGCCTTACCCGGGCGGCGGCAGCTCAGCGGGACGGCATCCACTGCTCTGGCCAGAACTAGTTAATGTCATGTTATTCTTTTCTTTTGGTGACACCTTAGTTCACCGTCAGCTCCTTCACTATTTAAAAACAGTGTTTAATCATTGGATATCTGTTGGATACGATACTGATAGATCCATTCACAAACGGCTTTATACTTGTATAACAATTACATCTTGCATTAGTATTAATTAAACGGCTTGTACATCATTTGTAAGTATAAAGCAATCGGTTAGTAGGCATGCTCAGAAATGAGTTTTTTTCTTTAGTAAATACTTTGTGAGACAGGAGTAAGGTATCTTTGTAATATACTTCTAATTTTGATTGTAATATTCAAATGATTAGTTTAGCTAAGGATCAGACTGAAGTGTCGCCGTTTTCTGTTTCCTGCAGTAGTTGTGAAAGCAGCGAGGCAGAGTGCCTGGAGCAGATCGGCATGAATGGAAATGCCGCCTGACGCTGGCCTGTATGCGCGCGGCTGTCAGGGCAGCCGCCCTTTGATCGCCATCCGCGCGGTTTATCCAGCCAGCCGGCGTCTTGCTATGCCTTCCGGAAGCATCCGTGTGCGACGCTGTGTTTCAGGGGCCGCTGTCCGCGGAGGGCGTCGATGGCGACACTGTGCCCAAGGTGTCGGGGTGCTGGCAGACGCAAAAACAGTACAGAAGTAGGAATTGTAACAGAATCTGTTGGAACGGAAACTGTTTCTTAATGTCGCCCTATTTGGCAGTTTGTGTGTCTATGCGTGCGTTTTTGTATTTATTACGTTGTGGGGACCAGATTTCCACACAAAATCCTGTAACTTATTTTCGATCCCCACAAAGATAATATCAGTCATAAAAATCTGTGACTGCAATCAGAAATCTAAAAATACAAATATAGTCTTAAATATCTGAAAACATTTTTTTCTGAAGGGAAATGTTTTAATTTTCTTTTTGATTGCAGAAGGTTAAGATATTAATGATGACCCATCAATAAGTGATATATTAGTGGTTGATACTTGGCCTAATATGTAGATGCTGTCTTGGCGCTCGGAGCAAAGCCATATGCTACACTCATCAGCGTGCTCAGAGTAAAGCCCTATTTGGAAATCGCTTTCGTAAAATAGACATTTTAAATCCCTGATGGGTGATGGGTTTATGCCTTTAGCTGGTTCGTCCAAGATGAGCCGGGTGATGATGGAGGGACAGCGCGCCTCCCGGGGGTGACCTTTAACGCCTAAGCGTCATCTTCTCTTATCTACTCGCATGGACTTTACCCCGACTTGTGACAAACAAAAACATCAGCAGCCTTTCCTTGCTTAAGATATTGGTCTGTGTTTTAAAATGTCTCTTAAACAAGTTAGTGTATATAAAACAAAGTTAACATTTCTGATATGTGACTCCAGAGAAAGCTCAGGAGAAGGTTGTGAAATGGATTGATTTCAGACTAGTGTCAAGCTGTTTATAGATTACTTAGAAATGTATTCCTCCTCTTTGTTAGTTGTTTTATTGGCTTTGCGAGGGAAATATGGCTTTGAAATTCTGCATTATGGTGGGTTTTGTGTGTATCTATTCATTTTTCCTCTTTGGCTGTGGAGATCATTAAATGAACTGACGAGTCTCGCCAAAATGAACTCCACGGGCTGTTTGTTTACGTTACAGTAACTAGTTAACGCAGTGTAAAGGAAACACTGCTGGGGGATTAATTAATCTGATACCTGTTTGGGAACAGAATGTACTGCTGTGTGTATCTGTGTGTTTGGGGGGGGGGTCTTCTTTTTAGTATTCTGCTAGCGCTCTGTAATCAGTTAAAATATTTGCCCCTGGTTAATTATACAAGCATGTGTGTGAGAGAGGAGGACCCCCCTCCTGCGTGCTATAAATAAATCGCCTCAAAATATTACTCCACACTGTGAATAGTCTGGCCTGCTGTAGCAACACAAACTGAGGTACAGGTGTTAGTATGGGGCGCGGAGGCCAGGGCTGGGCAAGCTTGCTGCTCTGCAGGAGGATGGCATTATGGCCCTTCATCATGTTACCCCATTTGGGACTTAATTCACACTTATCTACCTGCCTGCTTCCTCTACACGCATAACTAATGCATGTGTGTGCACATACATGTATGTATGATGTTAGGTTGCACAGATAACAAGTAATAACAAGTACCAGGAAGAACACACCTGTCTGTGTGTGTGCATTCTACAGCTTTTTCTGAATTCAAATCAATCCCCTCCTGTAGCTTTATTAACATTTTGTGTGTGCATGTATAAATTGCTTTCAAAACAAATAGGCCTCTCTTCTGTGTATTTTTTTCTGGTAAAGGTGCCATCTGGGTTCAGCCAGAATGTCTTGTATTAACTTTATTTGTTGACATTTAGTGGCTGTTAATTCTGGACCTACCTATGTGGTGTTACCATGGGCGCCTGCCTGCCTCTGTAGTTCTGTAAGGTTTCCGGTAATTTAGCTTGGAGGAATTGCTTTTCCTAGAATTAAGTAACTATCAGAAACACCGTATTGATAAAATTGTTTTTGAATTAGATTTTCTTCAGTGAGAATAATGGCGCGCTGCTCCACTCTGTAAATAGCAAAGTGGGCACGGGACAGTAGGCTGGCACACTTTCGCTGGCTCCTGGGGGTGTAGCCCGTTTTCCTGCGGATGGGATGGTCCTGCCCCCTCCCCCCACCCCCTTGGGGCTACTGGGAGAGCCATCCAGTTGTGGGCAGCCCGGGGGTCTGGATTCTTCACTCAGGATGCTGATTTGGTTTTCCTGTGGAATCCCCCCCACCCCCCGAGTCATGTCCTAGATCAGGGTTGTAATATTTTTATTTTTCCTGCTCTATGGGGGACACTGTGCTTCTCAGGCTGCCTGAGGACTTCAGCAGCAGCTCGTGTGAGGAAGCAGTGTGATCATGCCGGGGGGGCGGCTTCTTTCACCTTGGCTTGCATGTTTCTCACAGGTCCTCTTTATCAGGCCACATTTTCTCAGTGCTGTTTCTTACTGTAAGTGCTGGTTACAATGTATCTGGGTTTAGAGCTGGGGGGGTTAGGCTTTGAACTGTGAAATACTGATTAAAAAAAATTAAATCGCTTACATTTTATAAAGGTTTTGAGGGGCCTGATGTTAACATTAGTATACTCAGGTGTGCTGAGCTACTTTTGAACAAATGAGTTGCTGTTTTGTCTCATTTCCTGTTAAGATTTTTTTCGTCTCATGCTTAGAGGTATTTACAGGCGACATCCCGTCATCCCATCCTGCATACCCCTGCCTTTCAGAACTAATCTGATTTCTGGGGGGGGCATTTACAGAGTGTTGGCTCTGGAGTACGTCCACTGGGCCTGCTGTTAGCTGAGCCCTCGCTGAGCCACACTGCAAAGACTAAGGCTTCTGCAGTTTGAGGGAGCGGCCCCCACCCGGGGGTCTTCGCTTCTGAGCCGGCATGTCACATGGTCCGGTGGCTTTGTGACAGCGGTTGGCACGTGACCTTGTTTGCCCAGCAGAAGCTGGAAAATGGCGATTTCCCATCTAATGCAAATGGAGAGCAGATGGCAGGAAAGAGCTGTTGGTGCCCGTGGGGGTGGGCGGGGGGGTCAGTGTGTGTATGATGGACTGACGGATGGATAGATTGACCTCAGTGCTAAGAATCCAGTGGTTTTGGTCAGTACCCTAATATATATTTTTTTTAATAGTTTTCTTTGTTCAGTCTGATTAAGTAAGACTTGTTGTGTTGGGAGGGGAGTGTACCTGCGCAGGGAGCTGACTTTTCAAAATCTGTGTGGCACTTTTTTTATTGGCGTGTCTACATCCCTCTGCTGTCTAAGCGCTCTGGCTGACTGAGAGTCACTCTCGCTTTTCCTGAGGTGCGTGTTGCCCCCCCGGAAAATAAGCTTCCTGGCAGGAATGACGCGGCTTTTTCACAGCGGTAGTTTGCTGGGTCCGTGCTGCAGCGACGCGCCTCTCACCCGGGGGGGGGGGGGGGGGGGGGGGGGGGGGGGGGGGGGGGGGGGGGGGGGGGGGGGGGGGGGGGGGGGGGG
>JAODKN010000008.1:8258073-8269034 GCA_026774425.1 Petrocephalus zakoni | reverse complement strand
CCACCTTCTCCATTGTGTTACTTGTTTGTTTCCCATCATCTCTGTGACCTGCAGCTGTCTTTCAGTTTGTCTCTTTCTTCCTAGTTACTATCAAACCACTGTTTTTTTGGCAACACATGGACGTCAGGTGCTTTATGAAAACTTTTGAATACTTTAGACCTTAAATAAAAACAATAAAAGTAGTGACAGAGTGCTTAATCTTAGTCTTAGTCTTAATGTTGCACAAATGTACTGAGCATTATCAGTATTACTGTCAACAGTAAACCACAGTAGTGGTTTAGCGTTAAACGGTGAGCCTATACCTGTTAACGCTGCTAAAGTTGTCAGTTCAAGCAGAAACCAGATAATAGTGTCTAAACACTGCCTCTAACATGTACGGTTCCAGCTGCTAGATAGCTAAAGGCTGAGGGCAGACTGTAAATAAACCGGCTCTTTTGGTTGTTTCGGACTTGTAGGATTCTGCTGACTGCAGGGGCCTGTAGCACAAAGCAGGATTTCTTGCTTAGCCAGATAATTTGTCTGATTTAAGATACTCCAGTTTAATTTAGCTCAGATTAGCTTAAACCCAACAGTTTAACCAGCTATGTAAGAAATCCGGCTTTGTGATGCAGGCTCCAGGGCTGCCCCCTGCTGGTTTGTTCGCTGTGGGTCTTTGGTGCTGGAGTCCTCATACGTTTAACCCATTCAAGGCTGCTCGACTCGGTTAAAGGTGCCTAGTCCTGGACGCACGCGCTGGCGGCATATGCCTTACAAGGCCCGCTCCGCACTCGCTCGGGTCCGCGAGGCACCGCGGCCAGCAGGGGAAGCGCTGACAGCTGTGTATGCCACCAGCCCTGGGTCCAGTAAACACAGCGCTGCTGACGGCTCGTATTGATTTGAGCTGATTAATCACGAGCTGAAAATAAACGGTTCTGAGAACTGGAACCAGAGGAGACGCGGACTGTGATGAAACAATGTGGGCGTGTGCTGACATGAGGAATCCAGGCACCGATCAATCCGCCTTCCTTACACGTGATGAAGTAAGATTTGCTTGAGTTTAATCTATATTTATTGAATGTTTTTTTTATGTATTAGGGGTTGACTGTGCCATTTTTTTTATCATGTCCCTTGGCGATTGGTGTCCTGTGGGCTGTAATGCTTTAGGGCAGTGTTTCCCAACCTCAGTCCACATTTTTGCTCCCTCCCAGCTCCTACCAGAAACGTGGGCTGTCTGTGGGTTCCTGAGGATTGGGTGGGAAACACTGCGTTCCTCTGTGAAGATGTCAGTTGTTAGCCCCTGTATCCTGGGATGTCCCGCTGTGCTTATCGTTTGTGTTGGGCCGTGTCTGGGGTTCCCGTCGGTGTGTGGCAGAGAGGAGGGGGGGCAGCCTGTGAAGAGCAGTGTCTCGTTCATCCTGTGACGAATCTGTCTCTCTGTCTTCTCTCCGTACCAGACGAGGGATGATTTCCTGGGCCAGGTGGACGTTCCCTTACACCAGATACCAGTAAGTACTTACCCAGCCAGTCAGCAGTGGTGAGGCAAGCTTTGTTTCCCCTGCAAGCATGCTCCGTCAGGATTTTTGGGTTCCCATTGCGTGTAGTTTCTTTAGAATAAAGATTTGAAGTATATATTTGGTGCTGAACTCTGGCATTCCCACATTCTAGCTTCTAATATCTGCGGCATCTGCCCCTTTAAATTTGCACGCTTTTGTGCTAGCTCATTCGTTCCACTGCTTGGCTTCATTTTTCATACCACCCTGCAGTGATTTCATTCACCACTATAGTGTCTCTGATGTCAGCCCACCCAGGTCCATGGGAATATCTGCCTTGTGTTTGGACAGCACTGTCAGTGGTTTTGGTCCCCAGCATATGGCGTCATTACTATCCTGGACATTGATGCCTGCTCTTAGTATAGTTGCTGCTCTAGTTGTTTTGTGATTTCTGCCTGCTCTGCTGTCATACCGGAATTCCTACCCACGTTGTTTTTTGCCGAGTTGCTGCTTTTCAAGACAGATTGTTTATATGTGACTCTTTATATATATATATATATATATATATGTATGTGTGTGTGTGTATATATGTATAATATCAGTACATTCTCTATAGATTCATACATAGAATATTGTTTCCTGAGTCCTTTTTGTTTTTTATTTCAGACAGAAAACCCTAACATTGAAAGGCCGTACACATTTAAGGATTTTCTTCTTCATCCACGGAGGTTTGCTTTGCCATTCTTACTCCTGCACTTTCTGTTCCTTGGAACTGGTGGAGACTCCGAATGTGTTGACTTGAGGTTTTTAGCATAGCCAAGTCAAATTGGAAGATTTTACAGTAAAGCCTTTGTTTTGGAAGTAAATGCGACATTGGTCTAGTTTTAGATTGTGTGTCATTGACAGTATGATAAAATGATTAGAGATAACAATGTTAATCATATTTGAAACGTGAACTTTTAAGATTCGTTCCGCTTACAGAAATATTTTAGTGTTGTATCAAATGCCTTTTTTAGATTAATTTAAATGCATGGACATATTTTGAATATTTATATATTGATTTGTGCTAGAATGTCACATTGAAAACATTGTTTTCTATTTTTTATGTCCTTTGTCAGTCTTGAAACAAAACATGTGCATGTTCATATCAGGCCGACTCGCACGCTTCCGATAGGAATGTGTAGATAAGGTGTGTGTGGTATTCGTGATGGAATCGCAGGATTCCCCTGATGAGGAACGTGCTGTAACATTATTGGCCATGCTGTTTTCCCGAGACCCCGGCTAGTCTGACTGAGCGCGTGTGCCTATTTCCTCCTCTCTCTGTAGTCACAAGTCCCGGGTCAAGGGTCACCTGAGACTAAAGATGACATACTTGCCTAAAGCTGGCGGCTCTGACGACGACGCTGGAGAGCAAAGCGAAGATCTAGACGTAGGTGTTTATGAAGCCATTTTACTGTTCTTCACCGTGCTGTGATTCTTAGCAGCTTTTTTATGTGGTTTTTTTGTCTCTTGTCTGTTTGACTTAAATTGTGTCAGTTAATGTTCACTTTGAGATAACCCACCAGTAGCAGAGCTAAGAAGTACAGCAGGACATACAGGGTTCGGTTGTTTGTTTGCTCGGGGTTAGAGTAAAGCAGGGAATATGCAGACCACTGTCTTTTATCCTGCGCATGGAAATTTGGTGTCTGAAAAGCCGAAATGTATCTGTCACACGGAAGACCGGAACTTCCTCCTTTAATGACGGGAGGTGTAGCCAGCCCCAAGTCCCTCCGGCTGCAAAACAAATGCATCCCTAAGATGGAGTATAAAGTGGGACCGTATCCGAGCTGTTCGCGTTGCCGTTTAAACATGTCACATAGTCCTGGCCGTGTTATATTTGTTTGTTTGCTTACTTATTAACTTTTTTTTGGGGGGGGTGCACACACAGCCAGGCTGGGAGTTTCTGGACAGCCAGGAAATGTCTGGACCGCGCCATCATCATTTGCTGCCGGTGCTGCCCCCTGGCTGGGAGGAACGGCAAGACAACTTGGGCAGGACCTACTACGTCAACCACGAGAACAGGACTACGCAGTGGCACAGGCCCACGATGCAGTATGTACTCCGCGTTCCCTCGCCGTCTCGGTGTCTGCGGTTGCCGCGGTGCCGCGCACCGGCTGAGGATCTTCCATGTCCCCCTTCGACCAGGGACAACGAGGACGCAGCAGAGCGCCGGAGGAGCGGGCACACGGAGGCACGGCACGCCTTCGCCGCACGGCGGCAGATCTCGGAGCACGAAGACAGCCACCGCGAGTCGCCCGAGGTTGAAGTCACGCAGCCGGCAGCATTTCCGACGTCTGTGCGTCACTTCTTGTTTACAGTTTCCTCTCGCCCCCCTGTTTTATTCCACGTTGACGCTGCTCTGTGAGATGGGGGTGACCTGTTTCAGTGCGGCGCGGGGAGCTGGCCTAGGTGTTTTGGCTGCACTGAACGCCGCGTTGTGGAGGTTCCCGTCTCTCCTGTAGGGCAGCCGATACGTGCGAGTAACAAAAGTGTGCCACTTGGCAAGAACGAGATCAGGATGTTCCCCGAGCGGCATTTAAAATTACCCTCTGAAAATAGCATCGCATTTCAGCGTAGACTTTGTGTGATAAAATAAAGACCTTAGACTGGTAGCAGCCAATAGGCAGCACTCACGAAAGAGACAGAATAAGAATATGTCAGCGGGCTGATCGCTGAATCGAAACCTTAAGTAGGCAGCTAGACAGTGTTTTGCGCACCTTGGATAGAGGGCAAAGGGCATGCGGATTCACGCGCATGTCGGCTCTTTGCCACAGAGCTGGGAGATCATCACCGAGGATGAGACAACGACGTACAGCCATCAGAGCCAGCGGTCTCCCTCGCCGCCCCACTCCCCCCTGGAATTCCACGCCCTCTGCGAGGATCTGAGTCGGCTGCAGGCCTCCGGGGGGGCAGGGCCAGGCGAGCGCCACGCCTCCCTGACGGTAAGCTCCTCCTCGGCACCTAGCTTTGTCTTCAGCTTGCCATTTTCTGTGCGTGGCCTCTTTGTGATATGCAGGGGGTGGGAGGCAGGGGCCGGAACGCAGCTTATGGGGTGACTTTCCACCCCCAGTGCACCCGGTTCCTCTGCGGTTCCCCGGATTGGGCCATGCCAGGAAATCCAAGGACTCTGACCTGTCCTGCGCAAACACATTGAATTATGACTCCAATTACGGCAAATATGGGCAGCCATGATTCGAGGGCTCAGTGCTCAGACTGGTCTCACTTTCAGCCGCAGGATCGCTCCAGCGCCCGTGGACGCTCCGCCCATACGCCGGCAGAGGAACACCCCGCACTTCCTATGGTGTGTATGCCCCCCCCCCCCACCCCATGTCATCCCAGGACAGCCCTGGCGGATTTCGGTTCTTGTCAGTTCTGTACATGGGGCAAATGGAGTGGAAGCCAATAAGGGCGCGACAGTAACCCTCCAGCGGGATGATACTGGATCCCTCGGTGCTGCAGGGAAGACGTGTGGCAGAAAGGTATTCTGGCACGCGGTCCTGGCTCCCGGAGGGCAGCAAAAACAAATTCTAGGACCCGGGTCGTTTGTTTTCTCCGGGTATCTGCCGGAGTTGTTAGCCGAGCCTGGCTGCTGGTCTGCGCTTCATGCAGGACCATGACGGGCTCTCCGGCAGCCGTGTAACCAAAGTCTGTGTGGCCGGTGCGGCTGGGCAGCTGCGGGTTTCGGATGCCGTGCATTCTCGTCTGCTATCGCTTGCAGTGCGCTGTACGTGCACCAGCTCACCTGGGCGGAATCATCTGGGGCGGGCCGGGCAGGGCTGGGGCTCACGGTAAACAGTGCGGCAGATTCCCTGCAGCCGGCCACCTAGCTATGCGAGCATCCCGCATCTTTCTTATGCGTTTGGTATCTCTGCCGTTTCTGCCCCTGGCAGCTCTTACCAACCTCAGCTGGATTGCCCCCAGGCTGGGAGGAGAAGATGGACACTAAGGGGAGGGTGTACTATGTCAACCACAACAGCAGGACCACCACGTGGACCCGGCCCCTGGTTCAGGTAGGGCTCTGTCGGTGGCTCTCTGGAGCAGGTGTGGAGTAACTGCTTCTGGTTTAAGTCGCCTCTCTCCCTTAAATGTCGCTGTGTTCTCGCCCTCTCTCTCACTCCCTCAAAGATTTCATAAAGATGGAGTTTTAGGTGCCTCCTTACCCGTTTCTGGGTTTCTGGTAATTTGAGTAGTTTCTGGAACTGCAGGACCGGAAAATCGGGACTCTCCGCTTCTCTCCGTGGTTCACGGATATTTGGCAGTTTGTTTCACTGTACGGCTGCTCTCCTCGGGTTGCTCCAGCCTGGCGCTGTCCGCCTCCTGTTCGACGCGCTTCCATTCCGCTCTTACGAATATCCGCTTCTGTGCATGTATATGTGAGAACGTGTGTGGAGGTGAGCTCTAAGTGCCGGGCGTGATCTGCAGACGACCACGGAGGCTGCTCAGACTGCCATGAGCCCCACCCTGTACCAGCCACCCCTGCTGTCTCCGGAAGTGTCGCCCCAGCACTCCCCCGGCTCTCGGCCCAAACCCGACTGCAGCTTCATGCCCCCCGGCTGGGAGATCCGCAGCGCCCCCAATGGGAGACCTTTCTTCATCGACCACAACACCAAGACCACCACCTGGGTAGCTGCTTTTGCCCTCCGCGACCCCCACGGGCCTCTTCCCTGGGATGCCTGCTCTCTTACTCCATTCTTCCTCTGTCTGACTTCCCGACAAACAGGAAGATCCCAGGTTAAAAATCCCTGTACACATGAGAAGACGACCTTCCCTGGATCCTGCTGACCTTGGCCCGCTCCCAGTAAGCTTGCTCAAAAATCATTATTGTTGATACATATCTGATGCTGTCATCAGTCATGTAAGTTGATTCGTTACTGGAGAGATTTGTCCCGCTGTTGGGCTCGGCTTCCAGCAGAGTTCCTTTTAGAATCCAGATGAGCAGCCTGGCCATTTGTCCACATATGTAACAAATATACTACATGCTGTCTATTTATGCACATTTACTAGCACTTTGTCTGAAACCAAATGCATGCAGTATAATTCAGGTGACAACAGTAGTCAGTGGCAGGAAAATCAAATGAATTAAGGGTCTGTCAGGATGTCGTTTCAGAGCCCCGTCGAGTTTGTTCCATTAAACAGCCATTAAAGATGTGTGAGAGTTTCTGTTGTGCTCCGCGGGTCTCACGCTGCATTCCATTTACCTCTGAGGTCCGTAGTCTGCGCTGGGAATGACATCACAGCCGGGTTAACCGCGTTCCAGTACAGCCAGTCAGAGAAGCTTTTAGCGGTACCAGGGACCTCTTTCAAACAGCAGGGTTTGTTTAGCCAGATGACTATTTTGCATAACAAACACCGTAGCAACAAGTCCAAAGATATCGGTTAGATGCTACTGGTATGTACGACCCATTTAGTGAGCCGCAGGTGGGATGTCAGTGCTAATAAACTGTACACCGTGCAGCTTTCCGAGTCTGAACACCGACCTCTGAATGGAATGTAGCACTTGTGCACGAATTATGTCTGTTTGTGTCTGTACAGCCCGGGTGGGAGGAGAGGGAACACAGCGATGGGCGGATATTCTACATAGATCACAGTACGTATGACGCGCAGCATGCTGCCTGTCCGTGCACACGCGTGTCTATGCACACGTGTGTCTGTGCATGCACGTGTCTGTTCCGCACCGCTGACTTTTCTGTCAGGTACTCTGGTCTGATGCATTATTCTTGTTTGTTTAGATACCAAGACCACGCAGTGGGAGGATCCCAGGTTACAGAATACTGCCATAACTGGTCCAGTGAGTACACCATGAACTTTCTCTTTCGGGGCTATGTCTCTTTAAACCAAACCAGAAGTGCACATGTGGGCAAGATGCTGAGTAGTGAAGCTAGGACAGGGGCTCCCATACTGAGCAGGAGTCATCTTTGAAATAACTTTCTGTTTGTGGTTGAAGTCTTATGCTCCATACGACATAAAGGATTCTGTGTGCAGCAGCTGAGAGTAAAATTCCCCTGTGGTTCTGTTCAGGGGTAATCACTTCCTAGGCCGCTTTTGTTCCGGATCACATTTAATCAATGCTCATTGCAGCAATAAAGGCCCATATTTGGTGTCATTCTTATGACATTGTGTCCATTCCAGGCTGTGCCTTATTCCAGGGACTACAAGCAGAAGTATGAGTATTTCCGGAAAAAGCTGCGGAAGCCGGTAAGCCTGATCATTTTTATCTTCCGAGACTCGTGTACCCTTGAGGCAAGGTGCACTGGGAGATCTCGCCACTGTGACAGCTTAAGAGGTGGCTCTCAGCTTTCAGATTGTCCCCTACTGCCGTATTCTGCGTGTATGTTTGCTGAAATGTCAACATTAGCAAAGGTTGAATATTTATTGGTTCCTTCATTCATTCCTTACACTTAAATTATCCCTTGCCCGCTTAAGACGTCTTACCGGCAGAATACATCCCCCAGAACATCTCTCTCCCTCAGGTGTAAGAGAGTCACCCCCCTCCCCCACCTATCCCTTTACAGGCGGAGAGCCCCAGCCGCTTTGAGATGAAGATCCAGCGCTCGGCTGTCTTGGAGGATTCCTACAGACGCATCCTGTCTGTCAAGAGGCCAGACTTCCTGAAGGCCCGTCTCTGGATCGAGTTTGAGGGGGAGAAAGGCCTGGACTACGGAGGAGTGGCCCGAGAGTGGTTCTTCCTCATCTCTAAGGAGATGTTCAACCCCTACTATGGCCTGTTTGAGTACTCAGCCACGTGAGTGTTAACTGTCTCCTTCACTGCCCTACGATGGACTGGCATCTTGGTTAGGGAGGTACCCCTACCTTGTGCCCTATGCCGCCCTACGCCCCAGCTCTTCTCTCTGACCCTGTGCTGGGATGTGATCTGGTAGCACTTTGCTATGTCTTGTGCATTCATGACCATGTGTACTTTGAGATATCTGCCTGCTTCCAGGACGATGTCCTCCAGAAAAGAAATGTACACGTGGTATGAATTTCTTCCAATTTTTATGTGTTCCCACTCGGCCACAGGGATAATTACACGCTACAGATCAACCCTAACTCGGGTCTTTGCAACGAGGATCACCTATCCTACTTCAAGTTCATCGGACGTGTGGCAGGCATGGCTGTGTACCACGGCAAGCTGCTGGACGGTGAGCACGTGGGCACGTGGGCAAGTTTCATTCTATTATTCGGAAACATTTTCCGAATAATAATAATTCTGTAAATCGATTCTTTGGCCGCCTAAACGCCCGTTCTCTTTGAAGTGCAGGTGTCACTAACTATTCATTAGAGATTGCTATATTCTGTAATATTCTGCTTTTCCGCCGCACCAAGTACGGTACTTTTGGTACGATACTTTCGGTACTTTCGCTTTTTCATTGACTTTTGGTCAAGTACCAGTACCAAAAGTTGAAGTACCGAAAGTGCCAAACCAGTTGGGGTAAAAGTACTAAAAGTACAGCACTTGCTGCAGTGGAAAAGCACCCTAAGTGACTCACCTACGTAGTGCACAGCAGGCTATCCCTTGCATGGGGGGGAGGTGTAAGTGTCATGTGCAGATTTCTTTCAAACCCCTATACAAATCCAGCCCCCTAAACCTGTTCATCATTACATTATAATCGTTTTTAGTTGCATGCGCTAGTTTCTTCTATTTAAAAAAAAAAAAAATTACGTTTTACCTTGTATTGCTGTTATCTGTTTACTGTTGTATAGCAGTAATCCATGGTTTCCTAGCAAACTGCAGTAACATTCACATTAATAAACCTGGATGCCATATCATTGGAATTTAAGATTATTGTCTTCAACTGAAGGATATATTTATAAATGGTACCCCACCCCAGTATCCGCGGGTGATATGTTCCAAGACCAACCGCGGCTATACACGAACCATCCGTGGACCCTATATATAAAGTGACTTTCGTGTACTTACAAACTGTGGTTGATAAATTACGCCCAGTTGCCAAAATTAAATGCAGCAATAATAAAGTACCTGGTACATTAGTATACAGTACTGTACAGTACTCTCTCGAATGACGGATTCTGACGTTCTCAAGAGACGATAGAGCATTGGAAAAAATATACCACAGGACTGTGTGGTATAGCGCCAGTGCCCTCCCACAGCACACCAGGACTGTGTGGTATAGCGCCAGTGCCCTCCCACAGCACACCAGGACTGTGTGGTATAGCGCCATCGTATGTGAGAGGTGGGGTGGAACTGGAAAACCGGCCGCTTTTTATTCTGTGCATTTTAGGCTAAACACGTACAGTGCTCAAAAGAAGTCTTGGATGGCTTGTTTAATTCTGTAATAATGTTGTAAATTCTCTGGTTTCATAACAAAAGTCCATTGACAAGCAATGTTTAAGATATCTGCACATATCTTCTGCAGACATTTTCTTTTTATTGTCTTAATTTTTTTGACTGACTCATTCAGTCCCTACAAGCTAGGCCAAACAAGTTTGTGTTTTTAATCTAGACTTGAATATTGAGAGTGAGCCTGAATCTCATGCATCTGCGGGAAGAGTATTCCACAGCAGTGGAGCTCTGTAAGAGAATGCCCTGCAGCCTACCATAGTTCTTTCTACTCCGGGTACTAATATATATCCTGCTTCTTGAGATTGAAGCAGACGAGGAGTGTTGCAAGAGACCAGTAGGTCTCTAAGGTATTCTGGTGCAAGGCCATTCCGTGCTTTATAAGTTAATAGCAGTATTTTGTAATCAATCCGAGAGTTAATTGGAAGCCAGTGAAGGGAGCATAGGACAGGGCTAATATGACCAGTTTTTTTTTTTAGTTTTTGTAAGAACTCTGGCTGCCGCATTTTGTACCATTTGTACCAGAACAAATGAATGAAGTAATGTTTCTGTTTGTAATAATATACTGAATTAAGCAAGTGTCCCAAGACTTTCTCTGAGCACTGTATGTAGGCAGACAGTTGTTTCCACAACTGTTGGGGGCTCTTAATAAATATAATCCCAAAGTCCAATATGGCAGTTTGTCCTTTAAGGGGCCTGCAGATGTTTGGTCGTTGAGCCGCCAAACAGATAGGCTGACCAGCCAAGATACCCCATGTTCTCCTGGCATTCCCACAAGGCCCAACCTGTAGCTGCAGGACTGTTCAGCCAGGTTTCGTGTGACACTGTGTCCTGCTCACACTGCAGCCTTCTTCATCCGGCCTTTCTACAAGATGATGCTCCAGAAGCCCATCACCCTACAAGACATGGCATCAGTTGTGAGTCTTCTGGTACCCTACAGTCACACTGAAAGACAGCTCAGTCAGTTACTTATAGTACCCTGCAGTCACGCTGTAGGACAGCTCAGTCACACTGTCAGAGAGCTCAGTCACACTGTTACTTATAGTACCCTACAGTCACACTGTAAGAGAGCTCAGACACACTGTTACTTATAGTACCCTACAGTCACACTGTAAGAGAGCTCAGTCACACTGTTACTTATAGTACCCTACAGT
>JAODKN010000008.1:8237813-8256169 GCA_026774425.1 Petrocephalus zakoni | reverse complement strand
GAACTGTTTAGCCAAACACAGGAGCCTTTCAATTTTAAAGTAGTTTGTAAAACCTGAAGTAGCTTATAGTGTCCCTCCTGACATGGATTAGGTGGTCACCCTACTCCAGGCCTCACGTGGATCCCGGCACATCCCCCTGCAAAACATGAGACAGGTGGAGAGCCTTAAACTGGGTGGGGCCTGGAGTAACGTCTAAATGCCACATCTTACATGCATGTTTGAATTTTGAAGGTGTTAGTGAGTGGCTTCAGAGTTCAAAGCCGACCCTGGGGGCCGGTCTCCCCTGTAGCACTTGCCTGAAAGGCTGGTTCTGTGTCCCTGACCCACTAGACCGTGCTGCTCATGGACGCAGAGAAGCGCATTCGCCTTCTGCAGTTCGTGACGGGGACGTCGCGCGTGCCCATGAACGGCTTTGCAGAGCTTTACGGTGAGACGGTCCAGGACATGACGCTAACCCCAGCATAATGCTGTGGATATACCCTTCTGCTGATTCCCGTTTTCTGACTGATCTTTGTCCGGTTAGGGTCCAATGGACCTCAGCTCTTCACCATCGAGCAGTGGGGCACGGCAGACAAACTACCCCGCGCTCACACCTGGTGAGGCGCTCCCCTCAATAATAATAATAATAATAATAATAATAATTAATAATAAATAACAAATAAATTATTTAGTGAATCGATGCAGTGTATTATATGAATAAAATTAATGTCTAAGCTGCATTTCATGTAGTTTGTTTAGCGTTTTTGTGTCACATGGTCTGAGGTATTCTTTAATCTATCCCTCCCCCCCCCCTCAAAAAACAAATAAAAGCTTCAACCGCTTGGATCTCCCCCCGTACGAGTCGTTTGAGGACCTGCGAGAGAAGCTTCACATTGCGATAGAGAACGCCCAGGGCTTTGACGGGGTGGATTAGAGCCCCGTGTCCTCTGCAGTGACGTCACCGCAGAGAGTGCACGGCCGCGGCTCAGAGGTGTGCCGCGTGTCCACAGAGACTCCGGACTTGTGAAACTGGCCCAGTCCTGGGTGTGGCTGACCCTCCTGTCATCCTCTCCTGTACAGACAACAAACAGAAACGAGGTTGCACTTTGCTTCAAATCAACACAACTTTATTCCAAGTCTGCACACAGCACAGACGCCTTTCGGGGTAATGCCTTCCTCAGTGTGCTACAAACCATGTGCAGTTCCCATTTAAAAAGGCACATCCCTGCAGGCTGACTGATGATAACACAAACAGGGGTGATGATAGGGCTCTCCTGTGCAGACCAAGCAGAGCGACATGGTGGTACCCTTGCTTATGTGTTTGTACTATTGATCATCTGTAGAGTTTGGAAACTCTTAGCCTTTTATGTATCATCCATGTATTAAGTATAATTTGTGTACGCAAATCTCTGGTATAGCTTGGATAACCTGTAGACCTGCCACGGACGCTGCTTTACAGCTGTTATTGACGTTACATCAGCGTTCAGAAAACGCCTCGCTGCTCCTTCCAGGAAGCTGGTTTTAGACTTTTAGCCTTGAATTACTAGGAAACTTTATAAACTTCAGTGTTAAAGTTTCTTATGCACACAGATGCAGACTAACTGCAACATATGACCATCCCAGTTGTTAAAACATCTTTCCTTCTATAACTGGCTTGTTCTTTTCAGAGTATTGAAACTTTTTTTACTCTTCACTCTAAAGTATAGGTTTGAGTGATCTTATGTTTACAGAGTCTTGTAAGTGTACAGAAGACTGACAATGTTAATCTTGTTTTTTCAAAAGTAACTTTTTTTATTGCTTTTCTGTTTGAAAATTAGTTGTGCTTCCTTCAGTTTCTGAAGCTTTTTCAGTCTTCAATTGTGTTTTTCACCCAATTAGCTATTTAAAATGTATAGTTTTTCTTAATTCTGCTTTTGTGTATACTTGACTCCTGAATAAATGTTTACATGTAAACATAGCTGGATATAAGCACAAACCTGTTTCACAACTAATATACTAGACTGTTAAAATACAAACCTTTTTATAAAATATTGTATGAAATATATTTGATTAAGGAAATTGTATTCAACTATGGTGAGATTGTTTAAAATGTATAATTAATAATAAAGTTGAATTAATTAATGAATTCATGTATATATTTTGAAAATATTATTTCAAACCTGGGAAAAATAACTAAAATAACTATAGTTCATAATTGAATTTATTTTGGTGTTTAAAAATGTGCATGGCAGTAATCTGTGGATTCATATACAAAGTATCATAATTAAAGGAATGTGACTTTCCGGTAGATTTGCCCACTTTCACTGTTAACCAGGCTGATTACCTCATAGACTCATAAACGTGCAGAGATTTAAGTTTGAGCTCAACACCTCTAAACTAATACCGGTACTTTTGTGTCACAATTAAATGCGAGTTATTTTTACACTTTATACAGAACATTTGTGTCTGTATTTTTCACATACAAAGGTCTTATTGCTCCCTATCTCAGGTAGCTTAGGGCACATGGTAGGCGTACACCCTAATTTGGAGACCTGGTCCTGAGGAAGAGCTCATTGTGCCGTGGTGCATTTTATAATGTGATCCTGGTGAATACACAAGATCATTTTAAGGTCTGTTAGTTCAGTCTCCCTGATTTGTGCCAGCAAAGGGGGTTTAATCTACTAGGTTTCTGGTGTTACTGGTGCCTTTCCTTTCACAAGCAGACTGTCAGGAAAAAAAATTGTGCCTTTTAAGGGTACATTTACTTGTTATGGGGGCTGTACTCTCAAAGGTCTGCCAATTGTACCCTAGCTGCAGATAAATGTACCTGTACCTTTTAACATTTTTGTACCATAGGGCAGGGGCGTAGATTTAGGGTGGACGGAGGGGACGTGTCCCCACCAATATCCTCTGACCATTGAAATGTCCCCACCAATAATTTAATCCACTTAGTCATAGGTCCCCACCAATGTCCAGAGCAAATCTACGCCCTTGCCATAGGGGATACAATATTGTTGTTTGTACCTTGGGGTACAAAACTGTACCATGGCTGTACCCTTTTTGACAGTGTATGGAACACAGTGTGTTGTTAAGGAGTTGTGCTTGTGCCAAAATGCACCTGATCCAAACCTCAGAAGTAGTGGTCAACCTAAAAGTGTCATGGGACAAAGGTGCATATTTTTATGGCTGGGTTATCAATAATAGCGGGACGGCACTAGGTTCCTGCCACTGTCTAAAGGCACGTACACGATAAAATAATTATTTGTTTTCTTCCCGTTCGCTTTCGGCGTTCACACCAGCTGCAGTACTATGACGATCCACAGGGGGGCGATATTTCTCGCACACGGTTTTGGGCCCAGTTCACAGATAGGTTAAGAACAGTGATAAAAGACTATTAATCATGTCAAGAGCGGTTAAACTTCTGAAAGGGCTACTGAGTAAAATATATTTAAATTTTTTTAGTTTTTTTTCCCCAGATTAGTTTTCTATAAATGTTCATAAAAGAACTTTTGCTTATATTTTCATTTAAAAAGTAACACGAATATATTGATGATTCCAGCGTTACATGACTAAATTACCCTACAAGTGACGGAGAAATACGGTATTTAGAAATGAATTTGACTTGTCAGTGCATTTTATAAAAACAAAGACAAGGTCAATATTTTAGAGCGAAATGGTCGATTTTCGTTATCATGAATACCTGTAATCAATGAGAATTCAACTGGGACCGCCTAAAAGCAAAACTGTAGTAACTGTGTCAAATATATCTAAGTCACACTACGGTTCCTTTCTCTAACTAAAAGAAATGCAAAATATTAAAGCATTAATTATTGTTTCGTCCGGTATTAGACTAAGGTGGCAAAATACAAAAACATTTTAAGAATGATCTGTCTGAAACACTTACTCATTAAACACTCATTGGCATTTCTTGTAATATGTAATGAGCCTATCCATTGCTGTGTTGGACTGAATTGTTTTTAGTATTTAACAAAGTTATTTTAATGAATATTGCAGCAGGAATGAAGAGGAGAGAACAGGAGGAGAGCTCTTTCAGAGATGGCCTGCATGAATAGCTTGATAGTATTGTCCGGCCCACGGCTACCACTCCTCTCTCCCAACCCCCAACCAAATGTGAATGCTGCAGGCTATGGGACCACCCTCCCAGGGGTCAGGTCACGCACAATTCGATTCAGCCCTTTGGACACTGAGGGTCACTGGGGATGGTCCTTTTCTGGAGCGGGATGACCTGGTCCTTGTCCAATGAACAGCTTGCCCAGAGCTGCCGGATCTCCTTTCCTTGGGCCCCTGGAACAGTCATACAATGGTAATGACTTTTACTCTATTGATCTGGAATGAGAGCCCAACCTGCACCAGTATGGATATTTCCAGCCCCCCCCCCCGCCCGATTTGCAGATCGTCAAGCCAAATTCTAAAGAGAAGCCATGGGAAAAGCAATTTGTTCAACCAGCGCATGTAAGGCCCAGCACATGTAAGGCCCAGCACATGTAAGGCCCAGCACATGTAAGGCCTTGCCATTTGACTGTGATTCTATGCAACAGCTCCTCAACTGTATGCACAAAGAGCACAAATCCATGATAAATTCTTAGCCGCGGTATGTTGTCAGTGTTGTCTGTCCCTAGAGTGCGCAGAGAACCTTTTAAGAAAAATGTGATGGTTCACATGGATGCATTATTTTGAGACTGAATTATTCATTTAAGGAAAATTGAAATTTAACTGTGTCATGTGATGTTTAATGTTTAGACTTCCATGCCGAGAAGCATCTGCTGAAACATACAACAAAGAGAAATGGACAAACAGGTATGTGTGAAACGTCCACAGAGGGCTCTCTGGCTGCTCTCATGGACAGCTGATATTGCAGCTGGACCTATTGTGCAGCTTCTGAATGAGGATCCAGGGGGGGTGAAGTGGACCCCCCCCACCCAAAAAAAATGGACACTGGATCAATATCGGCATTTACTCAGCAGCTGCCCTGCGACTATCAATATCCTCTCATAATTACCAGGCGCGCTCTCGAACCCAGGACCCGCATGAGTGTCAGCTTATCCCAGCAGGTGCCAAAGCTTACTGCCGCCTGGCTGGCCGCTGTCGTCTCACCTTTGGCTATGGAAATCCCACTCCTCCAGTGTGGCCTCATGTATCATGTCTCCCTTCTAAGCAGTGCTGAAAGGCCGCCAGATATGCTGCTACAGTTCAGATAAATTTAATCAGCTCCTTTGGCTTTTTTACACCCTCCAGGCTGTGCTCTACGGACAGTGCTTCAGTTCGGTTGGCTAAACGGGACGGAGTCGACGGCGAAGCCTAGTGATACCCTCTCTGTGCCTTTCCTGAACTCTCCAAGTATATAGCTGTAATGCTCAGACAGGGAGGATCCAAGGGTAGGAGGTGTGGATGTTTAATTTGGGAGCTCAGATTGAAGTCAGAGACAAGGCAGGGTCAAAACTGGTAAGGCAGAGAAGCTAAGCAAGCCAACGACGTGATCCAGAGGGGAGGATTCATGTACAGGCGATGGGGGGCAGGTTGGGGGTAACATGGGGCAGGTAACACGATGGAAATCGGCGATGCAACCAGGAAAACACACAGGCAAGAATCGTCCAAGAGTCCAGGAGGTCAGAAACAAGGTTGTAGGCAGAAGGGCTCTAACAGACATCGCCCGAGGCATGGCGACTGAGGGGGGGTCGGCGTGGTCGGTGCCCATCGAATGTGGCTGTGACATAGCACAGAGATCTGCGACTGATACAACCAGGTGTCGACATATTCATTCCAATGCATAACGAGGACGACATGAAGCGTTTAGTTTGACTGGTCGAGAAGGCGATTATCATACAGTTTAAGAGGGTTGCTAATCACAGTCAGCCAGTAAAATTACAATACAATGCAGGGGACAAATCAGGCCCTCGGTCAGTCTGGCAGGAATACTTTCCGACAAAGGAAGGTGCATAGAGCCTCTTCCGTAGCTCTTCATCCCACATAAGCAGGACATGATTCTTGTTATTTGACTGCATATTCAATATCCCCCCTATCATAAAACAGTTTTATTTATACATGGAGGTGCTTCTGACTGCTGCAGGCTACACCTTCACCATTCCACTATGGCAATGCACTGAAATTCATCTTTGTGGGTTTTGTCAGTGAGTCTTATGTGTATGCTGCCTCAACCACCGCCTTTCTCAGAAAGAGGAATTCTGCTGGTTAATAACCAGATCAACAACCGGAGCCAAACGAGCTACGCTGTGGTCTGTGGTGCTGGAAAACCTCTCAAATATGCAGACAGCGCATGCGATGCTGAATTCTGGGTAACACACATGTTGGCGTGAAGTCCCCTGCTTCCCCTTGGGAGAGAGAGATCCGCTGTTAGGCGCGTTTCAAAGGCTGCGGGTCACTTTACAGAAGGTGGTGTGAGGAGGTGAAAGGCGTGTGAGCTGAGCTGCTGTATGGAATTAGCCAAAATGGCTAAGAGATTATTAGGACTGGAGGACAGGGCTGCCTGGCCGAGCCCTGACTGCATTTGCTAGCCTTTTGATACAGCGCATAGCATCATTGTAATATGCTGCATACCTGGCAAAACTCAAAAAACTCTTGTTACTCATCCTGCATTAACGTGAGCGTTAATTTTGATTTATCATTAATAAATCCAATCTAAAAATGCCTCATGCATGTGAACGATCATCTAAATTTATAACACATTTTCGTAGATACATGTGTTTAAATAGACCTTTTCCCAGAAATCAAACAAATGCAAATTCGGATGCAGTAATTTTACACCATGTCCAGGTTATTTTCAGATTTTTGTTATAACTTGATGCGCCCAACATATCCCAGAAAATTCAGACACGACCCTTAAATCGAATTAGACGATTACTCGTAAAATAAAGTTTTTGAATGATGTATCTTTTTCTTACTATCTTATTGTTATTTTATTAACCTTTTCTTATATGTGGCCCACATACATGCTCATATCAATCAAACAGCCTCGGCTGCAGTACAATCAAAAATATTTACAGGGCTCACGTGCCTGTATAGCAGAAGCTCATGTCCGCGATTCGGCGGAGGGATACATTCCCGTTCCCGGACTGCTCCGGCCACCAGCGCGATTTCGCCGCGTTAAAGTGGCCGTGTTACTACGCCGAAGGAAAACTAGTGCCGGATGCGGTGCCAAGCGCGCTCAGTTCGAGCCGGGATACGCACGCGTCGGAGCGCGAGGCAGGCAGCCTGCGGAGTTAGCATGCCAGAAACATCCCGATAAATGGCGTCTTCGGAAAGGAAAATACACCAGCGGCTGCTGCTGTTTGCAGTATTTCTCTCAGTGTCACGTAAGTTATTTTCTGAAGAGAGTTGTTTTATTTTCCTTGCATGCGATGCATATGTATCATTGCGAAGCGCACTGACAAGCCTGCTCTTATTCGCTACATCCATGGTAGTTTTATAATAACTTCTATATTAAAAGCGTATTGCTCCTTGTCCAGGGCCAGTTCCTCTGCCTTATGTGTGTCGCGCTGTGTGTGCTGGCCGTGCTCCCCCGTGGCCAGTGCGCCGGAGTGCGCTCCTCCGGTCCCCCGTGCATCGTGCCTTCTCGGGCTATGTCTCAGGCTGGCATTATTTTAATACACGCGTGTTATTAAAATCTGCCCTCACTTTGGGATGCATGGCAGATGTCATACGGGCCGGCAAAGCCGGTTGCATGCTGATTTGTTTTAATCATGTGAATTTAAACGCAATTGACGCAGCATTCGATTGATAAGTCAACGCTTTGGATTTTACTTTGCAGTAGAGATTGCAGAAAAATGTAAAGCCTATAATATTCTGCGTTACATGCCACATAATATATTGTGTTTTAAATGGCTTCGGACAGCTTTGAAAGTCCTGTGCAAGGCGGAATTTGTACATTTAAGTGACATTTACTTTTAGTAAACTAACCCACATGATACGTACGTAACTATATCTTATAATGGGAAAAATACGTTATTTTTAATTGTACCCAATGAAATATTATTCTTTACGAGCATTTTGAAATGAAGTCGTCACGCCAAATACCCTCCTTTATATGGGGGAGTGGGAGACCCCTTTTAATTGCCCCTACAAGCATGTTTATATCCGTATAATTATAGGGATCCATAGCGGCCGATAAAATCATATGGCATTGTAATGGCATAGAGCTTCTCAGGGTACTTTTCAAAATAACTTGAAGTGTCAGAATGCTTCTTAATAAGAGATGTTTAATTTGGCTACTAATGCTTCTGTTTTTACGTCTTTATACACATACTCTTCCATTTGAAACAAATTGTTGAGACTGTCCAGTGCTGTACTTTGGAGGAGATTATGCAATTCGAAGCAAGTAACTTTATGTAATTTTGTAAATGCTGCAGCAATGATTTTGCAAACATTTGTATGACTGGTGTGGAAATACAACCAGATCCATTGTGTGACTTCTGTCCTGTGACTTATAATTTTAAGTTATCCTCCTCCTTCAGCTAAGTCCAGTCCAGGAGAGCTAGTTGTTCGGTAAGGCGGAAGCTTTTCCCCCTGGACGGCGACCCGCTCGCTCACCTGTCATGCTTCTCTCCTCGTCACAGGTGTATCCTGCTTCAGTGAGCTGTTCTTCGTCAAGGAGCCCCACGACGTGACGGTAACGCGGAGGGACTGCGTCGTGTTGGACTGTCAGGCGCGCGGGGAGGCGCCTATTGCCGTCTCATGGCTGAGGAATGGACTGAGGCTCTCAGAGAGCGAGCGCATGTACCTGCTGTCCAACGGCTCCCTGTACATCTCCGAAGTGGAGGGCCGGAAGGCGGACAGGTCGGATGAGGGATTTTACCAGTGCCTTGCTCAGAACAAATATGGAGCGATCTTGAGTCAGAAGGCTCGCCTAACTATTGCAAGTAAGTATTGCTGAAGTTTGGTTCTGTGCCGTGTGTTGGAGCTGAAATGGCAGGCCTGCCTTTAGGTACCTGATGGATGGGATTCTGGGTAGGCCGGTGCGTGGGTTTTTCTTTCTGTACCTCTTCGTTTGTGCCTGTGGCTGTGGTGGAGCACCGCGATCCTGCGCACTCTGCCCCGAGCATGGCTCTCCAGTCCCTACAGCATGGGAAACATGGGCTACAGCTGCATGTTTGTGGCTCTTTAACTAGCAGGCTGTGAGGTCTTCAGTCACTCAGTGTCTGCTGGTATGAAGGTTGCTTGTACTGGTACCGTGGTATGCAGAAATGGAGGGGTGCGTGAGCCGGAACATAAGTGCAGCCCGGAGTCCAGTGTTGCAGGAGAACCCGCCAGACCTTTCAAGTCTCCAGCGGAGGATAGAGATCTAAAGCAGTGATGGGCATTGAAATTGCTCTTCTGTGGGTATCAGGAGGATGAAGAAAGGCATCTCGCATCAGCAGCAGGCTGCTGTCGCTTCCGTCTTAAGGCGCTGTGTCTAATGTTAGGGCGGGTAGCTTAACCCCTTCCTTCAGAAGTGTAATTCCATTGTTGCATTTTGGGAATCCCTGTTCCCTAATCCGTCTATTAGCTGAAGAGGCATGGGTGCTGCTGGCTCGGGGGGGAGGTGCTTTTTTTGTGGAGGGGAGAGGTGGGCTAATGCCTGTAAAGTTAGAAGCCCAAAACTTAGAAGTTACTCTGTGAAAATGGGTCCATTCATGTGCAAATCAGGGAGGGGAACTTTCAAAGGTTAGGAGCTGTCCAGGATGTGGCTAACCCCAGCGCCAAGCAATAGATGACCCCTCATTCACTTGGCAGGCTTTCATGTCGTTATTCACAAAGTGCGTGGTCACCACGAATTGTTCTTTTGGAATGCAATTTTTTTGTGGCACATATAGGAGCTGGCCTTTTTGAAGGGAGCGAGCGAGGCTTTATCAGAGCTATCCCCCCCCCACACTCACGCACCCCCATCGGCGACACCCCAGGCCAGGCCGCTTGCTGTCCTGTTCCTCACAAAAGGCCACTGGCCACCCTTTCCCCCTGCCCTCCTCTCGCTTTCATGGTGGAAACCTGATCTTTTCAGTGGCACCTAGTTTCTGAGAATACAAGATCTCTAGTGTGTGCTTCCCCCCGCCTCGTGTGGATTGCGTCATCACCGGCTTTGCCCCCCTGATCAAAAGAATAAGGGCCAAGCCCACATGTGGATGTACTTACGTCAGGCTGAGATAGGAGGGGTTCGTCCATGAAATTGAGACATCTTGCTTGGCTTCTTCAGTTAAACAAGAAAATAAATGTTTTAGAAAAATGTTTTCATTTAGTAACAAGCCTCTTAAAGACACCAGGTCTGTTTGAGTCCTTTATTGGGTTGGGAAATCTGGGACCGGGGAAACTTATCAACTCTTAATAAGCTTTTACATCCGGCGTTCACATCTCAGCTTAGCAGAATATTTGCCACATTGTCAGTTTTCTGTTGTCTGAATTGACTTTTGGAGCAATTGAGCCCCAAATAATAACAATAGCTTTGCAGTGGTCATTGCACAGTGGACACTGCACAGTGGACACTGCACAGTGTTGTAAATGGAGTAGTCGTAAAAGTCCCAGTTTATGGGCCCTGGGGTTGGGCTGAGAATTTGTGCAGGGAGGAGGTAATCCATCAAATGTCTGCTAACAGGAGGTATCTGTTAAAAATAAGAATCTCGCTAACTTCCGATTCTTTTCTCCCAATGGCATTTCCACTAATGGAGGCTAATTGTTTGCGCTTTTTATTTAATTGAAGTTGTGTACCATTTTATGTTATGAACTAAAGGGGTTATAAAAGAGGCTGGTGGCGTTTACAGGCTTGTTTTAACCAGACCCGGCACTGACGGAAGGTCTATCTGGAAGCTCATAAAATTTGCGGGTACCTGAGAAATAGTCCGTGGGAGAAAACGACGGTGTCAGCCCTCCTCTCTGACACACTCAGCCACCCGGCCAGGCACCGCACACTTAGGTGGGACGTTTAATCTCTGTAAAGTGCTGCTAATTCTCGCTGCAGCTCGCTTGTACCTCCCGGCACGTCACAGCAGCTGGGATTGGAGGCCGCCACTAGGCCCTATGTGCTTCGGATATTTTGGGCCCGTTATCCCTAAGAATTAATTAAATGCTATTCAGCCCGGCCTCTATTGTCCCCAGTGCCCGCAAAGAAAGGATTTTTTTTGGAGGGTGGGGGGTGGGACATGTATTCATTACAGAGATCACTGGACAGAACAACAGGATTCTATTACCTCTGTTAGTTGTGAGAATTACATAGGTGCCCTCAAAAAGTTTCTGGTACTGAACTTGTACAACTTTTATACTTGTGACGTTGCTGACAGCGGCATAACTGGCAGGTTGCTTTATCATTGGTCTGCATGCTGCTCCAGTGCCGTTTCGGGGCTTATGGTTTGCACTGCAGAGTGCAGTGCACTGCAGAAGACACTGAGAATGGTAGCAGAAGGCATAGCAGTAGGTGTGACTTTTTTGGCCTCTGTTGCCTTTGTCTGCCGAGTCCTTCGTCAGAAAGATTGATTGTCCAACATTTGGGGGCCTTTTGAAGCCTCTGCCCCCAAAGATCTTCACCCCCAGGCCTGGGTGGTAACCTGCAACATTGCTACACAGTTACTACGTTGAGTAGTCAAAATCAAGTTGGGGCGAGTTTTTGGGTGACTTTGTAAATGGGTAGGGTACAAGGTATTGGTGTAACATTTGCTTAAAAGGTGGGGAAAATCTCTTTATGGGAGATGAACAGATATATAACATACCATTGTGGATCTCTGATTGTCAAAGAGCCTGAAAGCAGACATCATTTTGTCACATAACAGATTTAATATGGAAACATATAATTAAAAGTAGGAAAATGGACATTGAGTCAACTGAGATACAAGCTGTATGACAACAGATGATGGGGAGCCTGTTCCTGGAAAATGCTGGCTGGCCTGGATCACTGGGCACTACTGGTGATGGACATACTGGGTTTACAGGGATCCTGCCGGACCTCTCCGGTCATGTTTCCAAAGGTTCAGGAGGAGTTTTTTTGGTATGATACAGTCATTGTTTCCCACCTGGTTCCCATATTCCTGCAGTGATACTCCTGATGCTGGTCTTGTGTTTGACCCACTCCTGGAGGTAAATCTCGGTGGCATTTGCCTTATGGAAGGGGTCAAATGTCTGAACCCCTTGGTTAACTTTTTCCTAGTAATGATTGCAGTTTCAAATTAATTTAGAATTAAATTACGTTGATGTAACCAAGTAATGTTGGACTTGCACTAGGGATGTAAATTTTTGGCCCCAAGGCAATTCGATTATTCGATAATTATTAAGGGACTGATTTGATGCATCAGAAGTGTTGGATTTCCAGGGCATCTATAAGGCTAACTACTTTTTACTTGGCTAGCTAGGTAGCTAACTCAGGGTCTTGTCCATGGCTAGCAAGAGCAACAGTTAGTAATGCAACAAGTAATGCTTCCTTTATGAATATTAGCAAGCTTTCCTCTGCTATCTCATAGTTCAGAAATTCACCAGCATGGCAACTTTGCACATCTCCCTGCAGAACTTGAAGGCAAGAAGTAGCCACCTAGAAGCAGGAATATCTTTAAGGAGGATTTTTGCCCCCAGAAATCAATTATAGCCAGTTCTGATGTTCTGACGATCAATGCAGTTGCATCTCATTTTGCTGGTTAAGGTTAGCAGTGTGTTCCAGGTTAACATGCTCTGTCCATCGTTTGATTCTGCAAGCCTTGAGATGCAGCTCGTTAAGTGCGTCCCAGGAAGTTGTGTTGAAGGATGGACTCTCTCAGCCAAGCTGGCCGCCAGGCTCCCAACCACCCTGCCGGCTTGATGGGCCAGTGGCCCCGCGGACAACTGCCCGCTGATGGATCTGTGGAGCTTTTTCAGCCTGGCTCTGCTGCGGTCATTAGTTAGCACCGGCTTTCATTTTCACGGGCTGCCATTTCTTACACAGGGCGGTCGGGGGAGGGGGGTGAGTGAAAGTTTAGTGGGATCCTAGAGAGCCCCCAAGGTGTCCTACTTCTGCTACGATTACACTACAGAACATAGGTGTGATGGCAGAGAGAATTTCATGGGTTGGTACAGACCTCAGTTTACGGTGCACAGGTCGGTGAAAGTTTGGTGCAGCAGAGAAAATAATTGTTTTTTTTTTTATCATTAAAACCTGCAAACACACTCGAACCCAACTGCGTTTCTAATCCAAAGGCAACAACCCTGGTGACCAGAGAATTTCCGCTCCTCGCTCACGAGGCTGTTGGCGCCGCCCGCTCCTCCGCTCTAATTCGCACTAAGGCGCTCCGCTACATACCACTCCTCGCTCCACTAAAATTTCCTACCGCTCCAGTCAAATCACTCGCATGCTCAAAATTTAAAAGAGGATGGACAACTGTCACCTTAAACTTTTGTGAAATATTTTGCGAACTCCACCTCAGCCAATTTGTGTAACAGTCTTGATAATTGTACAGATGAATTCTGGGTATATTTGGGCATGCATCAGGCTCGTGGTATGAGCAGTATCGGAGCGAAATTGGAGCAAGACAGAGTGACTGCTCCAGCCTTAATAAAAAAAAAACTGCTCCGCTCTGACCAAATTCCGCCGACTCCGCTCCTCGCTTATGCTCCTCTCCGCTCCTCGCTTATGCCCCGTTCCGCTCCTCGCTTCTGCTCCTCTCCGCTCCTCGCTTCTGCTCCTCTCCGCTCCTCGTTTATGCCCCGCTCCACTCCTCGCTTCTGCTCCGCTCCACTCACATGCTCTACTGGTGACATGTCTGAATAGCAAAACTTATGTGATGTTTATTTGCACATTGTAAAAAAATGTTAGCTAAATAAATAACGTCAGAAATATTACATCATAACAGTCATAATAAACTAAGTACTATGTTCTCTACTACCAAGTATGGTTGCATATCTGTTGCGATAAATTCCATGGGGAGACTGACTTGCAGAGGCTATTTCTGCCGTGCTTCAGTCGTACACATACTTGGATGATCTTGTCTGAAACGAGTTGGCACGTTGGATGTGTTTCTAGCAACATACTGGAGCTCGGTATAATGGAGTCAACTGACAGTCTTGGTCTTATCAATGACCATTTCTCTGGTGTTGGTGTGATTTGTTGGGACACCAAAATGTTTTCAACCCATCGATTTTGGCTGACTGTAACCAGCTTTAGCCATAACAAAATCATAGCCAAAATTAGCGTAGTGTTTTCCATATTGAACATCGTCTAGTGAATTTAGGTTCTGCCATCGTCAATAAATGTATTTTTGATTTCATTGTGCATAACAAACCCAAAATGACATACCAAATTATAACGATGAATACATGAACTTCTGCAGCCTGACCACAGCAACATCATTAGGAAGGAGATGAGGAGGACAAGCTAACCCTAATCAATTTCTTTCTGCTCCCAGTGTATGTACTTTAATAAGAAGTAGCAAAGTTACCCACCTACCCACGAGGGGATTGTTATTCCATAACAAGGCCAGCGGCCTGTGACATTGGGTGAGAATAAGGGCTACCACAGGGATTCATAATTAATATTTACCTGTGTCTATACAGGCCTCTGCTGGGTGATTTTCTCTGGGTTGAAGGTCTGCTTGTGCTGGTGTTATTCCCGACAGCTTTCCTCAGCATTAGCTGTTGACTAGCTTTTGGTTGTTGGTCACATGTTTGGTACAGCTCTCGTACGTGACCGCATGGCGCAGTGCTATTGATACATGTGACATGCATGTAGTTCTCTTAAGATTCATCATCACTTAATGCTCCTAAGAGATGAGCCTGGACCCTCTGGCCCAATCAGTCTGGATTGCTGCTCTGTCCCACATAGGAAGGCCTTCATGGGACATGGTGACTTATTTGATGAAGTAGCTCTCTCTCAGTCTGGCTCTGTCTCTGTGGCTTCAGGCCCTTTCGTGAATTTACCTTCTTGGCAGAGAGGGTGCTGATGCCTGGATCATCCGCCTTCATTCTGCAGTGTGATAAAATCTACATGTGAATCTATCCATCTGCTAACCACTTATCTGGTCCTCATTGCAATTCAGACCTAAAAAGCACTGAGGTGTCAGAATTAATGATGTCAAGCTTGGTTTCTTATTACATTTCTTGTTTTAGAGATTTTTTTTTTTTCTATGTGCTTTTGTGTGCTGATTTTTAATCGCTGTCCTGTTGTATTCTGAGTTTCTTGTTAGATGCTAATTAAGGTGTGCAGCCATGGTTGTAGATGGCCTCGCTGATCGTCCCTCCTCTCTGCGAGCTGGTATTGTTCTCGGGTTATTGGCTGTTCCAGCCGTAATGGAATACAGAGGTTCTGCTCTGGATTAGGGGCTGCTGTAGCCAGTCAGTCGTTCAGCAAGCTGTCCCAGACAATGGGCTGGGAAGCCGGGCCTCCTCATCCTCGCTGACCTGGCCGGGGGGTAAAAAGACGCCACACAAGTGGAGGGCTCCCGAGCCTCTTCCGGACCCTGAGCGGAGTCCCCCTCTCGCCGGTGTCCGCTGGAATGCACATAATTGGCGGCTTATCTGCTTGGTTATCTGGCGGTTTGAGTTTGAGTTTGTCCTCTGTGCAGCTTGGTGGTGTGTTAACATTTTTTCCTCATAATTAAAGGACATTACTTTATAATGATATCCATCCAATCGGCTATCCCCGCATCTTCTAAATTGCTTATCTGGTATCGGGTTATACAAGCGTCCCTCTTTCCTCTGAATTGCACAGCTATGAAACTTCTTGTCATTTTTTGTTCTTCTTTTTGTTCTCGACGAAAGCGGTCCGAATTCCAGTCTCGTGAATATTCCTAAAATTGTTTCCTATTTAGCTTTTTACCCCAGTTGGAAAAAAAAACACCTTGATGGACACAGAATTTCCTTACTTAATTCTTTCCTTAAATATTTTGTTGCCAAATTTGCCAGCTTATGATTGCATATGTTGCAGATGCGTATTTTACTGGCTCTGGAGTGTTCAGGTGCTAGAGGCTCGGGAACCTGCGGTTCTGTGAGCAGGAGGGTGAATGTGCTGCCAGAGAGAGGCAAGAGTAACAATAACACGAGTATCGGTGGGGTTCCGCATACTTCTGTGCTGGAACCTTTAGAGGTCCCGAGTTTAGGGATTCGGTCAAGCAGAGAACTACCTAATAACTAGATGGGGCAAGATGGATGGGGAGCTGGAGACGGTGGTTGGGGGAATGGCCACAGGGCTGAGCTGGCCACAGGGTCTCTAAGGGAACCTTTGTCTGTGTTTGACCCAGGCCACTGACCCGGCTTTTACTGCGCCGGCTTCGGCCCGTCTGTCATATTTGCCGAGGGAAAGGACCACTGAGCCTCAGCGTGGATTCATTATTATCCTACTGCAGAACCTCCACTTACAAAAAAGACTGATTTCCTCTGAGTTCAGCCTGTGTAACTGACAGGCAGTAATAAGGTGCCGGATTCATCACTATCCGTTGGTTTGATCCTCTCTTTCGGAACATTGAATAGGCTGTTGTGCACATTTAGAAAAATGCTAGTTGGTGTGCAGGATTCTTGTTTATAGGTGTTTTGTTTATTCTAATGCCAAAGAATTAATTTCTTTTGAGACTCTTGCATCAGGCAGGAATTGAATTGACAAATAAGCTAGAATGTAATGACAAATTAAAATGAGATATTATCTAAATGGCAGTGGGGGTCAGTGTACTGCTTGCGTCTGACGTCGATAGGCTGCGAATTGTAATTGGCAGGCCCCCCCCCGTTTGCCATCCATTATCCCGGGATCGATCGACAGTTTGCTGGCAGCCAGCAGGAGAGCCAAGCTGTGGATGGGTGGCTTTGCTGGGCTCAGCCCAACTCGCTGGACAGGATAGAGGAGGTCAGAGGTCAGAGGTCAGAGGTGACGGCAAAGGAAGGGGCAGATGGCTTGATGTGCTTTAAGTGTGTCTTGTGAAGCTCTCTGCTTGGATATTTGCTCCCAACTGCAAATAACAATGTCAGAATTAACACAACATTTGCCTTTTCAAATTGAACACCTGACTCACACCAGAAGACAGACCCACTTATAACTAAGAGACTCATTTGTTCTAATTCAAATCAGAATTAATGACATTCAGATCTCGGTCAGTCACTGAAGGTTTTGAGAGCATGCTTGGGCTGATGGAGAGCCCCAGAGGCTCAGAACCCTGATCGAGATTCACGGGGGGCGTTTTCGTCATTCACTGAGTGTACTGGTCTGCACAGCACACACACCCCCCGTCACCTCCAACTGGTATTTCAGAGCTCATTCGTCGTCAGAGAGTGTGACACAGAGGGCCTGTCATCTTCTCCGTGTAAATTCAGCGGTGGCCCTTGGCCGGGCTTATGGGAATGAAGGAGAGCTTGGCCGTGCTGCGGGTATGAAAGTGGCATCATCCTATCCAGCTTAGCCAGTGGGTGCAGCTCAGAGAGGCCTTGAGTGCTCTGTCATCTCCCCCCCCCCCCCCCTCGATTTTCCCATTCGTTTCCCATCTGACCCCATTTACCGGGCCCCTTCCCAATGTGATCGCTCTCTTTCCTAAGATATCTGGCGTCCCACTCAATGGGGCCGTTCACCGGTCACACCAAGATGGGACAGTGTTCCTTAAGAACGGGGTCGCTCAGGGTGACCCGCAACGAGGTCCTTCTGAACCGGGACCCTCCGACAGCTTGTTCTTCGTGTAATAGGATTTCGCCAGCAGAAGTAAACAAAACAGGGTCAGGGTTTAAATGCAAACCCTGTAATGCAGTGCTTGGCTCTGGAAAGGCCCAGCAGATGTAGGTGGGACTCTTTGACCCACAATGCCTCCAAACGTTCGATTGGCCCCGCTCCCCATTTAGATATAGTAACCAAACTTATTGATTGGAAGCATCTCCTTCCAGGCATGATTTACAGGACTGCTCCAAGGGTGCCATTGCTATTGACTTATTTTAACAAATTATTGACCCACTGCTATTGCAGTAGAGGTGTGTGTGTGTGTGTGTGTGTGTGTGTGTGTGTGCGTGTGTGCGTGCGTGCGTGCGTGCGTGCGTGCGTGCGTGCGTGCGTGCGTGCGTGCGTGGGTTGTATTTACCACAATGTGAGAAGCATATGTCCCCACACTGTGGCAAAAACTGTTACATTTTAGGTTGTGGAGACATTTTTTAGGGTCCCACAAAAATCTGAAAATGCAATCAGAAAAGTAAGGTTAGGGTTAGGGCTGAGTAGGAGTTAAGGGTGTCGTAGTTGGGATTAGGTTTGAGATGATTACATGGACTGCTTGTGTTTGTGTGTGTGGTCATGTTTATACTACGTTGTGGGGACCCAATGTCCTCACAGTGTGATAAAAACCTGTTATTTTCTACCTTGTGGGGACATTTTTTTTGGTCCCCATAAGGATAACCTCAATTGCCAAATGCCAAAAGTCTCATATTTTGTTTGGTTACTTATGGTTAAGGTTAGGGCTGGGTAGGGGTTAAGGGTGTCATAG
>JAODKN010000008.1:8212214-8226598 GCA_026774425.1 Petrocephalus zakoni | reverse complement strand
GCCGCGCCCCGCGCCCGGGCCCCCCCGGGCGCCCCCCCCGCCCCCCCCGCCGCCCCCCCCCCGCCGCCCCCCCGCCCCCCCCCCCCCCCCCCGGCGGGGCCTGCGGTTCTCAGTGTTCAGGGAGGGGGCAGGGAATCCCACGCCGGCAGTGTGGACAACTGACCATCTGTGGCCAGGGAAGGTGGGCCAGGTGGCCGGCAGCTGACTTTTGAATCAAAGCCTCCGTAAGCTGGGATGGTGGAGGTGAAGACAAATTAGTGTCATAAATACAGTAAGTGTTATCGAGCTGACAGGGAGGGACCCTCCCTTCTGGGTGACAAAATTTTAAGCCACAGTTTGGAGTGTGTATAAGCGCATGCTTAAGGGGGGCAAATCTTTCATCTTGTGTGAGTATAAAGGATTTGGCTTCATACGTGGCTCTAAGTGGCCTACTTTTCTCCAGTAGGACAAGACGTGCAGCTTCGATGCAAATGGTTGTTGCTGCCTTTTCATTTTCTAAAATTTGCTGTTCCTCTTTTTTTGGTGTATGTCTATGAGGAACATCCTGGCTTGGCCGCATTCTATCGGATACACATTTTAAGCTACTCAAATGGGCCTCCGCAGCTTGGTTTTCCATTTTATGGCCCACGTCATGCATGATTGATAAACTAGGTGGCTGGGGTGGAATTGTATGCCTTCCCACTGGAAGCAAAAGAGGAGCTGTTATTGTGAGGAAGATTTATGGTGTGTTTTATGGCTGCAGTGGAGAGATTTGGACATCAAAGGCATTCATTGTGCTGTACCTCAGAGTGGCACAAAGAGTTTATTGGTGGGGAATCAGACAGCCCTCAGCCATGACAGCTGAGACGTTCCTGCATCCTTTTTTTACTGTACTTTACACCATGTGAAATCTTGCCCGAAACCTGTTAGCAATGTTCAGTACTGCTTTCTGATGCATTGTGGGAAATTGCTTGGAAATGGTGAGCAGTTATCTGAGGATAGATCCCCACACCCTGATGTCTGTTTCCCCGGTCCCTGTTTGGACAGGGAGGGGTTTAGGGTCAGGAGCCACGGCTGAGGTGTGAACTGAGAGGCCGCAGAGCCAGAGCGTGTCCTCTTAAGTTCTTCTCCGCAAGTCACATGGCAAGTTTGTGGGGGAAAAACATTTTTTGATCTAATGTAGTGCCATATTATTGGATGTATTTCACCTTGGCCATTACCGGGGCGGCTTCAGCCAGTATCGCCCGTTTACTGCTGTATCAGAAATGAACCAGTGAGAAACATAAGCTCCGCCCACCGCTGTTCCTTGCACCAAATGGTTGGGGACACTAGTAAGGACCGGCGTAAACCACAGTAGGGCTCTCTGAGCCGTGGCTTCTCTGGGCCTTACAGTCTTTGATGGTGAGGCCCGTTTGCTTGCCTGTAACTTTCTTAGTGGGTTTGACTCTCTGCAAATTGATAGCAAGGCTGATTTGTTCATTTTGTCATCTGTAGGCCGATATTGGCTACAGTTATCGGGATGTTGTGTGGGAATAGAGCACCCGGGGAACAGCTTTCCCTCTTTGCTGATATATTATTCTGGGTGGGAGGTAACATTTACTGCCCCCTCTCAGCCCTTGCTTATAGTCTGGAGCCTGCTGGTGGGACAGGAAAAAGACGTGCAGCCCAAACCGAATCCACACCCGGCCTGTAAATATCAGCTGACCTGAAAGACCCGAGACTCTTTTCATGTGAGAACTGCCTGTTTAATTTATGTAAGACATAAAAAAAAGATTTTCCCATGCAGGCTAAGCTGTATATTTTCTGCCGTTAATGTAGAAGATGAACAATATTTATGTATATATTGTAAATTATACTCTGGCTGTGGTTTTATAGCTGTCGGTAATATTAAGGCTTTGCCGTCTGGTTTAACTTAAGGCAGAAAGCACTGATGAGTTTGTCCCATGGGCATCGCGAGGTCCTTTTTACTGGGACACGTGCCCCAGTACTGATCAGCTGTGCCCCAGTAAAAAAATCCTTCATACATGAACATATCTACATTTTTAGATTGGGTGGGTAGAAGCTTTACCTCTAGCAGCGCCCCATGGCCTGTGGCACAAGGCAGCTGTTACCCCGACAACCAATGAATCTCTTATCTGGGAGTGGGGTTTGTGAGTTGGAATAGGCCGGGGGTAATACACACATTCCCCTCTTTGTGCTTACTGTGGCCGACTACTAGTGCCCCCTTGTGTGTTTGCACATGGGGATCCTTGTGGACAGCTCTGCCCATTCCGGGCTGCAGCAGTGTGGTCGGATCGCCCCTGTACCTGGCGTGAAACATCGCCTGTGCTGTGTAGAGCGCCGCATTCTAGCCTGGCGACGCTCGACAGCACTTTGAGTGCAGTGCATTGATCCGCACCCTTAACAGCCGGAATTCCTCTGTGAACTATTGCTTCCGGTCCACCTCATTTGTGATCCCCATTATGGAACTTTGTGCTTCCCCCATCAGCTCCATTGCCCACACACCCCCCCCCCCCAATTCCACCTCCCCCAATTCCACCTCCCCCAGCACTACTGCCAAACCTCTCGTGGAGCAGGATTTAGCTTGCCCAGATTCCATGTCAAAGGTCAGGGCCCAGATGTCAACCCCCAACCTTTCTGCTAGCCTCTGTTGTGCATAATTACTGCAGGCCATTGTGCTGTGGAGTTAGGCTGGAAGGGGGGGCGTGGGGGTTGGGCTCCCTGGCCAATCCTCTCTTCAGCTGGACGGCAAGTCAGAACAAAAGCCCCAGGGACCAACAGGACACTGACGGGAGAAAGGCCCAAAATTGGGAAGTAGTAGAGTGACCAAAGTTTAATTTCTCCACGGAGTGGCTTTTTTTATGGAGGATATAAAATAAGTAACTCCCAAGAGCTGATCAGAACAAGTCCGGGCCCGTTCTGAATCTCTCTCCAGATATCCGTCCTGCGACGTGTTTCACTTTATGGCTTTTCAGTCTGGGGACATGCTAAATGTTCTAGATCTCGTTAATATGCAAGTGTAAATGGTCATGTGTGCTTGATTTGAGTTGCATTGTGGGATATTTGTTGCTTAGGCTGGTCAGTTAATTACTTTACCTTGCCCTTAGCAGGGCTAACGGCTCATTTTGGGGAAGAGAGGATCCTGGAAGGAGGAAGGGAGCCCCCAGCTCGTGTTCCACACCCCTGACCTCAGATTCTTTCTGAGTTTTATCTAGCTCTGACCTCCTGGCCTCAGTCTGGCTCCATTGAAGCTCCTCAGGCCGAATCCCAGCAGCTGAAACCTCTTGCGACCCCCCCCCCCCAGCCCCCATCTCCCTCCTACACCCAACCCCCAGCACTCAGCCACAGAGAGACGGGAAAAAGTCTTACAAAAACCGCCTCGATATTTAAGTGTGCATGACGAGAGCTGAAGATGAAGTGGCTCTCAATAAGGATGCGATCATGGTCTTTTACCAACAGAGGAGCAATTAACAAACTTCTTTTAATTTACTTTTTGCACAAGGCCTAGACAAATGAAAAGCTATGGTCACTCTTAAGAGGATGGGGACTGTGGTCATTGTGTCTGTACGGCTGTAATGCTGGGTACCCATACACGTAAATGTCCTAATTAATGAGAAAGTGGATACAGTGTTTCCTGATTTCTTTTTAAGTCAGTGGTGCTTAAAATGGGTAAAGTCTAAGAATACATTTTTGCATTTTTTTTTGCTTCTGTAGGTAGATGTGGGAAAAAAATGTTTTTGTCGTAGTTTGCCCACATGTCCAGCATCGATGAAAGTGTGAACTGGATCTGCTGTGTCAGAGGGCGCCACCTAGTGGTCACATTTTGTAGTGCCAGGCCCTTGCCTACTGGGTTAGCAGATCGGGGTTTGGTAGGCAGAGTCACGGAAATGCATGGATGCCCGTGATCATTCCATAGTAAAAACTACAGAAAGTCTGAACGTCATTCGCACGTGGCCGACATTCTGCTGGGGAAATCCTGGAGAAATTAAACAGCTTTTTAGTGTTTTTTAGAAACTGGGGGGGTTCTCGGTCTCGGGAGGGTATATAATGCTCTGAAGTGGACTAGTCCTTGAAGGCATAAAGAGGCTTTTTGTAGCGTAGGCCAGTGTTTTGACGTGTCTGCGATCTCATTGGCTGATGGGCTGCTGTCCACGGGGGATGGACGGCATCTGCTCCTGCATTTGTTCCCCTGGGGTCCTAGAGGCCAGCGGGTCCGGCCTGGCTGCGGACCTTGTCCATTTTTCTCAGCGGGCCATGTTGACCTCGCCTGACCCCAACTGCCCTGGCCCTGAAAGGGAGGCGGCCACTGGCCAGCCGTAGGACGGCCCCTGGGGGGGTGTGTGTGAGGGGATGGGGTGTGGTGGGGCGGCCATTCCCTTCTGTCTAATGAAAAAGGCGGTGTGATGGAGCGATGTGGGGGAGTGGGGTACCGGCCAGGTGTCAGGGCTTGTCGGGCTGTACCCTTAAACACTGGCCGGGCCTGGGGCGGGGGTCAGGCTTCACCTGGTGCTGCGTGTTGCTCCAGGGGGGAGTAGTAAGGTCTTCCTGGCTATCTGCCCAGCCAATGGGAGTAGAGCGTAAGAGACGCAGTCAGCATTTCCAGGGAAACGCCACTTGATGATGATGCGGGTGGAAAACTGATGTCTGTTTCCCTGTCCAGACCCCAGGAGGAAGTACCACGTGAAGCTCCTGGCCCACAGTTCCATGGGAGACGGCTACCAAGCGGACCGGACTGTCAGCACCCCTGGATGTGTCTGTAAGTTCACAGCATGGAGCAGGGCTTGTGCTTCTGAAAAATAGCTTTGGAATTTCAGTGATGTATAATTATAATTAGCATTTATGTCGTTAGTAATGACTTTGACCGGAGGTGTGGAGTGTGGTGTTTGCGATGTCCTTTTCTGGATGTGCATTTAGCCGAGTGGTGATACGATGCTGTGATTCTCTCTCAGCGGTGAGGGATCGCTTGGTGCCCCCCCCTCCCCCCCCTCACCACGTATACGCCCAGACCAATAGCTCCACTTCGGTGCACCTTCACTGGGGCCGCCCCGCCTTCAGCACGGGCCAGGCGGTCAACTACACTGTCCGCTGCAACCCGGTGGGCCTCCTGAACGCGTCGCTGGTGCTGTACCTACAGACGTAAGTGTTCTGCGCTCGGCCCGTCCCACGCCAGGCCCCCTACCGTGCCACTAACTGCAGGTTCCTCAGTGTGAAACGGCCTCCTCTCATTCTCATGCAGCGCCAATCAGAGTCTGCTGGTGTCGCAGCTCGAGCCCAACACGCACTACGAGTTTGCTGTGCGCCTCCATGTCGACCAGCTGTCCAGCCCCTGGAGTCCCGTCGTTTACCAAACCACCCTTCCTAGTGGTAAGCCAAAGATGTCTCTGTGGTTACCATCCATCCTGTTTATCCCAGTCCGGGTCGCCAGGGTAACGTAACATCTAGTCATTTCCTGAATGCAACGTTTCTCCATTCCAGCACCTGCCCAGCCTCCATCTGCACTGAAGGCCACCCTGATCGAAGACGGCACGGCACTGGTGTCCTGGAAGCCACCGGAGGTGCACAATGTGGTTGTGACGCGCTACACCATCCTCTACGCCTCTCGCAAGGCCTGGGTCGCGGGCGAGTGGCAGGTGCTTCACAAGGAAGGTGAGGAGCCCTGAGCCGTCATGGCGCGCCTCTTATCCATGGCGCAGCGTCCAATGGAAATCAATATCTTATTTCGTTCTCTAATCCCTTCGTTTACGTTCTATCCATTTGTACTGATTTCTGTTTCTAACTAGATAATGGCTCCGAGCTGCTTCATCATTTAACGGACAGAAGCACGTTTGACAGAATAGCTTTATTTTCAAAACCACTAAAAATGATCTGCGTGCCGTTTTTAAAGTGGTGTGTGTGGCAAATGCTTCGTCAGAACATGGAGAGAGTTAAAGTCATGGATGAAGTGGTGACCTTACTGAGAGGAGACATGGAGGGTCGGGGTCGAGCCCCCACCCATCTGAAACCGCGGGGGTGCCGCGGATTTAGCCCTTCAGGTGTAATCGGTTGCAGATGGCCCCCGGAAATGCGATGCGCTCGAGGTTTGTGTCACGCCACCGGGGGGAGCCATTCACCCCCCTGCCCCCCTCCGCTCTAAATCATGCCCAATGCACAGACAGTTACTGCTGAAGACTCTGGTGTTTTGCGGGCAAAAGGCAGCCGGACTTGACATTTTTGTGGCTCGTTCCATGGCTGTGAAGCCTGTCAGCCCTTCAGACGCCTGAGGTCTCTCTGGGTTTCTTTTCTTCCTCCCCAGTGTATAATAAATACTTTTTTCCATGGGAAAAAGGAGCTGAGGAAGTGGGAGAGAGATTCAGGGCTCACGTTTGATCACTAAACACCTCTCACGAGAGCCTCGTCCCAAACAACAGTCCATTACTGTGTTCATCACCGTGTTATGCCAAATTGTCACTGCACTATTTAACTTCGGTTTCTAGTCTGGAATTGTGGTTTACAAACGGGGAAAAGATAATTCTTTGATTACTGTTGATATGCTACAAATTATTAAAACACTTTATTCAAGTGACAGCATATGATCTACTTTTACAAGGACTATTGCATATTGCAAAGGTCTTTAGTGACCCTGCATGCATATATTTATATGTGTGTCTGCGTGTGTGATTTATGTGTGATATCTGAGATATATATTTAGCCTGTTGGATATCTGACCAGCGTAGGTCAGCATCAGCAACTGTCAGGTTGCTTATTTGTACCGTTTACAAATAGAGCTGATTTGCTGATTTGCCAGCACCAAGTGGACGATGATGTATCTCCAATCTGGGCCTTTTGTCGGTGAAATTGGAAAACTGGGGCTAAAATCTTGTAGTGTGGACTTAGCATTACTCTACATGGTCCATTGTTTTGGGGCGCCAAGCCTCTCTGTCTGGTTGGTCCAGCCCACAACACTATGTCAACAAACATGGTTCTCACCTGCAGGGAGTACCACCATGACACTGCTGGAAAATCTTCAGCCCGGGAACATCTACCTGGTGAAAATATCTGCATCCAACCAGATGGGAGAAGGTCCCTTCTCCACCACAGTGGAGCTGCCGGTGCTTCCTGGAGGTTCCTCGTTGGGTCACAACTCGAAGCGCTTTGACAGCTCGACAGAAGCTGAAGGTGCGTGCACCACAGCCAGGGCTGGCCAGCGTTTCCTCCCTTAAAGGGCCAGTTTACCCCAAAATTGAAAAGGATATGTTTTACAGGGAATTTGGGGCAGTCAATCCATCTAGGTTTTTCTGGTGGGAGTTGCCTAGCTTTGGAGATATAGGCCATAGAAATGTTAGTGACCAGCAATGTCCAGAATGTCCAGTGACCAGAAATCAGGAGCAGGTTACTCATCGAACTCCACACATCAGTCGCATCGCTGCTCTGAAGATCGGAGCATGAACATCCCGGTGATATCTTCTGCACAGTCATGCGACTGGTGTATGGCAGAATACAATAGTTCCTACAGTAAACTGTCCACTAAAGAGTCTGTGGATTATCTTCAATAAACAGGTTTTTTCAGGCTCTTTAATCACCACAGAATGATGTCATTCAATCCCATTATATTTGACAGAGGAACGACATTGTCAATATCTCCAAAACTAGGCTACTCCCAGCAGAAAGGCCTACATGGATAGATAGCACTAAAGCCCCTCTAAAACAACCTTTTCACTTTTGGGGTGAACTTTAATGATTACATATTTACTATTTTCTATTAATTTCTGTTAAGCTATCATTTTACTAGTCTTGTTAATGGGTTTTGCCCATCCTTAAAATTTTACAGAGTTTTCCGGGGGCTTCTACCACCTGGATGAGAAGTCCATGACGGGCATCATTGTGGGGGTGTCTATTGCGCTGGCCTGCATCATCATTTGTGTCTTGATCCTTGTCTACAGAGGCAAAGCAAGGTACGATACCTGTGTTTGCAGAGCTTTGTCTATGTTCACAGAAGGTTGCATGGACCTACACTCTCCAGCACAGACTTTAGGGTTGGGAGACCTGTAGGCCTGAATAAAAAAAATCATCAGCAATTTAATTTCCTATCCATCCATTATAATTATTGCTAATCGTTTCTGGCTCCTCCCGGCTTTCCACAGAAACCTGTCAGCTACTAAGACAGTTCGACAAAGCAGTGATCAGACTCAGAATGGGACGTCCCCACTGGTCCACAATCGGCAGGTGCAGAATGTTGAGGCCCCGATTCCGGTTACAGGCAGCCATTTTTTGGATGCAAAGGTACTGCACTGGCTGGTGGAAATGTTATGTTTCGGACGTGCTGCATAAATGAGCACATACAAATTCAGACAATTACAGGCATATCTTTGCATTGAAAAGAGCTTTTTGTGTTGTGGTTTAGGGTGGGACAGATCTAATAATCGATAGTAACGGTCCAGTCAACCCGAAAAGCCAAAGTAAGAAGAAGTGGCTGTTCTTTGGTAAGGAGGTGAAGCTGGACAGCCGGAGGGAGCAGGTAAGCCCGGACGACCCCGGGGGGCAGTTACAATCCTCAGGCCTGGGAGGGAGGGCATTTCAGTGGCATTAGCTTATTTTTTTCATCCATTAGCTTCTTATTTTCACTCTTAAAGACTTAAATTGGGTACAACCAGCAACACAGGCCAATATAGTCATTTGCTAATGTTGGGTTTACCTTGCCGCGCTTTGCCACCATACCAGGAACCGCACTTTCGGTACGGTACTTTTGGTACGGTACTTTCCCTTTTCCATTGACTTCCCGTCGAGTATCAAAGGTACCGAAAGTGCCAAAGCAGCAGGGGTACTTTTTTGGTCACTGATTATGGTGTCTCCTACTCCATCTAGGTTCAGAGGAGAATGTGCTCCTACCAGCCAGGCATGACCATCCTTAGGTACACGGAGGAGGGTGCTGCTTTGCCTTGCCCGGAATCCCCGCTCCAGGTCCTCCTGATATCCTCACGGGACACCGAGGGCTCCCAGAACAGTGAAGGAAGCCACGAGACGGGCGATTCGGGGCGCTACTCGCATGACGAGACAGAGATGACCAACCTGTCCTCGAGCTCTCGACAGTCTCCCCTGGGTGTGGAGCTTGGAGGAGGCCTGTTGGTGACTGTTAACCTTCCCCAGGACGGGACCCCAGAGTCCTCCCAGCCACTCCCTCTGTAGGGGTTTGAACCCCCCCAGAACCCACCAAACCCCACTTCTGCTCTGAAGGGCACTGAGCAGGAGAACAGGAATGAAAGATCCATGGAAGAATGTTGCTTTTTATCAAGATTTTATTCAGGGTCTTTTCTGTGAATGTGTTTTTTTATTTTTGCATTATTCTTTATTTTAAATGTGTGTCTTTTCAAGAAAATCTCACCCACCGTGAATGTTTCCAAAGATTGTCAAAAATGTGAACTAGGACTGTTACATTTCTGACTTATATATTTAAGAGAGTGTATCACTGGAGCTGAGAGGCTGGGCGGCCTTGTCTTAGCTTATTATCTACCTCAGTTTGCCTCACGGTAAACTCCAAAATTTATTTAATTACTTTCCAAAATTATATAAATTGGGTATTTCATTTCCATAGCAGGAGATTCATACTTATAGCAATAATTTGTGTTTGTCGGAGTCTGTTCGTTTGTCTGTCTTTGATTCTGAAGTAAGTTATTGTAAGGAAACGGCACTTCACTTAAAGCCTGGGATTTCTGCCTTCACTACAGAGATAAGGACATCTGAAGTTCAGGAAAACAAAAGACGTGGTAACACTTGGTACGCATCAACGTGGCTGCTTGTTGTAAAATTGTAGGTACCGCATGCACTTGTAAACATTGTACTCAGATAACTGGTTGTCTTCAAACCTGGCAGCTCTTTGCTCTGTGGCAGACTTGCCTCTGAATAATTCATACAGGGCAAAGTCATTTGTAGAGTTAAGACCCCTTGTGACTTTTTAACCATACACAGTGGTTCATATAGACATTTCAACTTGGAGAAATTTAGATAGATTGGTTTCCGTTTCTTTCATGAAGCATTACGAGAAGACCGTTTGCGGAAAACCCTAGGCATATAATCTGAATGTTTGTTCATGTTATATTAATGCTGTTGACCTTACAATTTCTGTTTTATACTACCTCCTTTAAGACATTGTTATAGTGTTATTTTCCTTAACTCAGGGAACAAGGTTTAGTATGTTTTGATAGTCACGTGTTGCTTGTTGGCACATGGTTAACTCACAGGGTATATTTTTACAATTTAGTTTGTTGTAGGGCTTTAGTTGCTATAGATCAATATAAATGTCTGTAGAATGTAGTGCCAGTTATGATTCACAGCCTTGCGATGACCCTGTGACTTGTGGCTGCAAAGTGTTTTTTTTTTTCTTCATTTGCATGTGAAGCCTTTTCTGTAGAAATTTCTTCTGTGCCATTTTTTAATTTGTGGGTTTGTTTTGTGAAATTCTTTAATGGAGGGGTGTAAGAATGGTGTAAATGTTTGTACTGTTATGCACAGTACAACAAACTTTTTTAAAAGCTTTAAAAATGGCCTTAATGCAGAAAAGGTCCTGCAGATGTCAGGGATAGAATAAGTCATGAATACCAAAGTGTCATTCGAGTGTGGACCTTTTTAGGATATAGGGTTAGGGTGATGTGTAGAGAGTGTTGAGGAACCAATGAAATGAATTATACACCAAAAAAACCCTTTAATCTTCAAAGATATATTTTTGCTGGCCTCTTTGTACTACTGAGTACAAACGTTTCGTTTCATAGTTAACTCTCAGCTTGTGATTTTTTTCTTTGTTATTTTTTAGCTTGTATGCAGTGGTAACTGAAGCTTTTACCCAAAGAATTGTTTGCCTCCTCATTTGATTTTGGTTGACTCTATTGGTCCTGGAGATAATGCAGTGGATCAGAGATGGTCACTGCAGCTATCCACAGTGGACATGCTATATATAGAGTGGGGAAAACGCCTTCTCCAACTCAAGTTCCCCTGTCCTTGGTTCATAAAATTGAAGGACGGGGGGGGTCAATCTCGTGAGAAAGTTCTTACGATGTTTATCGTCCAAATATTATCCAAGAATCCAAGTACTGCTAGATCAAGATCAAGATTTAGCTACAGTATTTCCCAAGATGATGTTACGATAATATTTTCGATGATGACACTCTAAGAATGGGGCGTTGAAGCGACACAATCATTTTTGTTTTGTTTGGAGTGCAAAGAATATATACCAAAGATTTTTAGGTTACCATTGCAAATCATCTAGAAAGCACCATGCTCCGGCCTGTGCATGATGTTTAAATGTTATTTTCCCTTGTTTGTTTCTGTCTTTAATATACTTACAAACCGCAAGCTGAGATGGAAGTGGTTCACCGTCAGTGCTTTTTAAAACTTTTATTTGTAAATCATGTACGCAAACAGAAGCGGATATTTCTATAATGGTATTTTTTATCATTTCTCACTGGAGGAGAAATATATTTTACTATATTACATTAAAGGGGCAAAATGTACACCCCAGTGTTCAGGAAAAAGCAGTGACTGAATTTAGGTTTTACCTTGAGATGCCTAAAATATTTTATAATGTGCAACTATCTTTTAAAATGTTGTATAGGAGCATTAATTTGGGAAGCTGAGTTATACTGTCATTACCGTGTGATCTGAGGGTTTCTGTCCCCCACCCCTTAGTGTAATTTTAATGTCATTACCACTCAGTGACTGGAATCCAGCTCTGTAATGGTTTCAATTTTTTTTTTTTTTTATTCAGGCAATTTCCAAGTCACCTCTTGAGACTCTGCCAGCCTAAGAGAGATACTCCTTTACTTTTATTCTTGCTGTGAAATAACATTTTTCTGTTACATTTCAAACCAGAAATACTTGTTTTGGGATTATATATCCAAACAATTTTCTTTCTTTATGTAAAGGAATACCTCTGTTTCAGCGGTAGAGTTCTTATACTTAATAAATGTCCAAGAATGTATCATGAGTGCTTTCAGCAAGCTCCTCGTTCTGGGTTTCATAGAGCGCTGAGGGATCAGACAGTCCGACAGCTGGTGTTGTGCGGCAGACTGTGCTGTTTGGACCTTATCCTGTGCAGGTCTTCTGCATCATTAGGAATCTTCAGTTACGCTAAGGTTATTCTTTTCTGAATGTGAAAGAAGAGGGTGTGGGCCGGAGGCTTGGCCTCGTTGGTGACGTGTGCCCGCCGCCTGATGCTCAGTACTGGCCCGGCCGTGGTGTGGGGCTGTGGGAAGCAAATGTAATTAAGCTCAGGGTCTCTGCAGCCACTGCACCACTGCTGGGGGAGAGCTGGCCCGAGCCTCCAGTCATGAATGTATGTCTTGTACTTATTATTTTGCTTATTACTGCTTTATCTATTCATAATGTTTGTTTTGTCAGTGTCCAAGATTCTTGTCTCTTTTACAACATGAATGCTTATGCCAAAAATGCTATACAAATATACTTAAATGCCAAAAAATGATTTTTAAGCTCATATAAATTTTGTGAAAATATTCAATTGCTTAGATTAAAGATTTTCATGAAACGCATTGGGTTTCTGTAATTTTTACAGTTTCTGCACAGACCGTATGTTCATTTTTTGTGTATTCAAAAAAGGTGAACACGTTTTTGATTTAGGGTATTTTTTGTTTTGTTATGAAATTTCTTATTTAGTTTTATTTGAATGTCACACCCATCCAGGGGTGAGTTTGTGGTCTCTGGAGCTCCAAGTCACACCTCCACCAACCCCCTGTAGTGACTTTGTGGCCAAAAGGAACTTAATTTGTTTCTTAGAAATATCTATTCCCGGCACTGTAGCATTCATAGCTTCATTTTCAATCTGCTCCTGCTTTTAAACTTAATATTCAGTATATAGTCAATATTCATTACTAGCTGAATGGCTACCTTTTGCCAACAAGGCTCAATGATGGTAAGGCGCGCGATTTGTCCCGCCAGCTGCCCGAATGCCAGCCACAAGTTCCGATGGGAAAGGCGGCCTCACTACCTGGCGCCATCTGCTGTAACGAACTGTACTGCGACCACGTAACTTCACACGAATCAGTGCGACCACAGCGCTGAGGGCTGAGCCCGGAGGTGCCCTTAAAACATTTACAGTTATTTAAAGAGGGGTTTTTATCCAAAAAAACCCATCATTATATAATGATGTAAACGTTTAAATACATGAGTGTGTAAAGAATCACGACAGTAGTTTAAAGATGGAGAGGAACATAGCTAGAAATTCTGGGCCTATTGGCATAATGTCCCCCTGGATTGCCACTTTGCAATCTGAAGACATGTTAATTCCCCCTGGTAGATAGGCCTATAAATTTCACACCATCTCTATATGCCATTTTTCTGTGTAAATGGATACACTTAAATGCGCACATTTATTCTACGACGAGCTACATTCAAAGAGGTAACGTTTCTGTGTTGAGAGGAACAAACACCATTTTTTAAATATATAAGCACATTATTTACAAGAATGTAGAAGCGGCACACTGGACTGGCAGATGAAACAAGCTTTGAATTTGTCATATGCACGACATATAAAAATGAATACACTATAAATCTCTAGCCAAAAGAGGAGTTAGAACGATACAACCATTGCTGTTATTTTAAAACCATAAAAAAGAATCCAAGGAACATATACAGTGATGCCAAATTTTGCAGGAGAGCGTTTGAATCGTGTGTAAAGTAGAATGCCGGTCTTTGGCGAGAGATACATTATATTTCAACGATGCTCTATATAATCGGGGTGAGGTGCCAGGGCAAGCCCGGATTTGGGACGGCCGTAGCGGCACTATAGCCTGCTGCATGGCGTCAGCGCCAGTGTGGGTGCAGAGCGCAGGAGACTGAGAATCGGACTGCTGGCTGAGAGTCGCACGGCAACCCACCTCCAGGGGTACCGGGATGCCGCTTCTAAAAATGTATAAAATGTATAGCAGCACAAACTGCACCAGAAGTGTAAAACTCCATCGCTTTATTGTTCATTTTTAGTTACAGTACGTTAGTACAGTGTATGGAAAATGCATGGCGTGTGATGATTGGCCTCGTTTTTTTTTTGCATGGCGAATCCACGCAATAACCCTGGTTATATACCAATCAGCCTGTAGAAGTTGTAGAACTGTCCCAATAATAACACAACGCTGCGTAGGAGTACGGCGGACACGCTCGCACGCGGAGACCCGCGTCGCGTGGGCGCGCGCATCGGGCCGCCCTCGCCCCCGCGGACACGCGGACCCCCGCCACGTGCCGCCGCACCGCTCCCAAACTTCGCGCCCCCCCCCGTGGAGTTTAATGCAATAACAGCACACATTACCCCCCCCGTGACCCCCCCCCTCCGCCGCGAGTCCTGCGCGCGCCACCGTGATGTCAGGAGAGCCGGAGAGGGCCGCGCTGTCTCGCAAAAGACGCCGAGGTAATGCCCCCCCCACAACCCC
>JAODKN010000008.1:8200081-8212204 GCA_026774425.1 Petrocephalus zakoni | reverse complement strand
CACCCCCCCCCCGTGCCCCCCCCCCCCCCCCAAACTCGGCCCCCCCCCCCCGGGTTTTTTAATGAAATAACACCACACATTACCCCCCCCCCCCCCCCCCGTCGCGAGTCATGCGAGCGACTCCGTGATGTCAGGAGAGCCGGAGAGGGACGCGCTGTCTCTCAAAAGACGCCGAGGTAATGCCCCCCCCACTTCGCCCCGGTCGCCGCTGCGTCGTCGCGTCGCCGCCTCGGGGGGGCGGGAGGCTTGTGCGCAGGTCCCGGCCGTAACCCGGCCGCGCAGGAGCCCGCCGGCCTACACCGAGGCCTTCGGAGAAGCGAATGAGGCTGTAAATGGACGGAGGCGCGCCGCAGCGGGCTTCGGGGAGAGCGGGCCGGGGGGACGGCGCGCCGCGCCTCTCGGGTGCGTGTAGCCGCTAGCCGCTAGCCGGCCGCGGAGCGCCGCGTCCCCGCACGCCGGGCAGCGCGCACCCGCGCCCCAAAGTGCCGACAACTTTGGCCGCGGCGCCCCGACGCCTTTATAGCCGTAATTACGCGGGGGGCCGCCGGGGAATCGGGCTGTAATTCATAAAGTTACCGCGGATTTATGAGCCGTTTGGGCCGAACTTGGAAGGACAAAGTTTGCCGCCGTGCGGTCGGGGCGGATCGGCCCTCGTATACCGGGCGCCCCTTAGCCGCTCTCAGGCGGATGCTGCACATGTCAGCGCCGCGCCTCTCTCCGGGGGCAGGCGCCGGCCGGCTGGCTCTCTAACATGCGTTGGGATATGATTTTGCAGGTGGAGACGGTGGGCTGGATGGTTTAGCAGGGCCGGGTGTACTACTGGCGAGCCCAGATAAGAAAAAGCGCAAGTCAAACGCTCAGGTAGCTTCTGCTGAGTTTACAGTTTGCTGTGATGCCTTTCGCATTTATAGCGTTTCAGTATTTGCAAATGTCAGAGTAGGGGGAGGTAACTCCTTTCTTCCATGTTGTTATGCATTCAGCGGTTATTAAACACTTTTAAAGATATCAGATTCTAGTCAAGACCCAACTCCTTGAAAGTGGAGTTACTGCGCAGGAGATGGCAAGGCTTTTACACACTAGAGCTTTATTAGAGATGAGTGATTCTTCTGTTTGCTGTTTCCTGTAATTCGGGTTGTGTTTCTCCACTTCTGCAGCCGTCCTCGTTCCCCCCCCTCTCTGAATATGCCCCGCCCCCGAACCCAAATTGCGACCACCTGGTGGCTTGCAACCCCTTCGACGACAGCTTCAACCCGCCGTCATTCAAGCCGCTGCCTTCTGGGACCCCTTACCCTGGCCACTCGCATAACCCGGGAGTGGGCAGCTACCCCCCCCTCAGGATGGCGCCTCACATGCCCCCCCGCATTCCCGCTCCTTATGGGGGACCTTACCAGATGCGAGGTCAGTTGCACCCGTTTGCTCAGAATCAGATGGGCATGGGGTTCGGCAGGCCGCCGGGATTCGGCTACCCGCACCATGAGAGTCCCTCTTACGGGAACCAGCCGGGCTTTAACAGCGGCATCCCCATGGCTCGCAGTCAGCCCTACAGAGCCGGTCACGCTTACGCCTTCAACCAGGCTCAAGCCAGCACGAATAGCGAGGGCCCGGCGTTTGGCCCTGAGGGTGGCGCGGGTGTGAACATGGCCATGCGGACCTGTGTGGATCCTGGAGTTGGCTTCCCGCTGCCGCCGAGCAGCCAGCTGCCCGCGCCTCCTGTTCCCAAGCAGGAGCTGGGCGAGGCCGCGGGCAGAGCCGCACCTCACGGCAGCTCTCCCCAGAAGCAGGGCCCGAGCTTGGAGGAGAGCCCCGGTCACGATGCGGCCCCAGACCTGAAGGCCAAGGGCCGAAACGCGCCTGTCTGCCAGGATCCGGCCCACCCTCACACTGTGGAGAAACTCAACGGCATCATCTCCCCCGGCGCTGAGGCCTTGAAAAACTCCCCCCAGCCATGCGGCCCCAAGGACGCGCCCCCCCGTGCGGGCCGGAGGCGACAGGGCAGTGGGGGCGGCAGCAGCAAGCCCGTGGTGACCCCCAGCAGGCCAGGCCCTGGCGCTGCAGACCCCATTTACCCCTGCGGGATCTGCCTGAATGAGGTGAACGATGACCAGGAAGCCATCATGTGCGAAGCCTCGTGCCAAAAGTGGTTCCACAGGATCTGCACCGGAATGACTGAGACAGCCTACAACCTGCTGACCGCAGAGGCCTCGGCTGTGTGGGGCTGTGACCTTTGTATGGAGGATAAGGGGGCATCGCTCATGAGAACCAGGGACCTTGCCGGACCGCCTGTGGTCAACAGCGAGGGATAAGATTAGCCCCCGTTTCCTTTTTTGCTTTAATTCCTTCTGCTTGTCCTGCTCTTATTTTCTAAGTTACTGTTGCTTTTTTCTTATCCTCACATTCTTCCTTGGTCTTATGGGTATGGTTCCTGGTAGAGGTCTCAGTGAGCTCCCTCCCCTTCATTTAGTCAGGAATTCCACTTGGACTGATAATCCAGTCTGTTCGTCTTATTGGCCGCGTGTAACTTCCATCCCGTTGAAGTCCTGGCAGAGTGACATTATCTATGACATCTTTCTTTGTGCTGTGTAATCATTTGCTTTGGAATCAGTCCCCCGTCTCCTAATATTTTACACTAACCCCTTACACACCCAGGCCTTATATAATTCCTAGATGTTTTCATTGTGGATCTGAAGTTCATAATGAAGATAGATGGCCATTTTTATAAAAGAAATCTACGCAGGGAAACACAATTAGTTACTATGTGATATTTAATTACTGTCTCTGCTTCCCTAATTTAACAGAGTGTTTGTATTTATTTTGCATCACACTTATTCTTGAGATGATCCTTTTAGAGAGTCGTCAGTTACAGTTTAGAGGGTTTTTGTGTTATCGCGACACTGAATGTGCCAGCCAATGATCTGGCTGAATTAAATTTGCTTTTCTTGTGGCTATTCTGTCCTAGGATGGATGACCGCTTATGGGCACTTGCTATTGGAGAATGTGGCTATCCAGTAAATGAGGATGATTGGAATTCAATAGTAGTGTAATGCCAGCAGTAAGGATTACCATTGTGTGCGAGGGCGGGTCTCCATAGTTTTTAGATCATTACAGTGAATTTGAAGAGTGCCTTGGGAGTTGTGTGAGTCAGCTTGGTCAATCTTCTGACATTTCTGCAAATGCAAAGGATAAAATATTTTGAAAGGTTTAAAAACACAGTTCTACATCAGTGGTAACCTTTCATTGTTGTTCTTTCAGAAGATTTCTTTACGCATTTATAACTAATAATTTCAGCATATATACTGGCATCTTATAGTAAGTGAGATCCTTTTTTTTGATTGCAGAGTTACCGTTATCTCTCCTTTTACATTATTAAATTGTACTAGTCATTCCTGTATCAGTTATTTTTGGATGGTCCAGTGTTTTAATGTTGCAGAAAAGATGGCGATGTAGTAGTTATGCAGAAAGCCTCCATACCTGAACAAGTTTTTGTCATTCATGGCCACAGACGCATGCACAGAAGTGACCATTTTAAAGGTGCAATCCTATTTACATCATTCTAAAACAAAATAACATAGGACTGGTATCATTTGGAGTGAAGTATAATTTGTTTAGACTATTTACGCTTAATACAGAGGTTAGACTTTTAAAATCTTTGTTATACTTCTTGAAAAAGCTGTGGCAGCTATTTTTAATAACTATGATTGTTGTATTATGTTGGCCTGCCACATACCAGCAAGTTGGTTATATTTGGTTGTGCAATAGGGCATACTGTGTTGTTTAGTGTTCCTGAAATGATGATTTCTGATAAGTTATGAAGTAAAGTGGTGTCACTGATAGTCAGCTTCGCAGCTAAATGGTAATACACCTGGTGTAAGTTGCGTTAGTAGGTACATCCAGTCTAACAGTGATAACTAACTCCCAGCAGGGTGGGACTTGCATATTCTACACTCTTTGTTTGAAGTGGGAATTGATGTCTTTAGCTTGGCAGAATGATCGATCATGTGGCTGTTGGTTAAGTAGCTTTAATGCAGTTGATTTTGACTAGATTTTTTATAAGGTTGACAATGTTTTCGACTTTGTAGCCTTCTAAATGTTACTGTTTACTTATCTTATGTACTGTTACCACATATCAAACACTTATTACAGAATTCTCTTGTTCCTAATATGGTATTTTTGTGAATGCCAAAAAAGGTTTTTTTTTCATAATTATATCATAAACATTTAAATCAGATTTCACTTGAATTAGTAAGTAATATAAAGACGACAGAATAAAGTTTCAGTTCAGGCCTGTTAAACTTAATTGAATGTTGAGGTTTCTTTGAAATTTAAGGTCTTTAATATTTTTAGCTGAGAACCTTGTGTTGTGAGGCAGTGGATCCAGCCCAAAGTATGTGAGACATACTGATTTCGGACATGCTCCATTATTGTGTAGCAGAATATCTGCAGATGTTTTAATGTAATATACTCTCCATACCCATCTAATTTATAGATATAAAAATATAAGATTGTCTTATGCACATTTTCTTCTAATGCTGTATGACTGTTGACACCAGGTGCCTTAAATGTGTTTGATGGTCACAACTGTAACATGTAGGTTCAGTTTGAAAGGACTTGGCAGGTCTTCTGCATTTTCTACATGTGCATATTATGATGTTCATTTCACCAGCTGCATTTCTGTTAACTGCAAGGTCGTTCGAGAAGTGCTTCGTGGGAAATACGTATTGCGATGTGCACATTTTCTCATTACAAGCGTTGAATGTGCATCTGTTGTACAACATTTTAAAGTTTTTTTTCTGCTATATGCAAGGTGATGTGATTTATTAAATGTATAGACGGTGTTTCCTGAAGTATCATAAAGGTACATCCAGTGCTTAAGTTGTAATGACTACAGTTGTTGCCTAAATGCTTGTAAAAGATGATAGCAAAATCTGATAGCAGTTACGAACTATGAGGTTTGACCAGCATATTATTACGGGAAATAGTGAAACTTTTTTTTTTTTAATCGAAGTCTAGTTCGTTCAGATATCATTTGAATGCAAAGACAAATTAAGCACTGGGCAAAAATACGTTACGGTAATTGAATACTTCTTATATAGTGTAAAGTTCTCAAAACTTTGCTCTATCCTGCATGAAGTATTACGACGAATAAATCTTTTAAATGTTTTGCTCGTTTTGATTGTTTTTTTTTTTGCCAGCCACATGCTGTTGTTTAAGCAGATTATCGTAGCTAATGAAAGATTTCGAAGGTTGGTGCTAGACCTATGATTTCATCGTGATCTGCCTCTTTGGAACGAGGATCACAGAAACCGGAAGAAGGGGACTCCTTACGTCACCGGAAAAAGGCCGCGCGCCCGCCCCCAGCAACCACTAATGCGTCTATAGCAACCGATTTTCCGAGTCGTTCGTTAAATGTTTGCTGGTAATTAAACGAACAAAATGCCTCTGTTTGTTAAAGATTACTCGTGGACTCAGACGCCGTCTTTGATATACCTGACTATCCCGCTTAAGGGTACAAACCCCCGGAACGTCGATGTGCTCGCCACAGATGAGTATCTTAAGGTAGAGCTCGCAGCAACAGTAACATGTAGCTGGTAAAGTCGAAACACTGATGCAGTACCTTTGCTGTGTATTTCCCACTCCGTAGATTCACGTGTTAATTGATGATATCATAACCATGCTTCTGCCTGTTTCAGGTACATTTCCCTCCGTTTCTGTTAGAAGTCTTTCTCTCAGAAGCCATAGACGATGACAAAAGCGTCGCAAAGATTGGAAATGGTGTAGCGGTACTGACGTTGCGCAAGAAGGAGGAAAGGATATGGGAACAACTTACATTAGACGACGGTGCGACAAAATTGGTCATACGAAGGCCTTTGCCATACATTATGTTTTTTAATGAAACACGTATATCAATATCAATGATCGTTCCTGCTCGTCTTAATTAGATGACAAAGAGAAATTGAAAGCAATCAGAGAGAGAGCTTTACTTAAAGCTCAGGAAAAGTCCGCAGAAGACTCAAAATCCAGAGCTGTGAAAAGACAAGAGGAAAAGAAATACACCCTGGGGGAGATGATGAAGGTGCAGTATAATTATGCCTTCGGCATCTACTGTTTTTGCTGTGGGGAGGCACTTGTGCCATTTACCCATGTAATATACCAATCTTACACTGTTTCAGATAGAGGAGGAACAGAGGAACAACATTGAGAAAATGAAAGCAGATGAACGCGAGAGAGCTACAGCCGAGCTGGAGGCTTGGAAACTCCAGCGAAAGCGGGGGGCTGAAATGGAAGAAGTTCGCAAAAATAGGCAAAAGCAAACTCAGGAGCAGGAGATGCGACTCGATCATACATCCCAGTTATCGCCTGCAAAATATGCAGACACCGTTAAATGTAATATCTTCATCTAAATCTGTTAAAATAATCGATGTTTTGTTTTGACATTTAATTTTAGGTCTTTGCGTACAAAAAATCTATTTTCTTTTATCACGCAGACCAGCAACAAGTGAATGCCAAGAAAAAACCGACCCCATTGCCTGCTCCAAGGACCTCTTGCACTATCAAAATTCAGTTCACCCCACGAGTATTTCCGACAGCCTTGCGGGAATCCAGAGTACCAGAGGAAGAGGAAGTAATACAGTTGTTTTTAGTGCCATTAAGTAGTTATTTTGGTCCGGTGTTCCGATTAAAGCTAACCGTGCTTATAGGTGTAGTGTGAACAATCAAATCGTAAGACAATGTTGCTAGGCTTTCAGCTTTTAGAATTCAGAATGCTGCCATTAAGAGCCTGAGCTTTTTACGACAGCGGTTTTTAAGGGAGACTCTTCTCGTAGTTTTCATCCATTACATCTGGCTGTGTTTGACAGTGGCTCAAAAAGCAGGCTGATGCCAGGAGAGAAATGAGCGCAGATGTAGCAGAACTAAATGACCTGAAGGAAGAGGAGCGAAACCCCGACTGGCTGAAAGAGAAGGGGAAGTTAGTACGGCAGGCACCGCCAAGCCACGATACATGCATACATGATTGTGCTTATGACTTATTTTGCTTCTCTCTCTCTTTCTTATTAGCAAATTGTTTGTGACTGGTAACTACCTCGCTGCCGTCAATGCCTATAACCTTGCCATAAAGCTGAACAGGAAGATTCCTGCACTATATTTAAACCGAGCTGCTTGTCACCTCAAATTGAAAAATCTGCACAAAGCAATAGAAGATTCCTCTCAAGTGAGTTCACGCTCTGTTTGAGTGCGTGTTCTCTTTTTAACCACAAAGTACAATTTTAATAGCATTTCTTTTACAGGCGCTTGATTTATTGATGCCGGCCGTCGCCGACAATGCAGACGCCAGAATGAAAGCCTATGTGAGACGAGGAACGGCTTTCTGTGAGCTGGAACTGTATGCTGAAGGTTTGTGTCATACGGATTAATCTCTGATCCAGACTGCTAGTTAACCAGCCTCTGTTTCCATCTCCTCTACAATATTATATTTTCAAAAGTATGACACCCTAAAGACATATATATAGAAATAGGTGTATATATATAGTTTCATCTCGCTGCACATCTGATACCTAATTATATTTCGACTTGATACTTTATTAGGTCTTCAAGATTATTACGCTGCTCTCAAGATAGACCCACACAACGAAACGGTCCTGTCTGATGCAGAAAAAATCCGACAGTTCATTCAAGGAAGTCTGCCTGAGCCTTTGGACCCAGAGAAGAAAATATAGGCTACGCAGTTCACACAAGCGTCCTTTAACAACTTTAATGTAATCGGGCCTCGAAATAAAAATGCCTTTATTCTTCTTGTGTAAAACATTCCACTGCCAATAAAGACATCCATACATCACATTCTTTATTAAACTTCACGTGTTACGGCCAAGCAATGTCAAAAAGTAATCAATGTTCTAAGCACTAACTAATAAAATAGTTTCAATTCTCCAAACCAGGAATACATTTTAAATGTAACGTACAATTCAGTTGATATGGTCTCAAATACGGACAAAAGATCGTCGTAGTAGCGGTATCTTTAGTGGCTATTACAGAGTGTGTTGTAAATTTGGGCAGTCGTACACCCTGCTTCTATCCAAACTCGTATTAAATGAATTATCACGATACATCCCACAGTTTCCAAGATCCCTAGAAAATTTCTGTGACAATGGGTGGTAGGTGCAGGGTGCCGTTTCATACGACGGAGGCTGGGCCCCGTAGTCACTGGACGTGGTTTTGTAGAAAGGGTTTGGTAGTTTTGTCGAAAATCCCGCAGATGTTGAGGTAGACACTGTTGTCATCATGCAGGAAAATACAGGGTTACCAGGATTTGCACATGAGGTTACGTCACTGTGGCTGGTCCCCAAATGGACTGCTCTCGACATCGCTGATGAGGTATTTGGGACTTGAGACAAACAAACAAATAAGAAAATTAGTAAAATAAGATTACAGGAATTACTACAAAATGTGCAATCGTTAATAAAGAATCATTATAGATCAGTGATGATTTAGGATTACAGGCAAACACTTGCATAATATCTAATAAAAAGAAAAATATGTATTTCTATCCATACACATTATAATAGAATAACAGCATAAATTTAAACTATATATACTCAGAACGTCCTCCCTATCCTCGTTTATATAATAATGTAGTTATTTGGCTTGGTGATGATTTGGAATAGTCTGTCTGATTATTGTACAATACAAAATCATGTACTATATGTCATATGTGTACATTACCTCGGTCTGGTGCGAGAGAATATGCCTCTGAGCCTTGCAAACCTTGGATTTTCGTTATGGTTACCTCACCCTAGCAACGGTGTCTGATTGGACGGCGAAGTAAGTCACCTGCTCCCTAAAAAAATTACGTGACATGTCCGAGCATTTGGTGCGTCTGTTTATCCCGACGAAGTCATAAAGATCAATTGTTCGAGCTACACAACTCGGAACAAAAATGGCAGCCTCCACGAACACGCTACTGATCTGAGCACAATAGCTCACGGAAAGACATCTATTACTTCACATAAAAGACCGCGTGTGATTACAATATTTATAAAATAGAGAAGCATTAAAGCCTTTATTATTGACCATGTAAGCTGCCATGTTGAAATGACGTCACAGGGGACTCTCATACAACAAAATTAATAAAAATTAATAAAATTAATTAATGGACGTGTCCGACTCGGAAAAACTTGGAAAAGAGGCATGTTTCCGACAGGAAGTGGAGTTTTCGTGACGTTTTTGTCCGAGTTGCGACTCAGAGAGAGATAAACGAACGCAGGATTCAACGCTTTAATATTAGAAATGGGAGATGTAGTTTTTCCCCAACAAGTGTTCCGGTTTAAAGGTAGTTAGCGATAGGAGTAAAAAACTACATTTCCCCTGTAACCCTGCAGCCGATCCTCGGTTTATTATGTTGTCGAAACGTCTGTTTTGTTGTTTGTAATGATGTGACTGCGCTGCTCCGTCCTTGGTTAATTAAGGGAATTCCGTTTATTTTGTACATTTCATTAATTCATCCTCGGACTCTTCACTGGATATATAGAAACGCACGGTAGGCATTTTTGAATCATGTCTGCTCTTAGATAAATATGCGCCTTGGGGTTGGTGACGAAGTTTCCGATGTGGTTAGCCTGAGCCTAGCTAGCCTGAAATCGCTGCCGCTGCGCTGCAGCGCAGCACCGTGACAGCGCCGCTGCTGGCTTCGTTCGCACTGGGCTCCCCCGCGCCGCACTCCTTTGCTCGGCCCTGTCACTCTTCCTGCCTTTAGTTTCTCCTCGCAGTCACGTTCGTTAGTGAGAATCCCCGAGCGGGTGTTTCTCTTAGGCTGGGGCGGCCGGCCGACGTCGGCGCGGCGCGGGCTCCCCAGTAAACAACTATACATAGGCGTTTCATAATGAAACATCTGACATTTTGCCGTCTTGGACAGCAGAATGGGTCTCTCACAGTTTCAGAAGCTTATGCATCTGTCTTTGCAGTCGGGCATTCCTGCTTGGTTCTCGTCTGATGCAATACAGCGCTGCAATTCGTTTCCTTTAGTGGTATGCATCCAGCAGCAAAAAGCAGACCGTGACAAAACCAAAAAGAGACGTTAAATTGGAAATATATCTTATGGCATTTCATTAAATGTAAATGTTATTTAATAAGCTACAACTGTCTGAGGTTATTTTTCAGAATTTCTGTTGGCAGTTAAAATGTTTAAAATTCAAACTAACCTACTTTTGGTACCATCAGTTAGATGTGGATTAGACTATATTTCTCTTCATATGACATGTGATTATGATGTATGGGCTTAGTATTATAGATTAGCTTGCTTATTGCAGCATGCTAGGAAAGTATCCAGCAAATCCCAAAGACTGTCACATTCTGTAGCGTGCAGTCACAGCTTAGGGACAGTTGCAGCACTGTTACCACACTGCCCCCGTCTCGTTTACAGCTGGCGGTAAGATGTCAGAGAGCTCGAGCGACACGGAGTCTTCCTGCGGATGGACCATCATAAACAACGAGGTGGGTCCCGGCGCTGCTGCTGTAGCCTGAGTGTGGGGGATAGCCGTCCTCCAGCAGACCCCGGCCCTTCCCGGCCCTTCTTGCTTATTGTAGGAGATCCTGCTCACTTTGTTACTGATGTGTGGTACCTCTTAGGGGTTTGGACTGGTAACTACTAGAAGGCACGTTATCAAAGCCTTTACAAAGCTGAGGAGGTGGTACATTTGTATAAATATTATAATTTTAATAATTGCACCTTAATGTTTCACTCTATAAGTTTTAATTTGGTGTTTATAGGCATGTTTTTTATGATTAGTGGGAAATAGTATCTATTTGTCATTATTGTTAATGCAATCATATGGTGCATGCCCTGTGACTCTGACCCGGATAAGCGTTTATGTCTATCAAGATCTTTTTCTTATGTTTGCTTACTATGGTCTTACAGTTTTTCTCTTATGACAATTTTAAGAAAGTGAAACATATGAATGTCATCTGACTATTTTTTTTAATAGCATGACAGTACATTAGAGGTTTTTAAATCTGCTTAACTGTTATTTTTGAGGAAAAATAAAATTATTATATAGCAATTTTTCTTGCGAGATATACCAGACATTAAGAGAATCGTCATATTATTGATATCATGTCTAATTTAGGGAAACTAAACTTCACTCTGGTCTGTTGTCAGGGTAACGATCCTGACTCTTGCATTATATGTAGCAATGGAATGCAGTATATTGATAAAAGTTCTGATACAGACCATGGAATAAACATGTACTTGAACAGAATTATTGATCAAAAGATCTGCTTGGTTGTCAGTATGCCATTTGCCATTTGCCCAGAAAAGTAAGCACAGAACTGTTGTCTCAGTGTTCTTTGTATATTATCCCCTTAACACCATGAGTGATGTGCAGAAGGTTTATGTGGTACTTGCCTCGGCATTTGAAATGGATTACTTTTTGTTTTGGGGACACTGGCATAAGTTATTGTTTGATTAATAGATAATTTAGTGAATAAATAATGTAATAATGTTATCAGTATAGTACCGTTTCATGTCTGTTTCTGATTTCGGTAAAATTTTCTGATTCACATTTCTGCTGAAAGTCTGGTATGATGAAATTATTGTTTTTTGTGAGGCTTTTATCCCAGGTGAGTTACAGTATCTGCCCACACATATAGTGGGGTATTTCACTGAGGTCATTCAGTTTAACTTCATCTGTTAGGAAGTGGATGGATATTTGGTGAAGTGCTTTGTGCTGAGGGGTTCCTGCTGCGATTTCAGCTTTCAAGCCTTTGGGTCATGATATGGAAAAATCTCAATCATGCCAGTCCCTACAGTCCCTGGAGTTGGGTCTCCATATCAGTCTATATGAGTGTTACCCTGCGGGAAGCTGCCTCTTTCCCTCAGTCTGTATGAGCGTTACCCTGCGGGAAGCTGCCTCTTTCTCTCAGTCTATATGAGTGTTACCCTGCGGGAAGCTGCCTCTTTCTCTCAGTCTGTATGAGCGTTACCCTGCGGGAAGCTGCCTCTTTCTCTCAGTCTATATGAGCGTTACCCTGCGGGAAGCTGCCTCTTTCTCTCAGTCTATATGAGCGTTACCCTGCGGGAAGCTGCCTCTTTCTCTCAGTCTATATGAGCGTTACCCTGCGGGAAGCTGCCTCTTT
>JAODKN010000008.1:8178698-8199981 GCA_026774425.1 Petrocephalus zakoni | reverse complement strand
TCTTTCCCTCAGTCTATATGAGCGTTACCCTGCGGGAAGCTGCCTCTTTCCCTCAGTCTATATGAGCGTTACCCTGCGGGAAGCTGCCTCTTTCCCTCAGTCTATATGAGCGTTACCCTGCGGGAAGCTGCCTCTTTCCCTCAGTCTATATGAGCGTTACCCTGCGGGAAGCTGCCTCTTTCCCTCAGTCTATATGAGCGTTACCCTGCGGGAAGCTGCCTCTTTCCCTCAGTCTATATGAGCGTTACCCTGCAGGAAGCTGCCTCTTTCCCTCAGTCTGTTGTGTGACTGTGTTGGTAACTACCACTGTCATCTTTGGCTTCATGTTAATTTAATGGTTCACTAGCTTGCTCAGATTACCTAGACAGTGGGCAGCCAGCAGGTTGTTTTTACCTGAATTATGCACATAGTTTGCCGTATTATGGCCCCTGGGGTTAAAGAAAAAACCTCCTAGTAACCCTGATGGTTTGTACATGGAGCAGAATTACCTTCCTTCCCTGCCGTTATCCCTTGACATGCGCCTGAGGTGGCAGACCTGAGCTGGGGACCATGTTATTAGTAATATCATTTTCAGGAGACTCCATATACTGTTTCTCAGTGATGTGTGTGCGGCCGTGTGATCGGATGAGAGAGCCGAAGGTGTTTCTCGCTGGCGTGTTAAATACGTGTGTTTAGGGGTGATGCGATCGAGCTGGCCTGCTTGTGACATGGTGTCACTTTTCATTCTGTGTGGGACCCTGACAGCTTTGCGTGCTTCTGAGATACGGAATGCACACCGGGCTGCATTTAGAGCTCTCCTGGTGTCTCCAGTTGCAAAGCGCGCCCCATTTTTTCCCCCCTCTTTGATTCCCGGAGATCTCAGGGAGGTAGCGTGACAGTGCTGCTGGCAGGGGCAGCGCTGGGTGCTTAGTGTAAAGCGTCACACTCGGGGGGGTGCCTTTAAAAAGTAAACAAAACCAAGGTCTGGTGGTCATTTTATTCGCCGGGCAGTCGCTGCGTCTCTCACTTCAGCCGGTGCGTCTCTTAACCCGGGGATTGGACATGTGACTCCAAGTCGGACCGCACCCACATGGCCGTTATGCAGCTGCATATTCAGTGTGGGTTTGAGGTGTTATCTTGGGAAGGACAGGCCACATGCAGGGGGCCTAAATAGGATGCCAGTTTGTCACAGGATGCACAGACACAATCACTCCAAGTTGGCTGTAATTTGCCAATGGCAGACTGTCTAAGCACATGTTTTGGGACTGAGGGAGAACAGACACCCACACAACATATGTGGGCACCTGTGCTATGTATGTATATACACTGCCTTCCAGTGATAAACATAAGTGTCCTTTTTGGAGCAGCAGTAATGTTCACTCGGTTTCTCTCTCTCGGGTTGCCTTGTTTGCTCAGCACTGTCTTACTTTTTGCTTTATGGTCAGGGCTCAGACATCGAGACCCTGGGGCCGGAGATCGCAGCTGATGGAGGAGAGAATGCTGGCCTCGATGGCGGTTCAGAGGGTACTCCTGATTCCAGCGGGCCTGCTCCAGTCCCGGAGCAGGAGGGGCCGAGCGCGGGCCCCGGTAAGTGGCCGGTCTGGGCAGCTACTTGTTATGGTGCAATCTCTGTTTTTTTCCTCTGCATTATATAACCAGCTTTATAATACAATACAGCATATACAAGTGGCCAGTGTAATTAAATTGTAGTATTACATTAAAATAATTAGTTGAGCCTCATAGAGATAAACAGCTTGTACATGTGCTGTTTCTTCCAAACTTGTAAACTTTGTAAATTTCATGATTAAAATCACAGCCTTTTTTATTTTAGCTGAGTGCACTGAAGAGGTGGCCGAGATATCGCTTGATTCCACCTTGAAAGATGAAGGTTTAGAAGAAAGTCTACCCCTCTCAGAGGTATAATAATAATTTGATAATAATCATAATCATAACTATGAATCTTACTAGGAGAAGTGGCAGGAAAGCTGTTGATGATGATGATAATACTAGTATCTGATGATAATGCTGATAATACTAGTAACTGTGCCCCTGAACTGTATAGAGAGCTATGGAAGATGTATGGAGCGATAGGTAGATGGTAATACTAATTATAGTAATATATCACATCAAAATCCATGAGCAGCATTTCCTTACAAAGAATGAAACCTGCATCTGTGTTTTACCTGTCATCTCGTGTAGTAAACCCTGAGATACTAAGGGGCCCGGCCGGTGCCTGTTTCAGGTGGTGGGAGAGGCAGCCGCAGACGAGCAGGTCACCCTGAGCGCCAGCGACCACTCTGACATCGTGACGCTGGAGTCGTCGCCGTCCTCGCAGCGTGGGGCACAGGAAGCCCCTGCCGGCACGGAGGAGCTGTACATGGGAACCTCCTGCAGCAGTCAGTACACCTTCAGCACCAGCGAGAGCCGTAAGCAGAACCGCCTCACTTCTTGGGTCCGTTCTGAGAGCGCGTGTCTGTTACGGCCAAGATGAGGCACTGATAAAACTGTAGAGAAGAATCCTACGATATTTGCATTGTAAAATATGTTAGAGCACATGGTCAGTGAAATCTTTTAAACATGCGCTTGAATGGCTCTTTTGTTCAGTGACTCCAGGGAACAGGGTGGGAAGGAGTCATTGGAAGAAGAGGAGAAACGAGGCTGCCAAAAGTATTGCTTCACTCCTCTGCTTTTCAGCACAAATTAGTCTTTGGAGGCTTCCTGGGGGTCTCAGGGACTTGGGCACAAGCTTCAAAATGATATTGCTTGGTACCTGCTCTATAGCGGGTTTCTCTGAGGGATCCTGCTGGTGTGTCCGGCAGTCTCGATGCAGAAGCTGCCCCGTGACTCGCTCCGTAAGCCGCTGTTGGGGTGTTTTGCTGCCTGGGAATTAAAACAGGCCTTGAGCCTTTGAAGGCTCCTCTGTTTTTGAGGCCTCTAGTAAACGTCTGTGCCATGTATGACAGCAGCTGTGATTCTGCCTTTGTGTGCCTGCACGCTCGGGACAGAAAGTAAACTGAAGGTTGTGGAACTGGTTCATTGGGTGAAGCACACACATATTTACTGTTAATACCATTCTGATGCATCTCTTCTGACTTGGCCGTCGGAAGACAGGATAGGCATGTTTCAAAGTCAATTTTGACCCATTTCTTTGTTTGATGCTCCATGTTCACAGATATCTTACTATGTTTAAAATGTATTTTCTTTAAATCTGTGTGTTGTTATGAGTATGAATGATGGACCGAGCCAAAGGTACTGTGAATTCCTCTCTGCTTGTCAGTATGTTCACCCTTTCTGGCTTTTTATTTTCAAGTCAAACCTGATATGGGCACTGCCTTGTTTACCTCCCAGTTTTGTTGTGCAACACTAGTGTGATTCCCAAACCAGCTTTTGAAATCCCTGTTCACATGACGTGTCAGCGAGATGACGGGGGCCTTAGCTTTGGCCGTAGGAGGCTGCCAGATAGTGTTGCAAAGCAGTTTGCCAGCGTTTCTCCGTCCTGGGTCCTTTCTCATTATCTGTTCCCTGCGATTTCTGTTTAATTCCTGGTTGTGAAGGTCACAGTTGGTGTCAGTCGGGGACTGCTTTCAAGGCAATGTTCAGTTGCCCTGATTAAAAATGCCACTTACAGTTATCGTAGTAATTCTGGCAGAGGAACTCTGGTCCTGTCTCTGAGGCATTGTGCACTGCATAACTGCCCTTATAGAACAGACGCATGGTGCACAGCAGTGACGTGTGTTTTGTGTCCGTATGCCGGCCTAGCTCAGGGAAGTGCTGTTCCCAGAATCCCACGGGGCAGTGTGCTTCTGCCCGTTCCACTCTGGCGTGTATTTATCCGTAATGATTCATGAGTGATGTGCTGTGTGGGGCCAGCTTTATGAAGCATTTCTGTGATGGGTGGTGGGGTGAGGGATGGAGCCCCTGTGGCTAGGTGGCACAAAGGGGCGAGACTGCAGCGCTTTAAGGAATGAAAGGACCTTTTATTACTACAGTATAAAGATGTGAATGGGGGAAGAGGCATCATTAAGAGAATTTGTCTTTTTCTTATATTTGAAGCAAACGGAACGCCGGGTGCTGGGCCTGTGAGGGGGCGCCCCGCTCCCCCCCTGACTGCGTCTGCTCCCCTGCATTGCAGCCTTCCCGCCTTCGCCCCCCGTGGCCGACTCCAGCAGCAGCGAAACGGAGGCAGAGGCGCAGCCGAGCCCCGCGCTGCGCAGACGCAGGGCCAGGAGACCCACCGTCAGCCAGGCCGAGGAGGAGGAGCTGCGTGGAGAGCAGCCGGAGCAGCCGGAGCAGCCGGAGCACCCGGGGCCTCCTCCCCGGGGCCACGTCAGCGGCACCCTCAACAAGTGCATCTTACTGGCCTTGGTTATTGCCATCAGCATGGGCTTCGGGCACTTCTACGGTGAGACGCCGATCCGGCCCCCAGGCATCTGCTCCGCCCCCATCTTCTTTCTTGTAGCTGAATGAATATATACAAGTATATAATGTTATATGTGAACAAACATGAGTCACAGAATGCATCCTTTTGCGTAATAAAGTAAAGTACCGTATGTGCAAATGAATACTGTAATAATACGGTCAGTCCATGTGGGGATTCGTATTTATTTAGCTGCCACATGAGCATTAAAAGCACAAACCATAGCCAGGCCTTGGAGAACCTCTGCAGGAAGTCAGTGACGGCATCACATGGGAAGGCCGCTAGTCACCGGACAACAGAATATAAATTTAGTTCAGTACTGTCAGTGAGAAAAATGAGGGGGCTTTTTTGTGTCTTTGCTCTGATAACTGACCCAGTTGGCATTTTCCAGAAAGTTGTGTTGATTTTGCTTTCCAGGGAAATTTGAAGGTATGAAGTAGTGGGTTTGGATGGGAAAACGCAGTCAGATGTGTCCTCTCAGGTGGTTTGGGCAAAGTGAACGCAATATGTGATTACATTTTTTTAGAACTTGATTGCAGTGCATGGCAAGTCCTTCGTAATGCATGATGCCTGTTTTGCTTTTAACTAGAGCTGGGTGGCTGTTTCGTGCAGTAGCCTTATATGGCAAAGAGCATTCATTCCGTAGTCGAGCCTAAAGATGTGTCCCATGTTCATGGTGGCGAAGCCCATCAGCATGGGTGAGGTCTTCGCGCGGCCTGGAATGAACACAGACCCTGCATGTTGCTCTGAGAGTGAAAGTGTGGGTGACAAATGGGTCACTGCTGCGGCAGGGATGCTTTGCTTGCTAGTGTCAGGCATGATAGTCATGGCTGCCAGACACAAAGTCCCCGTGTCGTGTGACATTGCAGTGTGACCATTTTAAGGCACCTTAGTTACTTAGTTAAGTAGGATCTCATTAGGATATCCTCACATACTTCTCTGGCCTGTATTTAAAAAGATATTTATTTAACTGCCTGGAGTTTTTGAGTTTTCCTTCATCTTCGTAGACAGAGCTCAGATGTGCAGATCATCAGTGTTTAGTTTTTCTCCTGTTTCACAGGCACCGTGCAGATTCAGGAGAGACAGAAGGTGGTGGAGAAACTCAGGGTGAACGAGCTGTCGGAGCTGAAGGGCGACCCGCGCCTGTGTCAGCGGGAGCAGGACGTCGCCACAAAGAGCGAGGTCTGGAATATGGGTAGCGTCCTTACGTGAGCTCAGCAGATCGACCGCTGAAGCAGTTTTAAATGCTACGTTTAAACACCCCATGATCGTCACTAACACTGTGGTCCATTTAACACGCACTGAGGAAATGCTTGCTTGTTCTGGCATAGCACTGCACTCTGCTTGTCTTTCCTGTTGCATCGTCGAAGGCTTCCTTGTGGTTTGTCATGTCATCTGTTTTGGTGAACTTTGTGTCTTTATTGATTTCCTAATCTTTAGTTCTTATCCTCTCGTCTTTGGCAAGGAGAAAGTTGTTTTTTGGAAACAACTTCCCTTTCAAACCATGAAATGAGTCTTTGCTCATTTTAGAGGATCACATTTTTACGTGCAGTGTATTATGGTCTGAATTAGTTTGCCTCCAGTCACAGAGAAATCGGCACAGACATTTTCACTATGGACGTAGTCGGTTTTTGTTTTCTTGACCAAGAAAAGTAATGAATTGATGGCCAGTTGAGAAATGAAAATTCAATCATGTCATCTTAATTCCAAGCACAGTTAAGCGCTTCGCTGCTCTTGGTGTCCCTCTGCAAAACACAAGTGCACTTTCTGGAGCATTTAACCCCTCGCAATCTTCTCAACATCATGTCGGTCTCTGAATGGCAAGCCTCTGAGGTTACGTAAAGGGCTGTGCATTCTCACGCTGGTGACGCTGTTTCCACACGTCTAGGAAGTGGTTCAGCGGCTCCAGGAAGACCTAGAGGACAAGAGCGACATGCTGTTGTCCCTGACAGGCATTATGGATAAGATAACTAAAGAGAACCAGCAGCTTAGACTCAAACAGGCCCAGCTACAGGTAATTCTTGTTAATATTGTTGCTAATTAAGCAGCAAGTACTTCAGAAACAGTGGAATAAACGAAGAAAATGATACCAGCGGAAGAATGTTGTTATAAAAAAAAAGGGACAGGATTGCATTCCAGTTCAGCAACAAAATTCACCAGTGTTTGCTTTGTGTGAGCAGTTTCTTTTGAAATGTATTTGCCATGTCCCGCCATTTTTGTTTAATTTTTGCTTGTTTCATATCGCATCTAATTGAGGGTAAGCACTTTAGGCATGACCATTTCACGCAAAGGCTAAAACGGGCACATTATGGATCACAGGATGCCGTATAAATGTGCCCCTGTGCCTATTTCTGATTTAGGCCCAGAAGGATGACCTGTCTGTGCACCTCCAGCAGACCGTGGAGCAGATGAAGGAGGTGGAATCTCGTGAGAAGCACTTGACGACAGAAAACCGGCAGCTGAAAAGCTCCCTGGAACGCGAGGAGGAGTCAGTCTCCTCTCTCCAGGAGGAGCTACTCAACCTCCGGGCACAGATCCGGAGTCTGGAAGAGCAGGGAGAGGCAGCCGACGCCGTCCTGACGGAGAACCGGAGGCTGAAGGGTCACCTGGAGGATGAAAGGCAGCGAATCCGCAGCTTCCTCGGCCAGAAGGAGACGCTGATGGCAGAAGCCCAGATGCTGCGAAGGGAACTGGACAAGGAGCGTAGGGCGACTGAGCGTCTGAAGGAGGAGGTGGAGCAGCTGAGCAGCAAGAGCACCGGGGCTGGGGGTGTGGCAGACACGGAGACGGAGGAGCTGCATTCACGTCTGCTGGAGCTGGAGAAGAAGCTGAGTTTTGAGCAGCAGCGCTCTGACTTATGGGAGAGGCTGTATGTGGAGACGAAGGAGGAGCGTGTGAAGGGAGACGGCCAGCAGAAGGAGAAGAAGGGTAAGGACAGTGTGCTGGGCAAGGTGAAGGAGACGTTCGATGCTGTGAAGAATTCCACCAAGGAGTTTGTGCACCATCACAAGGAACAGATCAAAAAGGCCAAGGAGGCAGTCAAGGAGAACCTCCGCAAGTTCTCAGATTCCGTCAAGTCTACCTTCCGTCATTTCAAGGACTCGGCCACACACATGTTCGACAAGGTTCGCCGGCCTCATCAGAGGAGATATCATGAAAGGAAGGATCCTAAAGCTGAACATTTTCAGAGGCAGCAAGAATGTTCTAGGGAGCCCAAACCCAAAACCTCCAATGACGATTCCTGGCCCCAAAGGCCTCTCCATCGGCACCCAAGAAAATCAACTGTTGATACTTTTCAAGCAGGTTCTAACACAAGGAAGTCGGGAAACCAAGCTCCTCAAGATTCAGAACAAAGGGATTATAGCAGTACATCCAAGGGCTGCTCTGGTGTGTTCGACTGTGCTTACCAAGAATCCATGAGCCTCTTCAACAAGGCTCTGGAACCGATCCGAGCCGATGAGTTCAATCAGCTGATCCATAGCTACCTCCAGCAAGAAGTGGATCACTTCCACCACTGGAGGGAGCTGGAGAGCTTCATCAATCGCTTCTTTCACAACGGCGTGTTTATCCATGACCAGATGCTGTTCACAGACTTCGTCAGCGGTGTGGAGGACTACCTGGAGGACATGGACGAGTACCAGCGCTATGATGATGACGTGTTTGAAGATCTCGATGATTATGTCTACAGGCACTTTTTTGGAGATACCTATTCAAAACAATATGGGCCTAGGTGAGTTCAGTTTTTATTGCATAATCTAGCATGTGTAGTTTTTATTTTTGGTTTAGATTGATTTTTTTTAAATGTAAGTGGAATAAAATGCACTGTGGCATAAAAGAATGATCTAGAAGGGATAATGGCTCTTTTGCATGCTTTTGGGAGGATTCTTTAATATGCTTCGAGTACGATGCTTTTTTCTGATTGCATGACTGCGTACTCAGTGTGCCATGCTTTTCTGTTTGTTGATAGGTTGGAAAGTCAGTAATTCCTACACATTCAGTGAATGCTCTGCACGAATTGTGAAGATAAAAAAAAAAAAAGACGGCAGACTGAAGGGGGAAACATTTTACTATGACGTTTGTTTATACGTGTGCCTGCATAAATGTATGTATATACACATGTATGTGTATCTGTGCGCGTATTATCTGTTTGCAAATTTGCAGTAGACCCCTTGAAAGGCCAGTGTCAGAAAGTAGAGAAGACGGACAGACAAGGTACCGGTACCAGCACCGGCCACTGCGGAGTCACCCTCGTCCCCAGGCAGAGAGGAAGTGGAGCAGGCCAGGCCATAGCTCTGGGAGGCACGTGCCAAACGTTAAAATCCAGCTGGGGCCGATGCCACTTGATCCAAAATATTAAAAAAAAAAAAAAAAAACTTGGTTCATATAAACATTTTTCTTGAATTTCTGTCATTGCTACAGTTCATATTATAGATGTGTTTGAGGCAGATATTTAATTTCTCTGTTTTGTGATTTTGCACAGTTTCTTTGTTTAAGCGGATTTAGGAATGCAGCCTTGCCACTGGCTAACTGACCTCCCTTTGCTGTGCGGTAGGACTGCACTGGGTTGGTTTGTGCATTGTGAAACGTATATTTTATTTCCTATGAGTGGCATGATTCAGCGACGCAGAATTCCTGCAATTGTTTTGTAAATTATTGACATTGAAATTAATGCATTTTAATTTGCCTTGTGGGGAATAGTTGTGAATTCTTTAGTTTAAAACATGAAGGTTAATTAGTACCTGTTAATGCTTGCGTCATTGACGAAGTCTGGCTGGCAGTGCAATGCTCTGAATCGCCTATGACTGGAAGATTTTACAGATTCTGTAACTGAACAGCACTTATTTTTTACTGTGTAAATCCAATCTGAAAGAAAACAGATTTGGCTATTTATTATAATAGGCTGGCCCAAGTGTTGAGGTTTCATTTATTGAGTAAAATATAGGATTTAAAAATATATATAACTTCAAATTAGAACTGTTAATCATTGTGGTACTTCTTTTCCAGGCAAGTTTTCCTTCTGTTCTTTTAAAATTAGCAAATAGTGATTCAAGTTTTAAAGCACTATAACCCAGAATTCGAAGAAAGGTTTGTGACCAAAGGATTCTGAAATACACATTTGACTCTGCTTGGAATTTAACAGGATAACAGTTTAACAGTTTAAATTTAATCACAGTATAAAAAACTTTAAGCACTTATATCAGTTGTAGGAGAGGCTTATCTTACAATCCATATTGTGAGAACTGATACTCTTTTGCCACCCTTTAAATAGATATTCATCAGGAAGTACTGAGCTAATGTTTAATGGCTTTGGAGTTGCTTTTCCTGTGCTGTCATTAATATTTAACATTCCAGTAGTGGTTTGTGTTCCTTGGGCTGATGGAATTTCCTTTAGATTGCAGTTAGGAGGGGGAAAAAAACAACGCAGTAGTTGTCTAATAAAAGCCGAGTTCTCCTGTGAGTTTCTTTCCATTGTTTGGATGAAAATAAGCAGATGTGTATAAAAGTAAAGCAAGGCTTTCCTGTGACAGTGAGACTTTGTAAGATGATTTATTCTGACATCACCAGGGTCTGGATCTGGAGGTTTATAGGCCTGGTAATTTGTATTATTTATTCTTTCATGACCTCCTTCAGCTAAGGTCTCATATTTCCAACAAGCAAACAATTATATTTAGATAAAAACAATTTAACAACACTGTCAATAAGAAAATGATGTAAACCGTTTCACTGCAATTCGTTGACTTGGTGTCAATCGGCCGATAACTGCTGTTTTAAAGGTAGGCATTTCCACACAAATGTCCCTTTACACAGCTCACTCAGCAAGTCTTTGTATATCATCATCAAAGTGAATTCCAGGCTGATTTACATAATTAATCAGAGGTGTGGTTTAAAGTCCTTTCATAAACATAGATGTGTTCTCCGACCCGACCGTCGGGAATATGTGAATGAAACACTTCCTTATGTCGTACATATTTATTTACTTCCAGGAATGTAAGGATTTCCTGTAGGAGGAAAAAAAATATAATACAATCACCACCTATACTTGTTGCAGACACTCTGTAGTAGTGCGATTGTGCGAAACAGACCATACCTTCTCCAGTACATCAAACAGCACAAGGTGGGAGGGGAGCGATGCCTGCTGGGTGAAGGTGGCTTCCAGCCAACGCTTCGGGTTGGCAAAGAATAGGTCCGCCTCGTCCACATAACTCTTGTTCCCACTAAGGTCAGGAGGACACTCCAAGAAGCGCATTTTGATAGGGCAGTGGATGTGGCTATATGTGACATTTCAGAGTTCAGAGTTAACTATTCAAATTTCACAATGAATATATTTACATGAGAGGAGAGAACATGAAAAACAGAGAGTGCAGTCACCTTATTAGAGGGGCACCTGGAGTAGAAGGTGCCAAGGTCATTACCTGTAGAAGGGTGTTGAGTGACAGGGCATGAGAAACAGGACATCTGGTTGGGGACTAGCGGTGTGACACAGCTGCTGGAGGTGGCCCATGACATCCAGAACGCCACGCTGGTGGACGAGTCCCGTGTACAGAGCGGGTAGCAGGTTCATAACAACCAGGGCAGCTGCTGCTGGTCTCCTCCAGGACTTCAGGCTGGCCAGGGAAAAGCCTGCAATGAAGACGATGGTACTTAATACGCAAAGAGGATTTGCATTATGTGTCTTTATTAAAATGCTTAAGAAATTTGTATAAATGCCTTTACCCTTCAAAAGATATAAGCTAATCTATTGACATTCCGTTTTCATAGCACATTTTATTAGCTTAAATCGATCAAAGACTGAGAAAACAAGCACTTAAAAATGCACCGTACAAATGATTCCCCACAGTAAATGCAGAAACTCAACAAATATTCTCAAGTATTCTCTGATGGGATGGTGCTCTCTCATGCTCTCAGGAAGGTCACTGGTGTCTAAAAAGCAGCACTTCTCCTTCGAATGCGAAAGAAGTTTTACCGGTTTTACCGGTAGTTCTGTAATTGTGCGCAATGCGACGTCTGTGCGCTCACCACAAAACGGCATGCACAAGGGCAGCACGGGGAAGACAAAGCGAAACTCCTTGTGTGGCAGCAAACTGGATGGAAACACAATCGCACACGATATTTTAAAGGGGCCGCGTTGAGGACAGTGATTTTATTTTTCAGCCAATGGGCTGCAGGAGTCCATGACATCTCACACCCAGCATATAGCATAGACAAGTCCCCACGCACCTGTAAATTAAGACTGTCCAAATCACCGCAGCCAGAAGGATCCTGTATCTTTTTGGTGTCAGTGTGCATCCGTGGAGGAAGAAGAGGAGGTGTGGGCCAAGAACAGCAGGGCAGCCTTGCGTGAAGTACCAGTGCCACGGGTGAGAGCCGTAGAACTCTGCCACATTATGCCAGATGTTAAACCTGAGGAAGTTCAGCTGGACCAGCGTCCACTAAGGAGAAGGAAGCACTGTATTGTAGGGAATGCCTTAACTCATTCTCAAGCATGATTTAAGAAGGGACCAGTTGCACAATTGATATTTTTGATCCAGTTGCTTTTATTCTTTATAAGCACTGTTAACATGATCTAATGATGTGGATATAATTGCACACATCACACAGATACTTACCTTGCCATAAAGTATGCAGTCAAAAACTGTTGACAACCCCAATGTTAAAGCCCTGAATAATGAAAGAGAAAAAAAACGTTCCATAAAAATGTGATAGATGGGCTAACTAAGTAATCATAGCAGAATGTACAGGAGACCTTACGTACCCGACGGGAAGTATATGGCTCGTTATAAGCTTCAGTTTGTCATCTTCCTGGAGGAAATGGTATCCCAACAGGGGGATCCATATAATAAGAGCTGTTGGACGAACAAGGATTGCCAGCGCAACCAAACTTAAGTACTTTGAACTGGAAGAAATAAAATTACATTTTAAGTACAATAACTCCCAACATGCCCCAAAATGACATTTTATACAAATTCTATTTCAATGTTAAACAGGGCTGAACTCCTGGGAAGCCGACGACAATTAGTGCTCCCTCACACGTCTTACAGCACCTGCTGTGTGACTTTGATCCCAGCACAGGATAATGACAGAGGGCCAGAGTGGTGAGGATGGTTTCCACGGAGTTTGTCAGGGTCCTCGTGCAACAGTACCATGTGAACCAGGAGGAAAGCTGACAGAAGTACTAAAGGGAACAAAACAAAAGCCATGTGGAGATGCATGAGACACCTTCCCTGCCACTCTGAAGAACATCTTCAAGCTCTCATAGCATGGCTTCCCACAAAATATACAGTACGACAATCGTTTACCGTCCATCTGGCGACATCCCGATGCTCCAGTCTTCGGACAAAAGCATAAAGTTTGACGTCAGCCACGGCAGCGAGGAAAGCGTGTACCAAGCGAGGTGACCACACCTGCAGTTTCCAAAGCCGTACAGCAGGGGAATGAGGAAAGGACTGCAGCTCCTTTCACCATAAATGATTATAGTGCATGACAGTTACGAACTAACCAAAAACGGAACGGTGTCATAGCCGACAATGTGTAGTATTTTGTACAGGATTGCAATGAAGAGTGGATAAAGGTAACTCCGGATTCCCTCAGTCCATTCCCAAGTAAGGTAGCCATAGGTGAGGTATTTAAGGATTTTACAGGAGAAAGGGCAAGAAGTATTAAAACAATCAATCATAAGTATTTTAATTCGTAAATTTAATTCACAGCACTTAAATTAACAGTATTAATTTAACTGGTATCCAGGCATTTTTGTCATTTGCAGCTGAAAGGATATCCAAAAACCATCCGATGGGAAACCTCAAGGGACTGCCAGTATTCATCAGGAACGTAGCTGCTCTGCACCAGAAAGCAGTTTATAAGCCGAAATCCCAATGAGAAGCCAATGATTACGAATCCTGGAAAATCAAAGAAGTGTTTAAATAAATATTATATATAATATATAGTGTTTAAATATATTATATACACACATATATTTATATATGAATGATATATACGTATAGTGTCGAGAGGTATTGCTGTTCTTGCTGAAAGTGCATTATAAGCGAGTATAGGTATTCCGCAGTACGTATATTATAAGAAATGGGGTAAGACTGTATATTGGTAAGGTGATATTTAAAGGACACCCTTAGCACAGTTGTGACTTAGTTGTGGGGTGTATTTACCATTCTCAAATACATCGGTGGTATAATCGTTGCTGTAGAGCTGAGACCTTCTCTTCCTCAGTTTGACAGGCTCAGAGGCTGACCTTCGGCTTAGATGTATTCGTTCCCTGAGCCTTTCCATGCTGCATGGATCCGCATCAGTACCGGACCGGGTCCCGAGCTCATTGAAAAGCACGCAACTCACACTTCCGTGTTTCCGAGGATGGCGTCACAGCCTGAGTAAAAGTAGCATCGTTTGTTGTTCGCAAATTCCACTTTCTTGTAACGATTCCATCAAGCTCCTGCATATTCCGCAAGTGTATTGAACCTAGTTTAGCGCTATGTGAAAGATAACTGTTAATGCAGTCATCGGTAACCTGTAAAACGTATATTTTTATATACATTTATATGGCTATTAATTATGAGTAGCGAATGTGCCGCAGCTGAAGCCTCGGCTAGTTTTCTTGACCTCTCTGTGCAGTATGCTCGGGTAACACAAACGCAAACGGGTGTCTGGTACTGATAAAACCATAGCAAGGTATGGAGAATTGTGTTCTTAATGAAAATATCCATATAGCACGCATCTGCCTTGCTATGGCTGTGTGTCTTGGTTAGAGAAGTAGTTATTTAGGCAGTTAACGGTCGTTTTAAAAATGTACCAGCATAATGTGTGTTGTGGTATTGAGGTTGAGGTGACAGTTTGCCAGTGTAAACTTGCTGGCTGATTAAATAGTCTTCACGTTATGCATGACCCCCCGCCCCGAAACATTACATGTGTGATTCTGACTTAGTTACTGCTTAGTGACAGCACCATAAAAACACATCAAAAAGGTGGCCGAAACAAAAATGAACAAAATTACCACAGAGAAGTTTGAAAACCTCGTGTGCTGTGAACGGGTGTTAGGTGTTGTGTCTTTAACATATTATCATTCTCAACAGGATTCATTTCCAAAAAAAAGCAATCCTCTTTCACCGATGGACATTTACTGCTAAAGGAAGGCGCATGGGAAATGTTTCGCCGGCGGATCCCCTTTCACCAGATAGCCATGGCAGTGGTCGTCGGGGCTATCGGTGGCATTTATATATACAGGCCGATTTTTGACTCATCTGACTGGAAGCGCAGCTCCCCTGAGCCAAACCCCGGAGGGAACGAGAAGGCCAAAGCAGAGGGAACTACGAAGGATTAACATATATACTCCGGTATTATGGCCATGCATGCGCCTCTGTGTCAAACAATTACTCTGTCTACAAGCTATTCTTGCAGGTTGTATGAATGTCTCTTGTACCCTTGAAGAACCGAAATCACCCCCTGTAAAAATACTTCCCCAGGAATGGAAATCCGCTGCACGTGGTCAGAGAGCTTAAATATCAACATAATCACTCCACGTTGCTAGTTGTAAATTAACAAATACAAAATACTTGATATTGTGCATACAGATAGCATTTAATCTAGAATGATATGCTGCCTTTTGACCTATGCTGACGGTCCGAAGATGCATTAATGCTTAAATTTGTGCTGTGTAAAGATCTTATCATTCACATTGCAGGCAAATGGTACAATGTTGTTTTCTGTGCCGTGGAGCGCCGGGGCTTTTCTTGGCAATGTTTACGCATGTAAAGTACTCTAGTTACAATGTGTTATGTACATGCAACGAATAAAAAAAAATGATTTCCTCTTTGCCAAGAAAACGGGACGTCTGGTTTCCTCTTTGTATATGATCATTTAGTGCTGCAAGCTTTTCGTTGGGGCCATTACTAACTTAATCACCTTCTATATCAGTTTTCTCCAATGCCGGTCACGGAGGGTTAGTTTGTGACAGTTTGCAGATTTTTCTGCTCCAGCTTGCATACTAAACCTGACAATTGGCTGGTGAGCCGAATAAGGTGTTATTCCTGCTGCAAAGTTTCACAGTTGCAGGTGGACTGGCAGTGGTAGAATAACCTGATATTGCTTTAAGATCGGCACCATAAGATACCGAGTGCTACTATTTTACGCGCACGTTTTTCTTGGTAACCACAGAAGCTTAGCTGCCTCTAGGTGGCGCTATACCGAAGCCCTTATCACACCAATATTCGCATAGTCAAGTCGCAGGACTTGCTTCCAATTTCCAGAATATCAGCAGAGACTGAAATGTTCTTAAACTGCAGTCGCACAAAACGTGACCGTAAATCGTTCACGTTCGAGCCCATCTGACTGTCCGTGTGCGCCAGCCGAAAGCTGGGCGGCAGTACACGTGTCCACACGTCCGTCGGGGAGGACAGCCGCGCACGGCCGCGCCGCGATGTCACGGCAAGGCGGCGCTCCAGCCCAGCTGGGGAGGTCCCCACATCCTGGGTTAGTGAGGAGGGGCTCTGCCCGCCGCTACGGGAAATGCGCTCACATCTCACTGGGCTGAAATAGCCCTTCTCACAGTATATGAACAAAGGGGACATTTTGAAAGGCACCTAGTGGGTAGCAGGACAGAGCAGCGAATGGGACTTTAATCGGTCCTTAAATTCCCGAAGGAAGGAATCAGGTATCATTGTTGACTTTTTACAACCAGCAGCAGAGGTGAGTGTAACTGGGCGCAGTATCCACGTCTTAAACTGGTTCCGTAAACGACTTTTATGAACAGTTAAATTAGTAGTCACTCCTGGAGGTTTCCGGATTAAATAAGAATAACTTTATATCGAAACTTCAAAGTGGCGACCTCTTTAACTTTGTTAGTCTTTATTCCGCGAAGTTCCCCTGCAGGTAGACCAACATGTAACGCGCCAACATGCTTTTGACAGTGATTGTACCGTGTGGCGTTTAACCGAACAGCACATTCACGTTCCGAGGAGACTGAAGGAAAGTTGTAAAAACTGCATAAAACGGGGGTACAAATATCTATGTCTTAGGCATTGAATGTGGCCGTTTCAGTATATCTGCTTTATGAATGTGTTCGTTTAACTGTAAATGATCTGGCGGGGCAATCGCTGTCATCAACTGCATATTTATTCTTACAGGACGAGAACAAGTCTCGCATATTTTTAAGAAGTTTTAATAACGGCCGTGACATTTATGTTTAAGGCAGGTGCCATTCAGGAGCCCATCTACTTTATTGACTATTGAACTGAGCTCAGCGAGGGGGGAGCGGGCGTACTGCCGCCCCCCGCAAGCGCACAGCTTCCCCCGGCTGCTCGGCTCGCCGCTAACTGCGCCCACCTTCCCAATTGCTTTAAACTGCCGCTGTTAACATATCTCAAGAGAGGATACAAACGAACAATTCAGCACCTTGACGTGTCCCCATCTGTCCCGCACGCACGGGCCAGCGAAGTCGGTAGGGGAAGATGCTGTTTCGAAACTTCTGTTTGTTTTGGCCTAAGATCACAGGAGTTTAAGAAAATTAATGGCAAAACAGTCACAGTTTCATAGTCTTCAAACGCACACCCATGCTGAGGTATTTGCTGTAAAACGTTTTAAGGACATTTCCCCTGGTATACAGACGAAACTAACACCCCTCCCTGCGTGAAAAACACCGAAAAAAGACACTTCTGTTAAAACAACTATGCCATTTCTCTTACTAAAGAGTTTAGCTCATTAGCCCTCTTGAAATATTTAGGAAAATACAACAGATGTTTATGGTGAGGTAGTATTATAAAGTTATACGGACTGGCTGAACTCAAAGTTTGATGTCCTGACAAAATGTTGGTGTTTATTGTGAATGGTGGTCATTTCTGTCTTGGTAGTATTTTCAACTTGAAACATACACTGACGGTGTAGTATAGCATTCTTAGTGATTTGAGCCCACTTTAAAGCTATGATATTGTTATTATTATTATTATTATAACAATTATTATTATTATATTGTCATTATTATTAGAACAAAAATCTGAAACCATTGATCTGTCAGCAGAGTGAATGAGACTCCTCATTAAACATTATAGGTTAAATTAATTTAAAGCAAATACTATCATTCTAACAGGCAGTATGACAGAGGTGGGTAGTTCAGGTCCAAAGAGTAAAAATCCAGACCAGGATTTTGTGTCAATGAACTAGTTGAGCTACTCTGTGACTGAGACTCTTAATGCTTAACTGGTGGTTGAAAAATCCTGGTCTGGATTTTTATTCTTTGGACTTGGATTACTCACCGCTGCAATATGATAATGTTATTAAGTAGACAAGAGGATTTTGCATTAAGAGCAGAGATTTATGTTTTCCCAAGTTTACAAAATTTAGGCTCTTTTCATGAAAAAAATTTTCTTTAATTCTTTTGAATATTCCTAAGATGGTGGCTGTTGTATCAGTGGCTGTATTTCATTGAAATGTTAAAGAAATATGTTTTAGACCTAGATATGACCAGATGTACAATGGGAACAAGTGGCTATTTCTGATTTATTCAGTTAAAGACCTTTCTGTGTATTTACAAGTATATCAAGCCTATTGGACAATGTTGAAGTGCACTGCTTGTGTCAAAGATCTTGAAGAGGCAGGCTTAGATATTTACTCGTTCCTAAGATCCAGAGTATGATTTTTGGGAGGCTTGGGGAGCAGTTGCACTTTTAGGTATGTCTTAATGTTCAGTATCTGTTCCACTCAGAGATCGTAGTTTCAGGTCAAGAAAGTAAAAATCCAGACCATGATTAATTTTCAACCAACCAATTGAGCAAAAAGATTCACATTCACAGATCTTGTCCACACATACATGGGTATTTTTAAAAACATAGCTTTTTCTATGGGCTTTGGCTTTTCGTCCACACTCAAACAGCGTTTTAGGTCCCTGAAAACTGAGCTTTTGTAAAATTCTGTCCAGGGTGAAGACTTTCAGAAACTCAGTTTTCAGCGTTGATTTGTGGACAGGGAAACGGAGTACTCAATTGGTTGGTTCAAACAAAATCTTGGTCTGGATTTTTACTTTCTGAACCTGAAATTTCCACCTCATTTTACATCCAGGCATCTCAGGTTTTTAGCATTAATCTGTACAGCACACACCATATTAATATTTTAATAAAAAAATAGGTTTAGCTTCCTCTTTCTCTCCTGTTTTTCTATAAAGCCCATATTTTTCTGGAGAGAAATTCCTGCAACCAAATCTTCCATAATATTCTCAAATTGCATGGTTAAAGTTGCTTCTAATGTGAAATTCTCACCAGTCTGCTGAAAGCTGATCTACTGATAGCATGACTTAGATACAGGTTTATCTAAAGCTTACAATGAGGTTTTATAATGAGTGAATTGTAGATGAGACCTTCACAGAGCATTCATAATGTATAATACATACAACTATAATGTATTATGCCTTTTTATAAATAGTTGTAGCCAGAGTTATAATACTTTATGAATGCATTATAATGCATTATGAAGGTTTTTGTAGTGCAGTATAATGACTGCTTTAAGTAATGTGTTACCGAAATTCATATATAAAATAACCTGGTTCATAGCATCTCGTGTTACTGCTTTCGGGGTTTATTATACGGGCTATGGGATGTTTATTGTGTTGGTTATCAAACATTACTTCAATGTTAAATGTATATTTTTGCTTCTAGTAGCTGTATGGCTTTGCAGTGCAAGGCCCAGCCATAAAGCCAGCGTTATGCGGTTACCTAACGGGGTCCTGGGTTTTGTCAAATGCCTCGGGTCACCTCACCAGTCAGGGAAAGCACATGAGCAACAGCTGATGGTTACTGGATGGGGGTGTTTCGTGTGGAAAGCTGGATTAGTGTCTGCTAATCGATGCTTTTCAAAGAAAGCTCCTGACTGAAAGCTTTGCAAATCGCTTTTGTGGTGGGGGCGGGAGTCGGTGTGAGCCCCTTTCTGTCCGCGGTTCAATGTGTAGGAACATATAATTGAAGTTTTTCGTAACATCCAGTTATTACTGAAATAAAAGACATCCCTTGCATACATTAAATGGTTTTTAGAGCTCTCTCCCAGTTACCATTGATGATTCCATATGGTGTTAAAGGTAGAAACACATTCCCAAGGATATATGAGCATATGCTTACTTCCGTTGCAGAATCATTTTCTGTATAAAGCTATATTGGTTTTATAACTTAGCTTAATCCTTTAGACATCTGAGAGCCTTCTGTATGTATGCCTACTCCAGATCATGGCAAAAATGTTTATAGTTACTTTAATAGCAAAGAAATAAAACAGTATGTTTAGTACGTAAAACAAACTATATTTAGAAATGATCCAGGTTTTGTAGAATGTTAGCTGTAAAGTTTACGATAGATGTTCAGATCATTAACTGCCTAGCATGCCAACTCACTAATTGCTTTATATTTTGGTGTTTCTTGCTTCATCCAAATATCGACACCAGGTTACAACCTGTTGGAAGGAGCATGTTCATGTAAACCAGGAAAAGTTGCAAATTCATCATTTTAATGAAATATTTGCTGCAAATTACGCCGGCTAATTCAAAAATTCAGACACCCCTACATTTGTTCCTCCCTGTTTTTTTGAGTAAGGCATAAACAGCCTAGAGGGTAAAGTGGGACAACTATGTATCCCGAAAGTAGCCATGTGAATGAAATTAAATGGGTTTGAGTAGATAGTATGAGAGAGGTCCTGACGGACAGGCCGTGGCCCCTCCCCCCAGTTGTCTTGTGACCAATTATGCGTCCTGGATGCTACTTCCTCTGCAAATCCAAAGCCAGCACAATTTCAGGGGTGGGGCTGGAGTCCCCACGGCTACTTCAGCAGCCTGGGTGTTCCAGCTGGGAAGCGTTTGTACTTTGCTATCGTGGAGTGGTAAGCTTTTACATAACAAGGCATTTAAAATTACATATTTAACACCTGTGTGCTTATGGAAAGAAAATGTATGGTGAATACTATGAAATTTAGTGTAAATCTGCAGTCCGTTGTCTTCAGTAGTGTATTTGTGTGAGGGTACCTTTAACATAAGGGTGTGTTGCAAGTGAGATTTAATTGTCTAAATATTTAGAAAAGGTGGAGGACCATGACTATGTAGCTCAGCTTAAGAACTCAGCTTAAGTGAGGTCAGCTTAAGAACAGTATATATTAAATTTAATAGGCTAAAAGTGAATGTGCTGGAGGTTTCCTTTTTGACCTGCTGCACATTTTTCATTGAGGCCACAAGTGGTTTAACCAGATAAAAAGTTGAGAGAGTTTAATCTCAGAATGCTGCCTTGTATTGAAATGTCACATGATCACCTAGTGCAGTCAGGCCTGAAGGCAGGCTGACCATCCAGTCTGCAGTCAGGCCTGAAGGCAGGCTGACCATCCAGTCTGCAATCAGGCCGGAAGGCAGGCTAACCATCCAGTCTGCAGTCCGGCCGGAAGGCAGGCTGACCATCCAGGCTGACCATCCAGTCTGCAGTCAGGCCGGAAGGCAGGCTGACCACCTAGTCTGCAGTCAGGCAGGAAGGCAGGCTGGCCATCCAGTCTGAGCGCAGTGACCAGGACACCTGGCTTCCTCGGCCCCTAGCTCTTCAAATGGATTTACTTTCTGAAGGTCTTGCAGGCCTTTGAGGATATTTTGTTGCTATCCATCGCAGAGACACGCTTTACATGTTTACAGTTTTTCTATAGCGTAGAGCTTTATGTTTTATAGCTTTGTGATGCAGTGCCACAAAATGTGAGCATTTTCCAGTAGTATAACATGCCCTAACAGTTTTTCACCATTTGTATTCATCCAAAATGCATGCAGTGACGTTAAACGAATCGATCCCGAGGGGGATTACTCTCCTTCCCTGGCTGGGAGAAGGACCATTTGTTCCCGGCGTGCCGCCAGACCCCCCCCCCCCCCCCCCAAGCATCACCAGC
>JAODKN010000008.1:8146186-8156261 GCA_026774425.1 Petrocephalus zakoni | reverse complement strand
ATTCTGGAACTTGTGCTATCTGAATTTCATACTCAGGATGTAGGCACTGTTTAGTGTTGGAGAGCAGAAGGACACACGTCTTTCCTTTTCTTTTTTTGCTGGTAATTATTGCGTTATGTGTTCTTGGAGTTTTTGTTGCTGTTCTGCTTTTTTTTTTATAAATCTTGACCTGTAGCAAGCATTTGTGTGTGTTGTTGTATCCTTCGAAAAGTGTCTCCAAAAGCCTTCGTGCTAAGAAATAATACAGCATCTAAGTCTCACTTCATTTTATTTGCTGGCTCACGCTCACACAAAGGTTGTGTGTCTACTGTTTCAATTCATTTTTCAGGTGGCAGCCTTGGTTAGCCTGGTTAGCGATTTAGCCTCGTTAGCTGTTAGCCTTTCTGCTGGCCTCAGTGCCAGTTGAGTTGCATACAGCAGTCCTCTTGCCTAAAAGAACAACATTGTTAGCGCCCCCTCTTGGCAATGGTGAGCCAGGAATCGGCACCGGGATCATAAATCAGCAGCTGGTTAGAGGGGGGGTGGACAGGAGCCTGAGATCCACCTTTGTGGAGAAGGCCTGGAGGACACGCATTCGTCTGCTCGCATGTGTGCTGCGGCTCTGCGGCCCTATTCATCAACATGCCCGGCTGCGCAGTGGCCCTGCCAGCAGCTTCTACAGCCAGGCTGCAGGGCGCAAACACCCAGCTCAGTGCTGCGGCACACATACTCATAAGTGGACAGCTGCTGGTCCTAAGCTCAGACAAGCCACCAAATTACTCCTTTAATATAGATAGAAATATTTTTTGATGTCTGTTTGGGCCGGAGGGGATTGGCTAATCAGCGACATGCTAAAGTGATAAAAATCCTTGTTGTCCAAAGAGTCTCTGCCGGATGGAGCACTGCAGGCCATCCAGTGTAGTAGGAATGTGGCTGGTGGGGAATGTTTAGTGGCTCAGAGGTGCTATTTGTGCCATGCAAGGAAACTGGAAGTGGGTGTGTGGTAGCGAGGCTGGGGGGCTCTGCAGTTCCCAGAGGCAGATGGCATGCAGGAGAATATCTTTCTCTGACTAGATCAAACATTTTTGCTAGCACTGTACTGTAGCTCGAGGAGTTAATTATCATTTAAATACAAAATTTTCATTTTAATTAGTGTTGCATTGGATCCGGTCGGTGGAGCCAAAACAGGACATTATTAAGTATAATTTATTTTTTTAGTAACTCATTTCATGCTTTTTAACCCAGAGTTTCAACCCTTAGTTTTGTGTTTTCCTTCATTTTTGATAGTAGGGAACCTCTTCTTTAGACAGTGTAGCTGTTCGGGAGACACGCCCCGTCTCCTCTGGGTTTGGTGTCTGTAGGGGAGACACGCCCCCTCTCCTCTGGGTTTGGTGTCTGTAGGAGAGACACGCCCCTTCTCCTCTAGGTTTGGTGTCTATAGCGGAGACACGTCCCCTCTCCTGTGAGTTTGGTGTCTATAGGGGATACACGCCCCCTCTTCTCTGGGTTTGGTGTCTATAGGGGATACACGCCCCCTCTCCTCTGGGTTTGGTGTCTGTAGGGGAGACACGCCCCCTTTCCTGTGGGTTTGGTGTCTGTAGGGGAGACACATCCCCTCTCCTGTGGGTTTGGTGTCTATAGGGGATACACGCCCCCTCTCCTGTGGGTTTGGTGTCTATAGGGGAGACACGCCCCCTCTCCTGTGGATTTGGTGTCTGTAGGGGAGACACGCCCCCTCTCCTCTGCGTTTGGTGTCTGTAGGGGAGACTTTATTGCTTTGGGGTTTTGACAGGCTTGGCTGGTAGCGGGCTGCCTGCTGCTTCACAACACAAGTATACACACAATTCATGGAAGGCAGCATAACATGAGAAGTCGCACTTATGTCACACCTCTGCTTGAAGCTGGAGGCCCTTTTGTTGTGACATTTTTAATTAGTCAAATATGTCTTCCCCAGCTCGTTGTTTCACAGTTCTTTATGTTGGGTAGTCCCGATACTCCAGTGAATTAGTCTCAGTACAGTTTGACCCTGAAATGTCTCTCTGGAGTTTAGGTGGGACTAACCTCTCAGTGATGAGCAAAGTGCTTGACCCAATGCTCTGTTTTGATTATTGTGACAGATGCCCTGGAATAAATAATGACTCAAGAATTTTAGCTGTGAGATTCTTGTTTAAAGACTCTTGTGAAAATGTGTTTGTCTAGTGGTGTGTATCATGTCATATTTATAAAAACTCAGTTTAATTAATGGAATTCAATGTAATACCTTACTACATTATGTGTGCTTTTTGCATGTGTGTCTGTCTTTCAGTGCACCCCCTTACCATTCATGTTCCATGAAGCTTTTACAGCTATTGAAATTTTATTTTTGTTTAGGTAGTAGAAATGAAATTATTATTCTTCAGACTAGATTGCCAGTAAATACAAAGACATTTGAGGACAATGATAACATCCCCTGTAGTCAGATAGTACATGCCATCTGCACCGCTTTTTCAAAATTTCTATGGAGTATCTGTCGTGAAAGGACGTTAATGAGGATCAAATCAAACCTCTAGACATTGTCTATAAAAGAGGCAGTTTACTGTCTTAATTCAAGCCCCCTCCGGGCACCCCAGAGATTTTTTTCACAGTGAATTCATTATTTTTTATGAGTCTTTCTCGAGCACACACAACTTGTAACCCTTCCCGTTATTGTAAGTCGCTTTGGATAAAAGCATTCGATAAGTGAATTGAATGTATTAAATGTAATGTACTGCATGGCAATTTTTATGAAGTCAAAATTTAAAAAATTTAAGCCTTTGTGGGCTGCTGGGAGGACAAAATGTCCGGGTTTTACCCGCACTTATAACTGTTGTTTTAATTTTTTGACAGTTTTCTGCAGTTTTAGGGCAAAACATTATGAAGTATTTTGTAATTCCTTTAAAAAGAATATAAGTATAATTTATAATTAATTGTCCTTTATGTTGGGGCGTCACACCGCGATTGGATATATATTTTTAGGAACTGAACATATGAGCATCTCACGCCTGCCGGCTGGTGTGTTTGATCTGAGCCCCAGCTCTCCGTGCTTGGAGCCTGCGTGTTCTCCCCTCTGCGGCTTTCTTCCAGGCACTCTGCTTTCATCTCTCCTTCCCGAAACGTGGTTCGGGTGGATTTGCCCATAGCATGTGAGTGCGTGCCCTGTGATGGACAGCCGTCCCTCCCGGGGTGTGCCCCGTCTCAGGCTCACTGCGCCCCGGCACTGGATGGGCAATTATAGATAATGAATGGCTGGATGAGGGAACATATGGCTGTAGGCATTATCATAAGAGTTGGCAATTTTGCTTTGTTGCTTTGGGGAATATAGCTGCGTTTTCTGATAACAGAACATTTTCTGGAGCCTATGCTATGTTGTAGTATTTGTTTCACACAGTCGTCTTCCTGTTTTTCACGGGCGTGAGAGACCTGAGGCTTGCTCTCTAGGCGGTGGGGCTGTAATGCAGTCATCCAGCTGCATGTACAGAGAGAATTGCTTCCCTCATGCTTTGCCGGGAGAGCGCGGCAGGTGTGTTCTCATTGCGGGATCCCGGCCTCCAGCCCAGCACATACTCTGCCGTAATGAAAATGCCGATACCCACGAGGGAGTTTAATTTGAGGCGGCGTGGAGGCGCTGCTCGCCTGAGCAGATGGCCCGGTAGGGCAGGTGGCAGGCGGCGTGGGCCTACCGCACAGCAGTGCTAAACTGCGGCTTCAACGTCGTCATGCTAGGCGGCTCCGGCTCTGTCTCGCTTGCTGTGGCTTTAGTAACAGTTTGCATCTCTAGCCCTTCGTGATCATGGCTCCATGATTAGTGTCTATCGCATGAGCTTTGGTTAATGTGCCAAAACGGACACGTTCCCGGTGGCACTGAAGACACGCTGCATCATCGTGAGTAGAGACCTGAAAGTGGGGGGTGGGGGGGCGTTCACTAGGGAATTTTGTTTTCATGTTTTTATATTTTTAGCTAGATGATGGTGAAATGGGTTTTATCTGCCAAAGTTGTTCTCCTGGGTGATGCTGCTGGCCTCTCATCCAATAATGGAAAGGACTCGCTGAGTGGATGCTAATGGATAACATTTCACAAGGGATAGGAATACGCCACAAGTGTGGTCTGCGGCCGAATACCCGCCCCCCCCACCATCCTGCTGGTCTCAGCCGCTCACATTAATGTGTTGATGAGGTCATGGTTTGCAAGCCTGTTCCATCCTTTTAACTTCTGTTGAATTTGTTGAACGATGTCCTCCTCCTGCAGCTCACAGATGACAGTTTAGCACGAGAGCTTCTTCTATGAACTGGTAGTCTGGACAGGAAATGCACAGTTGATTCTATTCCAAAGCCGAGCAGCTGTCAGATGCCTGTGTGTGATTTTTCCTCTTTGAAAACATAAATGCCTTCCATTTAATGCTGTCGAGGAATGACAACATATATCTGTAGCGAAGTGACACAGTGCTGTGGATTGAGTCCTTTGAGTTTTGACAGACCAGAATCACTGTTTTGGAAGCTAGTTATACATTTACTTTGTACAGGAATTGCAGTGTGAGGAGGCTCTGTTAACACCTGAAAAAACATCTCACAGATACATGTGACTTTGGTTAGCTGAGCACAAAGCCACCAGCATGCACTGCCGTATTTGCATCAGATTAGAATTTTGTTGTACTATGACTACTTGGGTTCAGAAGAACATAGAGCATCACGTATGTTCAGAGGATGTGCATACTTGGTCCTTCTGGAGGAGTAAATGTCGGAGGCATCTTTTTCAGTCTGAAGGGTGGTGCTTAGTGGCTTCAGTCATTCATTTCTGGCTGTACATTTACTGTGAGATAGAGGTTTGGTCATAGGTGGTGTTAAGCAGATATTGCTCTCCTCTCATTCACAGGTAGAGGGCGCTATTTGCATTTATTTCGCATCAGCCCTTCTGCCAGGCTGCAGGCCAAATCGACCCAGCAGTTACGTGCACACAAGCAATCCCATCCCGACACAAATCATTAGTCGGGAGGCAAGAGTTAAAAATGTCTGCAAACCTTGTTCTTCTCCTCTGGCCTAATTGTGGTAAAAGGCCGATCTGTGCAAGCAGGACACTGACGTCTCCCCAAGTCTCCCAAGCTGTGAACAGTACTCCGTCTCGGTCAGCCCTGTGTGGTGTTTGGTGGGTGACACCTTCTCGAGGTGTCATGCAGGCTCTCCTGCCTTTTTCTTTATTGATCTTGTCTCATGCAAGCTGTGTCCGTTTTATAAATATGAGAAAATTTGAGGTTAACCTTTACTGCACCCTGCTTGCCACTGGATGCGCAGATAAGGATATAATCCGCTTTAATTATTTAAATGCTGTGGATTTTTATGGCACCTCTGCACTGTAAACATTAACACGGGAATGATGCCAGATATGTTTCTGTACGTTGTTTTTTATTTATGCAAACATTCTTCAGAAATCTTACGAAACCAGGGATTGGTGGCTGCTTGTTTTGATGCCATCTTAAATACTAAGTAATAAGTAAATAAGTAAAATGCCAGCCAAGTGACTGAGGCATAATGACTGCAGTGCAAAGAACCCCTTTCAAGGCTGCCAGCTCTGGTCAGCTGGCTGGAGTGAGATTTTAAATTTGAGACAAGTCTGCACACACACGCACACACATTTACATGTATGTAACAGTTATATTACCTTGTATATAATCTGCATCGTTTGTAAACTACCACAATGCCTTGTATGTAGTTAATTTTAGGTTTATAATGGAATAATAATATCAATTTGCGTGATTCTTGCGTCTAAATGCGTGTCACACCAGGTGTACAGTATGAGAATTGGTAACCTGCTGTTTTTGTAGCCATTTCATTTTTTTCGGTAACACAGAGAGGGCTCTGACAGTGAGCATCAGGTGAAAGCATGGCCTTTGCAGAGTGGCCCAGCGCGTAGCTCATGTCGGGCGTGCGGGCCATGGCCAGCCAGGTCAGCTGTGGTTGGAAGGGAGAGTGGCCGTCTGTTAAGAAGAGTATTAACTTATTAACATATTAACATTTCTGCTGCTGCTCTGGGGCATGTGCTAATGATTTAATGGCACCATTCCGGCACACTGGAGTATGGAAGCAGGTGCGTTTACACACGCGATTGTTTCACAAATCGTTTCTCTTTATGATGACTGGCTGGGTGACTTTTATTACCATATTGAGGGTGCAGGATTATCCTAGGCCTCGGACACGTGACTCATGTTTCCCGTAAGTCAGCTGCGTTTTTAGAGAGAGATTATTTCATTCAGCCTCTGCCAAGATGTTGCTGAATTACTGAGCCGATTTCGCTTCGTTCGTGTATGAAATTGTCTTTCTCTGTGTCAGTAAGCTGACCTGGAAGCTTGGTATCTCCGGCATTTAAAATGATTTTTGAAAACACACTTTAAACACCCAGGTAATGCAATTTTACTGCCTCAGTACATACTACAGCACCTCAGCTGGATGTCAGGAGTAACAATGAGAAAATGGAATGTGGTATATTGAGAGGGAAGAAGGATATTCTTCCTTAAGTAAGAATGTAACTAACAAGATGCTGTTAACTGAGGATGGGCGAGGTGAATCGTGGTTAGCTGTCAGACTAGGTTGGTGCCGTTCTTCCTGTGAGTGGATGTGTTGTATAAGCGGAAGTTGCAGGGTATGTGAACGTGCTGGAGACCTACTTTGGATGCCTTTGGTTTTGGATGCCTTTTTGCACTTAAGGGTATGCATTAGTGATTAATTCCTCAGACAGTCAAATACCCTCCTGCATTCCTAACTGGTCCTTACTGGGTGTGGATTACATTTATGGGTGTTCTTACTTGATCACTAGTCTTCAGCTTGGCAGGGTTTCATTCTGCTGTTAGATAGTTTTGCCTGGGAACCGCAGGTGCGGCTGGGGAAAGATGTTATCTTGATGCAGTGTGTCTGATACCTCCGACTCTGTGTTTACCGAGAACCTTAAGCGTAAATAGCTCTTCAGGATGGGATCCTTCTTCCGTCAGCACTGCTGCAAGCTGAGGGCTCCAGCCCCGAGACGGCGGGGGATTCTCAGTGAATGGCAGTGTCTGCTACAGTGCTCACCCTCATTGTGTTCTCGATTCTCCTTAGCTGTCGTGCGATCCACCCATCATCACTGTAAGCACCGCATGTTCTTCCAGAAGGTCCCAGTCACCCATAGGCGGTGGTAAAAGCAATCCCCGTGTCTCAGAATGCTGGCTGTGATCATATCTTCAAACACTAAAAATTAACCAACTTCTATCTTAAAAAAATCTTCAGCATCTTCTGATAATGCTGTTCAGATGCAGACGTATCTGCACAGTGCTGGGCTGGGGATTACAGCTCTGCATTTGTTCCTCATATTCTTGGGGGATGTGCATCGGCGAGCGCATCATGTGACCATCTCCTTTTGGATGCATCCGGAAAGCTCTACACATTATACAGTGGTGACCTTTATGTCCAAACAGCACTAGCATATCTCACACTGGAGCCTCAGAGGCAAAGGGGGATTCGGGACAGAAGATCGGTAACTAAGGGGGCAGTCATTCCGGTAGAGTATGTGAGAAGACTGTAGGGTAGCATGTGTGTACCGGGGGATGCCCCACATGGACGGAAGGAGCGGAGTCGCCTGGGGCATGCTGGCTGAGTAGGGCAGGATCACCCATTCTTTGTGCCCTCCTTGCCTGGGAAGTGAAGGACTAGGGGCTGCATGAAATCACCAACAGCCATTTGTGCGGTAATAAAATGTCATGATCCTGCCTGTCCAATCCCCCTGTGTGCCACGCCCCCTCGTTAACCTTGTGCGGAATCCCTGTGTTTGCCAGCTGTTCCTCATTCCATGTTAGTAACCCCGTGTATTTCAGTCCGCGTTTGAGTATGTTTCCCCAGTCCGGTCATTGACATGTTGTCGAGCTGCTCCCTACCTGTGTGATTTCTACTAATAAATCCGGTGTTTCCCTGCTATTTGGATTCCTGTTTGTGTGTCCCTGCTCCGTGCCCGGCAGCCTATTACATAAAGCATGACTCGACATTCCCCCATGCCAGGCAAACATTTCCCTAAGAAATAGTCTTTCTAAATAGGTGTTTATAAGCTGTAGTCATTTACAATACAACAGCTAATCTGGAACTGGACATAATGACTATTTCAGTTATTATGGTCTTAAGCAATTATTTAATAACAGTCTTACAAATATCTCGGCTTTTTACTAAATATCTGTCTAGTGAGGCCCCAAACCTCAGTCCTCTCATTTGTTATTAATCACCCAGGTACATATTAAGCAATTATTTCTAAAATTACTATGAAGACAGATTCTTTGCGAACGGCATACATGTAAACATCCATTCATCCAACTGCCAACTGGGAGCCCTGGAACCTGTTCCAAAGAGAACAGGCCACAATGCTGGGGTGCATCCTGGATAGGATGTCAGTATACATGTAAACAGCTCCTCACAATTTAAAACGCCCCCTTTCAACCATAAAGCATTTCAAGTATGCATTTTAAAAAAGTATAGACCCTATACAGATGATAACTCTTAAATTGTTCTTTACTGATCTTGAATGTCAATATGAGAAAAGTTCCCTTAAGAGAAATAGGTCCACATATTTTCCTTTTTTGTCTAAACATGGCTGTTAAGCTGTAAGGAAACGTATTGACATATATGGTATACCTTGATGCTTTTTCAATATTGAAAGTTGGTGTATATATAGTATAAAAATATTTAAAGTATAAAAATTGTATATATATAGTATAAAAATATAAACATAAATGTAAATATAAATGTAAATATTAATACAAACTGAAAGTGTTTACTTTTTGTTACTGATGTTATACATTAGGTTGTAATGTATTTTTACATGATCTTGCAAATGAAATTTGTATTAGTGCCATGCATCCTTCTGTAATAAAACTGTAATAGGTTTCAGTCTTTAAGAGGCTGTCAGGCTTGCAGATTAACATTTATAAACCTGCTGTTTTGGTAACTGCTTTGATGTTGTTTTATTGGGTTTGTACATGTAAGTGAAGCATAAATGTGTTGGGTATAACAGCCTATTTACTGCATTTATTCCTGTTCTCCTGGTGGGAGTGTCTGTGCCCCTGGAGTTGAGGGGCGTCTCAGCAGAGCGCCCCCTCTGGTCCTGAGCTTGCTGTGCTTCACAGCTGCCTGCGAGAGCCCTGAAAGGGCTTCTTAGATGTCTGCTGTGCCGCCGCACTGTGCTTTTTTCCCACACACTAAATGAAATGAAGTGCACCCTTTGAATTGCAAAAAGCACCGTTTGAATTGGAAATATCACTGAGCAGGGAGTAAAATCACTTTGCTTTTAACAACTGCAGTCTCAGTCTGACTTACAGCTTACATAAATCTTTATATCGCTACATATCTTATAAATATTTTAAGGCAGTGCCGGCACTACTTACACATGCCGCACATGTTGTGCGTAGGGCACCAAGTACCAGGCGGGGCACCAAAACAGCCTAATGAATTTAGGATGGAGCAATAGGCACCCTTAAACCAAACCATGGATCAAGAATAAAAAATCCAGAAATCCCCAAAAAGCATACCCTCAGTTTGTGGCTGCTCGGCACCACGCTGGCACCACGCTGGGACCACGCGACTGGCGTGACATGTGGGCATCCCCTGCTGTAGGTTTGCTGCAATGAACACGTACAGACTTTTTTTCTCCTATTGTTATTCCCAAAACAATACAGTGGAACCCACATATGATTTTACGTGGCCGACCACTTAGTGGCTGAGTTGCTGTTGTTCCCACTTGCTTCCACTTAATTATAATACCACTAACAGTTGGCCATAGAATATTTAGTAGTGGAGAAATTTCATGAATGGACTTATTGCACAGGTGCCATCCATTCACAGAGTTCCCGAGAGTGACCCATTCTTTTTCAGTCTGCATGATTATATATATATGTGGTCATGGAAGTAATTGGAACACTGGAATTCAATGATTTGGAAGGGTGTCCCAATACTTTTGCCAATATTGTGTGTGTGTATATATATATACATATATATATATATATATATATACAGTCGGACCTCGCTAAGTCGAACCTCCTTAAGTCGAAAACCTCCCTATGTCGAATCACTCGTT
>JAODKN010000008.1:8130866-8146086 GCA_026774425.1 Petrocephalus zakoni | reverse complement strand
CCTAACTCGAAAACTCCCTAAGTCGAATTTTTTTTTTGGTCCCATTGAGTTCGACTTAGCGAGGTCCGACTGTATATATATATTGAGAGAGATGCACTGATTGTATTGGTATTGTGCAAAACGAGGTTAGAAATGCATTTTGCAAACATTGCTCTGCTAAAATGTCACAAGACTATCCTAATATCCTAATATACTAATATACTAATTTCGACCCAACAAATGTGTTCATCTTAAGGTGAGATAGTGAAGAGTAGGAAGACTTTCTGAAAAACAAATCAAATAGAATAAAGACAGCTGCAATAGTGCCGAATAACGATAGTAACGCATTTGATGGCAAAAGACAATTTAGTGCAGACAGTGTGAAATCAAAATATATTACTTGGAAAACTACAGAGATCATATTCTCTGTGTATTTTTATTCTCTGGGTTACATTGTAGGCCTACTGGCTCAAATGAATTAAATACAACGATTTTCAAAATTGTCCTTCTTTAACAACTTTTTCTTACATTTTCCCAAGGAAGTCAAACACAAATGTAATGAAGTGACGTGTTCTTGCATTGGAGTGCATCTCTTTCCTCTGCAGTGATCTCTGCAGAGTCATCTGGTTTTTCAGGGGCAGCGGCTTGTGTGTTGGCTCTATGGGAGCCATCGTGCCATAGACTCGCCCTTTGGCTCGCGCTGTGTCAGAGGGCAGCACTCTAGCGGGTCTTGGTCAATTTGGGCACCTAGGGCTGGATTTTGACTGTTTCATGTGAAGGTGTCTCAAGCGACTAGGAATGTCTTAACGATTGTCCTGTTGATCGCAATCGACTGGTTAGTGACCACTGCTTTTGAGGATACGGGACTTTGGACAGGTATATGGGAATGAATCAGAGCTCATAGTTTAAACTGGTACAGATCAGCAAGGGTCAGCTGACTCCTGAGATAGCTACAACTGTTTATTTATAGGGGTCCTTGTCAAATATTAGGGAAAATGTTCTTGCTGCTTGGGAATCTTTTTGTCAACATATGGTCTTCCTCTTCAAATAATTCGCCGTTGTGCTTTTCATTCATGTGGAGTCCACAGTGATCTTTTAAAAGGAAATGAAAGGACGATTGTAGAGGTGAAGTCTGCAGACTGGACAGCAGCACAGTGAGTGGTGTTTACGGATTACGCTTCATTTAACATGGGTCTGACTGTGTAGTTGTCCCAGAGATTAATGGCAAAGCAGAGAGATGCCATTGAAGTGACTATAATTATACAAGCCTGAAAGGTTACTTCAGTCACTTGGGTAGATATATGCGTATCCTCAGGCCGAGCAAACCGAGCGATCACGAGTAAAGTTAAATGAATATAAATGCATAAAATCCCAGTGAAATGAGCCGTCATGTACCTTTTGGAAGCACCTGTGAGATTTATTAGGGATATCTTTGGTCTGTTTTGATTCGTAGCTTCAGAGCCCCGTACATCATTTTACATGCTCGATTCAATACTATTGAGCAAAGGACCCGGTAAACACCATGCGTTGGTGATGGAATATGAAAAGCAAGTTGATAGCATGTCGTAATCTTTCCCGCAGTATCGTGGGTGCTAACTGTGCCTTTGTGTGTGTGCTGATACACATAAGTGCGCACACACACATACTCTAACTCCCATGAGGGTTGTAAAATGGATTTCATGGTGTTACTTTGTATGGGGTGGGGGGGGGGCAGGCTGGCGGGAAGCGAAGACAAACCTTATTTTCTCTCTGGGCTCAGAAAAGCAAGCCTGAAATAGGTTCCTCTGTGTGCCTGGCCATGGGGCAGGCTTCACACGCTATGTTTTGGGAAGCCATGCACCACTCTTTGTTATTCGGCTGTATGCTTATGGTGTGCAGGGCTACATGTCTGAGGGTTCAACTGGCCATCTATGAATGTTTATTTGAATGGTCAGTGACGGTATCATAAAGAAGCAGACAGAAGAATATGGTCTTTTTATAGTCTTTTTTTTTTTTCCTGATCAGGTTATGGCCATTTTATCGCATGACAAAATGTACAGTATCTGCTATATCGCAGTGCTTTATTTTATCGGGGGAAATGCTCATGTTTTTTATTTAAAATAGGGCCGTCACTATGGATCATAACAATAATCAAGTAACCTACTGATTTAATCTGACGATTCATTGAGTAATTGTTTATTCATAATATAATGTAATAAAATGTCCTGGGTATGACTTTAAGCTGCATCCAGCCCCGCAGACAGTTCCCCAACTTGGCTGCCGTAAAGGAAAAAATAAACTTAACACAGCTCTGAAAAGATGGACAGGAGTCCATACTGCTCTCCGCAGGAGTAGCTCTGCTGCAGCCGCCCACAGGAAGGCCTCATCGCCTTCAGGAGCCTTATTCCTGGGGGGTCAAAACTGCCAGAGAGCCAGTGGGGTCTGGCCTGCTGGGGATTGGACCTGGTGTGGTGCTGAGGTGTCCTTTGCTGCATGGCAGCACTTGGGTCCTAATTTGAGGCGGCCCATCTGGGTAGGTGCATGGAAGGTATTGTCTCTCTTGCATGATGACCATCTTCCTCTGCTGTTGGGGGAGCTTTAAAAAACTCTGCATTTCAGTGGCGGCACTCTGAGGTACACGGACTGGGAAGTGGCCGGACCTCCGGCGCCATCCTTCACATCACATCCTCGTGGGCAGATGCTGAAGGCTCCTACAGAACTGCAGGGGCTACAGAAGTGCCCAGTTTGTGAATTCTGACCACAGACTTGTTATTGCTATTCCAAAGATCCAGTTTAGGTCCAGTAGGCTATCACCCACTAGGAAAATGAGGCTGGGCCTGGCCAGACTCCAAGATCAGGATGTTTCTAATGAGTTTGCATGCAGTTTGTGTGAGGAACAGATTTGGGTGCGACTGCCGATTCTAATGTGATGTGGGAGACCTTCCGTGACAAGACCCTGCAGGTTGCTGTGGGTTATGTTGGTGTTGTTGTGGTGTTTCATCTTGCAGGGCACCCTGGATATTATCGAGAGGAGTCACTGTGCATGGCTTGATGGCAACTCGGGTCTTTACCAGGAACTGATGAGGATGACGACGAATGCTCTGAGGGCAGATGGAGGCATTTGTTACAGGGATCTGGGAACAAGAGACACACCATCTATGGTCTAGGGAGCCACGTCCTGCTTACAGAAGAACTGAAGCATTACATACATCCAAATCTGTTCCTCAGAGAGTCACAGTGCGGGAGATGGAACGGTCCTTACGGACCTTATTTCCCGGCCTTAGCTATTGTAGTAATGTCACACTGTGTAACAATCTGTGCTGATGCTGTACAGTTTTTCCATATAGATTTTTCAGTTTCTCGGCAAAAGCACAATCCTTTTTCAAAGAATAACATGATTTTCCCTTTGTTAAATAAAATAAAATATAGTTTAGTAACTGTTAGATGCCTGGAAGTCTAGCAGCCCCTGATTTGCGAACAAAAAAACACTGCATAGCCTTTTTTGAAAGGTAAACCTGAACATCAGACTATTTGACCTAAAAGGCTTTTAAGCTCAGGGACTGTTGTGGCAAGGTGTCCGGGCGGGACCGGAGTGCCCAGTGACCCCTGGCCACACTCGCCGCAGGGCCCTGAGCGCTGTCATCATACTTCTCTAACTGAAATTCCCTGGGCAGCCCCAAGAATCCAGATGGCACGTCTGAGCCAGGGGCAAAGAGGTCGAACGTTGCCTTTGTCCTGCTTCACGTCAGCAGGCATGTGCCAGGCAGCCGATCGGAGCAGTGGGCCCCGGAGGCCCACCACGATGCCGAAAGGTGGGTAGCAGTGGGGCGGCTGTTGGCCATCACATCGATTACAGGCCAGACAGCTGCCTCTTCTTGGCTTCCCCCCAACTTCCTGCTATGAGGAACTCTGATGTTGTTTTTTTTTGTGAGCGGCCATTGTTGAAGGGGACTTCAGGTCACAAACGCGACGACAGTGTGCTGTGTGTGTGTGTGTGTATGCGCATCAGGGATATATTACATTTGGTCAGGTGGCTGGGCCATGAGATGAGTACTCTCCTTTGTAGGCTACTTGGCATGTCCAAACTTTTGAGTAGTAAACCGCGATAGAGTGAAGCCATGAAAGTTGAAGCGCGAAGTGGCGAAGGACGACTGTATCTCAATAAAATCAGTTGTATGTATTAAGGTATTGGATGAATATTAGACAAAGCACATACAAATATTTTGGATAACTTGAACTAGCTGACATATGGTCAAGGAGCAATGCAGCACTGAGCTAATACACCTGACAGTTTTTCCTCATTTATGCTGTAGTATAGATGTAACTGCATGCCTTTGATTGGATGAGCAGGACAGAATGGAAAGGGGGGGCAGGTAGTGCCAGCAACATGATCAGTGACAGAAGCTCTTTATTGGCACTTTACTGTAGATGGCTGGGTGCAGATTTCATTAGTGTGACTGCTGGCTGCCGTTTTCCGGAAACCTCTGCTGAGGAAAGAGGCTGGCTTTTTCGGCATGATGACAGGAGGCCCCAGTGAAAAGACGAGTGGGGATCATTACCCAAGATGAAGCTGTGGGCCTATCATTGCCCTGTACCACTTTTTTCCTTGAAGATTGTGAAACTGAAACCTGTACCCTGGGCAGCGTTTGGAGGATGACCTCCTTTATTGACTTTTGTTTTTAAGTCTTTATTGACATTATTGTCTCTATATTTATTACATCAGTGAGCATGGCAAAATAAAATTGGATTTGTCCTGATGTTCTTTCTTATAAAATACAACCATCTGTATATTTCTAATTTGCCAGTAGCTGTAGTTGTTCATAATTAAGTACATTAGAGTAGCAAAAACCGATTTGTCTCACTGCGTTCAGGAAATGGCATGACTCCTTGGGTGACAATTATCATACTCTCCATGGTAATGGACTGTAGACACCCCACCCCCCCCCACTTAGTTTAATGTCTTACTCTTGTATCAATTTGTCCTTTTTGATGTATTTTAGCTGTATTTTAGATCTAAAAGTACTGTAAGGGGATATGAAAGCTCTTCCCATAGTTCTTGCTGATGTGCTGCTTTAACCAGACAAGATCAGGCACTGTAAAAGGGTCGAGTAGATATGCACAGGGTGAATGCGCCTGCCTGTCACCCTGAGTGTACATGCTTGGGGCTTTGAAAGCTTGGCAGTGGTTGCCAGTTGAATTGAAGGCTCTCTTGTGACTAGGGCTGAGCGATAAAACGATAACAATAATTATCGTTATATAATTTATATCTGTGTTGATATGCCTGACGTGCGATATGATTCCGATATGATTTAAAACCAAACATGTCACCAGCGACAGGCTTTACAGTGGAGCACAAGCGCAAACACAGCCATAAAAACTGGGGATTTATTGAACAAATAACAGAATGCAATAGGGCAGGTAGGCAGACAACAGACAAAACCGTCAATTCAACAGGGCAACTCACCAGGACAAGTCTAAAGGTAAGTCCAAAGCAACCATTTTGAATCAGGGTAATCCAACAAAATCCAAAAGGAAAGTCTACAGCAAGATTCAGTCTATGAGGAACCCGACTGAAATAATCCACAGAGAATAAAGAAAGGATGCCAGCGTATTTTCAGCAATGACTAAATAACCTGGTAATCTATTTCAGACTTCCGAAATGCAAAATGCAGTAGTGATGGCCAAAAAGACGCTTCATGAACCATTTGCGATATTTTTTGAGCCTACGTGGTGCTTTTTGATTTCCCTTTCGGCATGCTTTAAGCCCTTTTTCGAACAGAGAGCTCCATCTAGTGGGGTCAGAAAATAGAGCACAGGGTTCCGGAAGCGTCATTTTGGCCATCACTACTGTTTAGCAATTGTTTGTCATGTTCTGATGATAAATAATATCTTATAACTATGATTAATAATCTGATTTCTTCTATTTGAACTCAGGAGTAAAAATCAGCCTTCAAACTGGAAAAATAATTACATTTGTCTCGATAATTATTTATATCGCCCAATATTATTTTTGTTTTGTCGTGATAACATTTTTGGCCATATTGCCCAGTTCTACTTGTGATGGTTCCCTAGTTTCGATTTGCTTCAAGAAATTTCTGAAGGTTTTTTGGTATATTGGCCAGCCTTCAGGTCCAAGGTCACCGAAACATTTAATAATGTAACTTGCCTAAATCTAATTGCATTGTAAGTTGTCTTTATTGACTCATTTGTAGTTTAAATTTCGTAATAGGGCTACATGATATTGGAAAAAATTCACATTGCGATATTTGATATTTTTGAAATAAACATTGCAATATCTATAAAACAATAGAGTCTGTCACAAATTGGTGGTGTTGCTGTAAATTGTGCTGGAACACTGTGCAAATCACATTTGCTCAGTATTGTCTTTATGGAATGCAAAATCTATAGTCAAGCAGTGGAAGACCAGTGTCTTTTGGTTACTAGGTCATGTTCACTTTTCTCCTCCTAGGTAATTTTTGTTAAATTTCTCATAAACATGCTGCTTGTGGATGAGTCTGGCTAGCTCTGAGAGGCCATGAGGAGCTCATGCAAAAGCATCAGTGATAAACATTAGAATAAATTTGTAACATATACTAGATAATCTTGAAAAGGAGCAATAATTGAAACTGCAAAGCATCTTAGGTATTGTTTCTTGAGACTGACTAAAACCTTTGATGGTTTTAGCCCTGTTGTCTTGCAGTCCTTGCGATGTGACCGTTGCATGTGCATAACATGAGATACTGATAATAATATCACACATTTGGCAGATGAAACTTAACCGTGCTTGGACTCTTGTATTTCATATGAGTGTAGTGTTAAGTAATCTTCCTTTATGAAATGTATGAAAATCTGTCGTGTGGCATAGTTTCTTGGAAAGGTTGTTTTTTGTGAATTTTTTGGTAACGTGTTAAAATTTGCTTTATTAGTATGGTTGTCCCTCGTTTATCGCGTTTAATCCGTTCCAGACTCTACCGCGAAAAGTGAATATCCACGAAGTAGGATTCTTTATTTATAAATCGAATATTTGCGTAGTTAGAGCATAGAAAACCTGTTTACAATCTTCTAAATACAGGTTTTAACATTATTAGAGCCCTCTAGACATAAAACAACACCCTTTAGTCACCATTACACTAGTATTACCCAATATGTTAGACAAAATAAGAGAAAATATTATTATTGTACATTTAATTACACAAACACAGTTCTTACTCAACCACTAACCTATGAAAATAGGAAGAATCAGAAGGCTTAGAAGAAGCAACACGTTTAGGAGCCATCGTGGGGCTTAGATAAAAGTTCTCAGAAATCGCAAAGATGCTTCCGATGCGTAGCGACGTAGAAGCGTGTATGAGAGACACGAACTTGCGTGAGGCTGAGCCAGTCAGTGGCCAAGATAGGAAGAGGATATAAGTGACTCAGACAACCGAATGTGCGCTGTATCATTTTCACTGTCTCTATCAGCTTTTTAATGAATAATGAATAAACAGCTACTGTATATATTTTAATATACGGTACTGTATTTGAAAAGACCGCGATAGAGTGAAGCCACGAAAGTCGAAGCGCAAAGTGGGGAGGGACGACTGTACTACTACTAATTGATCATAACACTGGATTACAAGGTTTTCATTTCCTTTGTGATTTGTGCCATGCCAAATTTTGTTATGCTGATCACAGTAATTGTGACTTTCACGTCACATAAGGTTTTGTTTGTTATGTTGTAATTTTGTTATAATTATTGCACATTTTTCAAAACTTGGTATTTCGCATAACACTGCTCAACAAAGATATTTTTTCACGAAACATCTAAGGAGTGTTTTTATGTACTTTTAGTACTGTAAGTCTCTTTTGCCAGAGTTTATGGGTTGTAACATGTTTGGACATGTTGAAACAGGGTCCTGTTCTCTCTCTTTGATAGGGAAAAATGGTATCAGGGCAAGTGGAGTCCCAGTATGCCTGCTGACTTCTGCTGGACCCTGATTCCTGAGGCCTAGTACATCAGAAAATCATACACTTCTACCTTTAAGATCAGACCCTTCCATGCACATATACTGTAAATATGCATATACCGCAAGGTTTAATTGTGTGGAACTCAAAATTCTTGTGTGATAGGTCAATTATGATTCGCCACAAACAATACTGTAGGATTCACTAATTTTGATTTGTGTAACAGAAAGTAAAGAAAGTAATCATTTTTTGACCAGTATAATCAGTTCTATTAGATTGTTGCATGTCCCTGACAATGCCTGCAGTGTTTGTAGTGCACTGGTAAATGGAATATGGAGGCTTGGAAGATCTCTGGTGTTGATTATTTACTTCCACACAGTCTGGGTTGTGTCAGATAGCGAACAAATGCCGAGGGCTTTTGTTTAAAGCATACCCAGGAAATCTCAGCTAAGGAATCAGGAATTATTTATACATGCAAAATTTTACTAGGATGATTAAGTTTGAAGGCAGGGCCAGTAACTGGATTTGGGCTATTAACATAGAGGCTTAGATGGATACATAGATATCATTAAAGGAGCCAAAGAGGGGCAGAATCTTCAACTGTGTGAATGTGTATGGCTGGGAACCATTTTGACTCTGGTAACTTCCAGGCATGCCAGTTTGAACATACCACTGGGAAGTATGAAGAGGACCTCACAGATGACATCAGAGGACCTCACAGATGACATCACAGGACCTCACAGATGACATCGCCATGGAGAAATTCTTTTTTCACCCTTCCCACGAGAGCAAGCTTGGGCATGAAGGGTAGCCACCTTTTGCAGCTCCCAGGGAGCTAGGGGTCAAGAGCCTTGCTCAAGAGGAAACAGCTGTGCCAAGGCCAGGCTTAAACTGGCAACTATCCAATAAGAGGCACAGGCTTAACCCACTGAGTCACACACTGCACTCCCAAATGCAGCAGAATGCAAGAGAGAAAAGGAGAAACGTATTATTGGGGAATCAAATCTGAGGGTCCAAATGGCTGCCATTTCCTCTGGTATATTAAGGTAAATCTCAAATTGAATGGCATGTGCTCGAAAGTATGAACGGGAATTATAAGATTATAGGTTACAGGATAAAGACTTACAATAGTGGTGCCCAGTGATAGGATCACAACAGAGCACTGTGCACAGCCAGCTGGTGACTGACTGGCTAACAGTGAAAAAAATAATAATAACAATAAGCAAATCTGGTCAACACTTCAAACATTAATTAGAGATTGGAGGTTAGGCTATGTTAGGGTCAAGACCGAGTGCGAGTTTTATTTGCCAGTGTAGGTGACAGGCTCTTGTGTTAAGTAGATCAAAAGAGATACACAATTAGAACTGTAGCTACTCAGAGCTTTTTTGGTGCCTGTCCTCAAATGGCTATTTTTGAGATTTAAGGGGTGGCAACCTTGATGGGGTGGCAACCTTAATTATGTCAGTGACTCCTACGTCATACATAATTCAGAATTGCAGTGACAGCTGTAGGTAAGGAGTTTCCCAAGATCCTCATGACCAGAAGGTGCACTTTCCATCCTTCTGTTTGCCCAATCAGAAACTAATAAAAAGATTACTAAGGAGTTCATGAAATTGTACTTGATAGATCCAGTGTGTCCTGCCATGTAGACCATTTGTTTACTTGTCCTAAAAAACAATGCATGTTTTTTTTTTATTATAACTTGAGGTTAATATCTGTAAGATTTATAGATGTGTCCAGCTTCAAGTCATTGTAATGATAGATTGGAGATTGCCTAACAGGAGCCATAATTTCTTGTGAAATAATTTAGATCTGAAGAAAGGGCATTACTTTGTTTGAGATGGTGTGTGATGCATTTTGACACCATGGGTACCATAGCTATCAGCAATATGGAATAAAAGTGCCCATTTATTATAATTGCATGTAAGTGTGACAGAAATGTGATGTTTATGTTCAAACAAGCTGACACCTCAGCCCTGGAGTAGCATGTTAAGCAAACGTGTCGCATATCTTGTTTTTTTTTTATTATCGTGCCTTTGTACTGAGGAAATGGTTAAGGAAGAGAGACGGACTTACCTGTAGCAACTTGAGTCACTAGCAGCTTCTTTACGTTTTAAAAGGATATGAAAATGACGTGTTACAACTATCAGTTATACGGACTGATATATGTGGTATCCGTAGACAAGTGTAGCACCCTGTGTTTTGATACCTTACTGGAATTATCGTCCGGTGACAGTTTGGCATTGTGCCGGAACATCACGTATACAGTTGCACGCCTTGTATAAATTATATGAAAAACGTGTAAGAGCCCTGCATTTACTTGATGTGAGATTTGAGAATGTTTTGGCTGTTCTTAAACTTATTTACATGTAAGGTCCTAAAAAAAATCCGATTAAGGGAAGCCATCACAAAGCATTACCGCAGAATTGAATTGGATACTATTCCATTTGCACTGCTCAATTAGGATGCAGCTTAAAGAGGCTTTTGAAAAGGGGAGTACAGGTTGTAAGAGCAATCACTGCGGTAATGTGGTAGTTTCAGATTTGCCATATTGATTGGGCTGCCTTACATCTGCTACTAGGCTACATGTTATTATGTAGATTGAGTTTTGGATTTCCTTTGCCCCAGGAAATGTCCTTTGCAACCATGACCACTTGTGTAAAACTCTGGAGGAGGATTTATAACCCTTGATGGATGGGATCAATCTGATTGTCTCCTAAGAGCCGATGGAATAACCAATGAAAAGTGGCGTACTTGTCAGATTAACAGTGCCTGATCCCACCCGTCTCATTTTCCATCAGTAGGCAGTATTTCAAAGGTTGGTAAGGTGAATTAAAAAAAATGATCACACAGAGATACTCAGAAGTTCACTAAATATATTTACATGACAAACAGTTCGCTAACAGTGCAATACATAGGAATGTTGCATAATTAACAAACGTTACACTCCCTCCCTGGTAAAGAAAAGGCTTCAAGCTGATAAAACAGTTTATGCAAAACATTTACAACATCAGAACAGGCTCACAAAATAAACATCTCTGAAATCACCACTTCGACAGTGACATTGTGGTGCGTGTGCAGGTGTGTCTTACAGGTCACAGGCTGATTTCTGTACAGATTTGGGGACTTTGGCAGTTTTTTTTTATATTAAACAATGTAGTCAGTCAGAAATGTTATGTAAGGTGGCCTTGTTCATGTTCACAGTGTAATCGAGAGCAATAAAAAAGGTGGGGGGGAGGAATGTCCCCTTTAAGAGAGCTGGAAGCGGCTGTCCTTGCTGTTAGTGGTTATAAAATTACAAACACGTATGTAGATTTTCATAGCAGTCGTCGCCATAAAAAAACAATCAGTTCATGTCAAAATACAAACAACCAGACGAAGACGTTGACCTCAAACCAATGGTCACTATGGGGGGGGGAAGGCAGACATCAAAAGAACATGCACAGGTGCTGTGTAAAAACACTGTACCAAAATGAAAAGCATGACAGAATATAACGTCTGAAATGTGAAAGGATATGGACAAACTCTTCAAGCAAATTGAAATATACCTAGTTAACTAGCTTTCATCGTCATTTTTTGTTTTTTCTTTTGTGGTTTGGCACTTTATCTGAACAAATTACTGTTCAAAAAGACTAGATTGAGTACAAAAGTTAACATCTCCTTAAGATAGAATGTTACTTCAGAATAAGTGTACTGCAGGTAAACACTGTAATATACTGTAGCTTTACGAACATTCCAACAGATGTTTAACACACATGCACAAAGATGGAGAGCACGACCCCCTGGTCCACAGCCGAGCTCTCCTCAAAGGCGTCCCCCACCTCACGACGTCTCCTCAGCCGATCTGACGTCGGACTTGAGGCGCACAAACTCCTTGGCCACCTCGTCGTTGGTCCTCTGCGAGAGTATCCTCATGATGATCAGGCCGGTTTCATTCATGGAGATGCCTCTGACCAGGGGGTGCCAGGCCGAGCAACTTCCCTTGTCGGCGAGGTCCCTCAGCGGAATGACGGCCATGCCGATGACGCGATCCTCCCTGGCGAAGCAGTAGTCCTTCACGGAGACGTGGAGCTCGTAAGCCTCGGGCTCATGCTCGGGGCTCAGCAAGCTGCAGCAGAATCGGAATGGGGAGAGACACATTGCTCCAGCCAGCTGCACTTTTTATATGGCACAATTATTACTGATCCAGAGGATTTGCAATTCTATATACATTAGCAAGAATATCAACGTACAGCCAATCGAATCTAAGAAATACACACGAAAGTGACTCCTCGACATATGCCATGAACAGGAATATGGCAGGAAATCAAGTACCTACACGACATGGTGAAAGTTTAAGCCTGGAGAGGGCTGTGACTTACAACTGGAATGACTCGTTGTACTTTGGGGACCAGTTGTTGTTCTTGGTCTTGGTACTAAACTTGCGCTTCTTGTCTGCCAGCTGCGGTCCCACGGCACTGACTTCCACGAAGGGACGAAACATGGTGTTGGTCTGCCAGCTAAGGCTTTTCACTGCCGCAACTGGGGAGGGTAGGCAGGCAGAAAGAACTGTGGTGAGAGAAGACTACTCCAGACCCCTAGAGCTCAGTTTAACACTTGCTGACCCTGTGGGTCTCACCCAGGGATGTGACTGTGAGCATATGTAGCCCCACGGTTAAATACCCACCCCAGGAGGGTCTGTACCATGGAGGGGTGTGGGAATACTAAGCATGTGGGTGTTTTGCCATGACAGCAAGGCAAGGCCAGAGTGCAGATACATTTAACAACCAGTTGGTTTGAAATCAATTTTGTTCTTATATACAACATTCATTCTAACACTCATTTTTTAACACAGTGCGACGACTCATGCCTGTTCACTGTTTTTTCTCCCAGTGTTGCCCTTACAGATACCAGATTCTGCTCTGTTAAACTGTCCATCTGTGTGATGATCAGTTTAATGGCTCAAATTTTGTTTGACAACAGAACTTAATTTTAAAGCAGCTATTTAAAACAGTGTGATGAAAGCTGACATTCAGATCTGTCTTTGCTCCCAAAGGCTGCAGTAAGTGGTAGGAGTGAGAGTCATACCCTTGACATTAATTTTGTGCTCCCCCGTGCCTGGATGAGATACGAGATCCACTTGAATGGACACCTCACCCAGTGATCCATTAGATGGCTGGACTGGTGTGCAAAAGAACAAAATGGTGTTAAACACAAGGCTATCTTTGAAACACCCTGGAAAAAGAACCACTCCAAAACATTAAAAATCTACATTAGCAAAGTAAATAAGAGCAAATTGCATATAACACTGAGAGTGCCTGCAGTGCCAGGGCTCTGGAGTGGTGCTTTCGTTTAAATTCCATTCTTGAGTATGGTGGAAATGAGAAACATTTAGTCTGTGGCCTACAGCAATATGTTCAGCAACAACCACGAATCGTTATTTTAAGGTGTTTAAGGCTCCGGGTGTTGATATGAAAACCAATTTGTGCTCTCTGTGTAAATGCAGTGATGCCTCCTGATTGTTTTGGAGCTCCAGCCTTCAGCTCGTGGGTTTTCGCACGCCCCCACCGAACGCACGCAGTGGATCACTCCAGCTCCAGAGATTACCAGCTGACATCGCTGTTCCTGCTTTTCCATTAGTGATGAAATCGGGATATTTACACCGTGACCAATAACTGTCAGAGGAACAATCGCTTATTGTGGCAAATGAAGCAGCAGCAGCTGGTACTGATATGCAGATAAGTGGGTCGTGAGAAACCCTACAATGAAAAAAACCCTGCAATCATTCCAGGAGTGAGTGGATGCTTGGGGATGTGATGGTACTTCTGTGAAGGCTGCTATACACCAAAAGATTCAAATATTAGCTTTAGTTAGAAGAACTGTGTACTCCCAAGTAGATTCAGTCAGTACAGGTTTTAGCAAGAACTGCACTTTTCAAAAGACATAATTGTGACTCGCACTAGCACTAATTAGAATTTATTTTTTAAATGTATATTTCAGCTATGGGGTGGTATGGTGGTGCAGTGATTAGCACAGTTGCCTCACACCTAAATCTCCACTGTGGCTCTCTGTGTGTGGAGTTTCTCCAGTTCCTGCCCATCCACAGTCCAAAAGCATGCAGAGTTTCATTGGTGTTAGTAAATTGTCCACTATATTCCCTTCAGGAATGGATGGCACAGTGGTTAGCACTGTCGTCTCGCACCTTTGGGACCTGGCTTCGACTCTCCATGATCTCCCCCTGCAATGGGTTTATGCCCTATTCTGGGTTGTTCCCTGCCTTGCGTCCATAGAAAATTGATGGATGGAATGTTTCCTAGATGGAGGTGGTGGGCTGGATGGGTAGCACAGTGGTTACCACTGTTGCCAGAGTTTGGATCTCTCCTGTGGCTGTATGTGTGGAGCTTTCCTCCCACTGTGGTTCACCCAACCCACAGTCTAAAACATGCTGAGGTTAGCTGGAGTTATAAAAGTGGTTTCATAAAATGTATGGATGGAATTTTCCCTATAGGAGGTGAATTGGTGGCACAATGATTAGCATTCAATGTTGCCTCATACCTCTGGGACCAGGGTTCAAATCTCTCCCCTCAGTGTGTGTTTGTGGGGGGGGGGAGCTTGCACATTCTCCTCATGCTGTTTCCTCTAGCTTCCCCCGTAAGTCCAAAAACATACTAAGATTAATTGGCATTGCCCAGTGGTGTGTGAGTGTGCCCCGAGATGGGTTGGTGCCCCATTCTGAGCTGCCTCATGCTCATAAGCTGCAGAACCCCCAAGGCCCTGAACAGGACATGCGGGTGCATAAAGTGGATGGGTGTACGGATGGATATTATATTAACTGATTGTCCCTGCAATACCCTTGGAGAGTCAAAACTTTGCCAATCATACATAGAGCATACAGTGGGCGAACTGTACATGGACCGTGGATCAGAACTGGAGTACTCGCATGCACAGAGACTGACATGGTGCTGGTTTGAACCCAGCTCCTCTTGTATGAAGCAACAGTGCTCAACCACCAAGCTACAGGGATGGGGGGGGGGTACTCCTCCAAAATATTCATGTTTGTCCCTCCTATATATTAACATGTACAGACTTGAGGGATCATTGGAACCTGACAACAGTGAGTGCAGGACAGGCCACTGATACCCTAGAGAGCGTAACGATGATAAATATAGAATTTGTCTTGACAACTCATTAGTCCAAGATAATAAAAAAGTACAGGATGTGTCGATATGCAGAGCGTCAGATGCACTATTATTTGCATGGTCACCGCAGGGTTCAATTTTAGGACCACTATTGTTCCTAATTTACATAAATGATATAGACATTAATATATACAGCAAAC
>JAODKN010000008.1:8111618-8130766 GCA_026774425.1 Petrocephalus zakoni | reverse complement strand
GCTAGATAAGATTCTAACAACTCTGAGCTATTAGTTAAGTTCTCCCCAAGCGAGCTTGATGGGCCGAATGGCCTCCTTTCGTTTGTATAGTTCTTATGTTTTTATGTTCCGTCCGGTTCTCCCATGGCAGCTGGCAGGACCTTACACGGACACATTGGCCAAATTGAGGGGCTGCATCCTTCGAAGGACGCGGTCTACAAAGGAGTAGCATTTGTAGGCAGCATTCTTTGAAGGTCGAACAGGAAGTGTTGTCACATGAGACGGTCTGGCCTATGGATAACTTCCTTTTTGTCTCACGGCCGTTCCAGCCCTTAACCTCGAGTCACAAAGTGCCTCTCCCATAGCCTACCCGGGACACACCCACTTTGTCTCTGTGCAATGAATCTTGGGAGATGTTGCACTACAAAGGATCACTCGGGTGGAAAGTGGAATACGTAAACAGTACTGGAATTACTGACATTGTCTGTTTTATTTTTAAGGTAACTGATCCAAATGTATAGAACTTGTGGCTGCACTCCTCAGTTTGTATGTATGTAGTTTGCATGTTTTCCCCAATTAACATCTCTAAATGTGTTTAGGCCCCTGCCCCTAACCAGAGGCCATTAAAAAAAACCAGAATATTAAATGACAAAAACTAGATAGCAACTGACCATTAAAAATGACTATGAAGGGTACTGACAGTTATTCCTGAATATAAATCATTCTGTATCATTATGTCCCCAAGGAGAGGAATTCTTTACCTACTGTACCTTTACACCACAGATAAGGTTTAACCACAAGGTGTTGTTCAGTGGTGTAAGGAAACCAGCTGCCCACTGACATGGTCCTTGTCTGTGATTATCTCCTTCTGTGTCTCCTTCTCTGCATCCTGTCCTGGCACCTAGTTTCATTACCCTCAGACCCAAGAAAAAGGTCCAAGGCCAGCATTGATATGGAGGAGTCCAGGATAGATGCGGTTCTCCGCTCATCATCGTGACAGGTTCACAGGTTTAGAGGGGGCAATTAGCTGTGAAATTGCTATAATTTATTTTCATTACTCTTCCTGTGGTTCAGCTTCAGAAGCCAATTTACATAACGCTGGTGATCATCAATGAGGTGAAAAATTAAATCATAGTCATTTGATTTATAAACAATTAAAGATAATATTTTTTTCATGAACAAAAGGGCACGCATGGGCCTCTGGTATATGCGATATTCAGATCAAACTTCTGAGTTCTTACACAGCCATTATAAGTATATTTATCATAGATTTACCGTAGAATTATTATGCCTAACAAAATGCTTGTAGCTTTCTCGTATACAGAACAAAACACTGTATGATACGTTGTTAAACACCTTATAAGATGTTTATGGGCAATGGCAGTATCCACCCAGTAATTTTGTCAAGCAGAATATGTCCGTCTGTCCCTCCATCCGTCCAACTGCTTACCCCCGTCAGGGTTACAGAGAGAATATGTTCAGTGACCTAAACATGGCCAGTATATGCACACATTTAATTCTCCCGTAACTATTTAGCTACCTGTCTTTCATAAGAAGTCTTACATCTAGCTGCCTGGTTGGCAGCTTTAAGTCACACATCCCTCTAGTTCAGAACAAACCAAAGTTAGTGAAATGCAGATAAACATACCCATATTATATACAAACATACATACACACACCAAAAAAGGGTATAGGATTACATACTATGCTCCCAGGCTTGTGCAGTATGTTCACACACATTGATTTGAACGACAATAAAAATGTCATGACTGAATATAAAGCTTCTCCTTAGCTTAAAAAGTAAAATTCATCATAAAAAATTAGTCGTAAAATTTGTCGTTTACTCGCTAAAGATGTCCCCAGGGCTTCTGCCATTGGGCCGAGTGGCTCATCAGGAGTGGACTAGAATTAGCCAATCAGACGCAGAGCTGTCAGCACATCTGTTAATTGTACACAGTTATCACTTTTATGGCAATGTTGAGTGTTTCATTACATGGACTGTTTATATACAGTGGCTGACACCCGAGTATGAAAAGTAACGTACATACAGGGACTCTGATTAATGATTGGGGATTGAACACCGTGTATAGACAGTGACTCATTAATTTTTTGTATCAAATTCTCTCAAGATGATGTTGACTCCTGACACTCACTTTGATTAATACTCGAGGAACAAATGTCATGTACAGGCAGCAAGACTGTGTACATATGTACATAGTCACTATGAGAGATATAGTTAAGGATTAGGAGTGAGTCTGTTTTTGAGCTATCGGAATTTTGATTGCTATTGGGTCCACATGTGTTTAAGATCCACAAGATTAAATTATTTCTTGACTTTACCCCCCCACTATCTTAATGCAATAAATTAGTGTCAAAACTCCCAAAAAAACTAAACAAATGCTATCTGAATCCAGACCGGTGTGGCTGTTTGCCCCCCGGCAGATGGTATTTGCACCCAGGGTGTATAGCTGGTGTGGCTGTTTGCCCCCGGGGCAGATGCTGTTTGCACACAGGGTGTATAGCCGGTGTGGCTGTTTGCCCCCGGGCAGATGCTATTTGCACACAGGGTATATAGCCGGTGTGGCTGTTTGCCCCCGGGGCAGATGCTGTTTGCACACATGGTGTATAGCCAGTGTGGCTGTTTGCCCCCGGGCAGATGCTATTTGCACACAGGGTGTATAGCCGGTGTGGCTGTTTGCCCCCGGGGCAGATGCTGTTTGCACATAGGGTGTATAGCCGGTTTGGGTGTTTGCCCCCGGGGCAGATGCTGTTTGCACATAGGGTGTATAGCCGGTGTGGCTGTTTGCCCCTGGGCAGATGCTATTTGCACACAGGGTGTATAGCCGGTGTGGCTGTTTGCCCCCAGGCAGATGCTACAGTATTTGCACCCAGGGTGTATAGCCGAGTGGCTGATTGCCCCCGGGCAGATGCTGTTTGCACACAGGTGTCAGTAGACGACAATGCTATATTATCATTGTTGGTGTTATTATTGCTATTATCAGCACTATCGTTACTGCTATTATTATTATACTTTTTTATATTTGTATCTCACTTTGGCACCTTCAGCCATTGAAGTGATGTGCAACCAAGCAAGCACACAGTGTTTATGTTTTTCGACTGAGGAGGCTGGGTGTAAATAGCTGAGCAGAAAGGCAGATGGTATTTACACCCAGGGGCAAATAGCCACTCCAAAAAAACAATTCCTACCTGCCTGTCTCGATATCAGCCTTGACAGGCTGTTTGCAGGCCACCTTTAAGGAAAAAGCATTTCCGCCTTTCCCTGCGTCTCCCTCACTTTCTCATTATATCTGTTCGATCCTCTTAAATTACACGATTCCACATTCTGAACAGTCTGGCAAAAGCTAAAAATAAAATAAAATAAAACATTTTAAAAAATCTACGGTTTCATGTTGTATCATATGTTGACTTGACATGCACTCACAATGATAAATGAGGCAGTATAAACATCATGTCATTAATCAAATGCCAGCACATTTAGAGCTTAGAGATGTACTTCCTGTTACCTTTACAAAACGTTAATTCTCACTGGCCACAAGTGAACCAGCATTTGACAATATGGAACTGCTGTGGACACCCTGCACAGACCACAGAAGGGCTCCCCCTGTATTTCAAAAGACAGCACTGCAGCTTTTATGCTTTGCTGGGATGTGGAGTGGCACTTTAATTGGGTCAGCGACGGAGGGAGGAAGGTCTACACTCCTCATTAGGTTTACTAAAGAATATAGCTCAGACTGTATGGCTTTGACAGAGCCGGACAGAAACGTGCATTCCCATAACTGCAGCAGTGCCCAGAGGACATTATTCCAAAGACGCACAAAGTGAGGGGGGACAGCAACAATTAGATCTTGACAGTCTGTGAAAAGTCCTTGCAATGCGTAAAAAATTGATCAAGGTGCATATATGCATCTCTCTCTCTCTCTCTCTCTCTCTCTCTCTCTCTCTCTCTATATATATATATATATATAGCCGAAAGTATTGGGACACCCCTCCAAAATATTGAATTCAAGTGGAAACATTTGAGAACAAGAGCAACTGACAGGCGCCAGCAGGACAGGGTCATCAAATAAACTTGGACTTGCAACTTCTCCACGTCCCAGCTGTGAGTCTCTGCTCATCCACGGACCCGGCGGAGACGGCGTACTCCAACAATTTACCACACAGCTCTTCAGCTCAATTATTTGTGGTGGAACAGGGAAAGAACTAAACTACACAGGGCACCGGCCCTCCAGGACTGGAGTTTGACAGATATGTCATACAGCGTTTAATAATGTATTGTGCAGTGTTTTGTTCCGTTTTAACATATTCATTTGTTTACTGTTCAATTGTTGGTATTTAATTCAGTGACACTACTTATTTACTTACTTACATTCCTCTTATATATAAGACTGATCTTGCTTTGAGAAGCATGCCATGTTAGTGATTTCACCTTGAGAAGCAGCCCAAGCAAACTGATCCGAGAAACACCCCTTGTGAGGAATCCTGCTTTAAGAGACACACCAGGCTAGTGATCTCGCCTTGAGAAACACTCTTAGGGAGTCATCTCACCTTGAGAAACATATTAAGTGAATGATCTCACCTTGAGAGGTCTGGGTCCCTATATACTTCTTGATCAAGGCATCTGTCGATTGTGTATAAAGGCTGAGAGCATATTTCAGTGACTTCAGATCAGGACTTTTCTCAAGGAATGACTTCTTCAGACCGTTTCCGCCAGCATGGAAGTATTGCTGTGAATGGAAAGCCAGTTAGTATTCACACTTACAATCAAACGAAACACATACATGACTCATATTCCATGTATATATACACACCAAAGAAATAAAAGATTATGACCACCCCCCTTGGTAAGTGAATAATGTTGTGAATGAAGGCTATCCCATCTGGTACAAATAACAGAAGGTGTTCTGTAGCAGAAATTGGAGACAGCTTTAATGATGGATACAGGAGTGATGCATCACAACACAGGATGCATCAAGCCCTGCTGTTTATGGGGCTGTGTAGCTGTGGATCGGACTTGTTGGTCCAACGCATCCCACAGATTCTTGACACCTACCCAGCTGTCCATATGATGAGACCGAAAATGGGATTCATTGGACCAGATGACTTTCTTCCATTGCTCAAAAGTCCAGTTCTGATGCTGTTGCACACATTGTAGGTGCTGCATGGAGTTGGCATGGCCACTCTGACTGGGCTCTGACTATGCAGCCCCATATGCAGCAAGGCTCAATGCACTGTGTGTCTTGACAAATTACTCCTATGAACTTCATCAAAATGATGTGCCATTTGTGCCTTACTAGTCCTTCTCTTGGTTTGTACCAGACAGAAAAGCCTTTGTTCACATCTTGGATCAACAAGTTATCAACACCCAGTGTTCATGGTTTTTCACGGTTCATGGTTTTCTTCAGACTAGTCTACTCCCCATGGTGGACTATGAGCCTTGCTGTTCTGGAGATGCTCTGATACAGTTCTGTCAGGATAATGGATTGACTCTTGTCACTCACCTCTGCTATTTCTTCTGCATTCAAATTGTCAACTATGAGTACCAAATGTTAGCTCACCATTTAATGCATCCCAGACCTTGACATGCACTGTTGTGATGAGATGGTGAACATCGTTTGCATCACATTGGGATGCTTTGGCTCATCTGTGAACCATAAAGGTCTTTGCTAAGATGACCATGCCCAGACAGACAACCACATAAACTGACACACCCTGTCAAAGGCTGGTTAGGTCCATGCTACAGTGGCCATCCTAGGTTCACCTTCTCAGGGTGTTCCCTGCCCAAGCATCATGCTAACTGCAGCCTCTCTGGGCTATGGAATCGGATAAGCGGTTATGGAAAATGAATGGACATGAATTTCTTTCACAGCAAAGTTATGAACATCAGAAAATCCAATGACACATCTACTGCTAATGCTGCTTCTAGTCATTCTCAACATTTAGAGTCACTTGCTTTTGGTTCAAGAAAACTTGCTGCACCAAACACATTATAAGCCATTCCACACCCAAACAGCCAATGAAGTGAGTCTAATTAGTGTAAATGAAAATGAAATTGTTTGCTATTATATATCCACATCATCATCTTCTGTATATGTACAATGCAACTTCTATGGCATGTAATCCATTCCAGATTTAGGGAACTCCGTAGCACTGCGAGGGCACTTATCAGAGTAACAAATTACTTGCTTCTGTCCTCTGGAGGCATTAACATCCCAGTTGTCGTACTTCTGGACCGTTTTTCCGACATCACGCTGACCCCTCCCTCAAACGTGACAGAGCTTTGTGGTCCTCAGTGGACCCGGCTTTGTCTCGGCTTGCATCATACCCTGTCAGGCCGTGGGGTCTCTTTGAGTGATGAGTCACTGAAATACTCAGTCCACAAACATGGAGCTCCACAGGAACCAGCATTTGGTCCAGCACTGTTGGTCTTCCCCTTTATACACCACCCAGGTGGGGAATATCTGTAAGTGTGGCATTACTCACTGTACAAGACCATGTGGCCGGCAGACTGACTGAAAGCTCTATGAAGGTCATTGGGATTGGAAAACCTGCTTATACTGAGCTCTCAAAAGACAGATGTGATTTTAGTAGTCGCTAAGATATTCTTTAAGGTGAATCAGGTTGTTTTCTAGGTCAATGCTAATCCCTTGGTATGAGACTTTGGGATTATAATTGATTTTTACAATAGAAATACATCTAGACTGCCTACCTGTCATCTACAGATGTAGCCAAGGTCAGAAGAATGTTTTCCATGTGGAGAAGCTGGTCAATGTGTTCATGTACCTGCATTGTAATCTCCTGAAATCTAGTGGCGTTTTCATAAAATGCCTCTAGCTGGAGCAGAATGAAGCTGTGAGTAGATGTAAAACATGGGAGTCTGAGTCCATGGCAACAGCCTCCCTACCTACCTAGAGAGCGGAGCATGTAAATGCCTTCGGCAGGCCTGCTCGCATGTAAATGCCTTTGGCAGGCCTGCTCCATACCCCATCTGGTTAATTTGATTTCTTTGTAACAGTCAACACTTGGCCATTGTTTCTGGCTTCCTTTCTATGACCATGTGACCCAGAGCTAATGGATCATCGGCTGGAGTCAGGCGGCTGGACCTTCAGTGGTGTATAGAGAATGGATCCATATATTGACACAGCTGTCTGCATCGGCCCACTTTCAGCGCCCAGTTTCCAAAAGCTGGATCATTTGTTATGCTCGGTCAAGACTGCTACTTTGAACTGATCAGAGAATAATTTTATGTTCTTCGCAAATTTATAAGTTTCCTTCCTTCTTGGAAAAATAAGGATAACTTACATACGGTTAATAATTAATTGAGTTAGTAATGAAAATGGGTAATTGGATAACACACTATGCGGATGAACCTTTATCAGCACTTATTATACCTCCCATCCATAACCACTTAACCAGTCCAGGGTCAGGGTGAGCCAGGAGCCCATCCCAGGACAGCTCAACAGACAAGTCCAGGAATGCCCAAGGGGGCAGGCCCAGGAAGGCACTAGCGGCCAGGCACGCCCAGTGGGGCACATGCAGCCTAGTATGCCCAGAAGGGCATGATGGCTAGAAACACACAGCATATACCCAAAGTCACTCCCCATTCATATAACCACAGGAAGAGATCGCCATGCCTGGGGAAATCCACACAAAATGAAGGGAACTTGCAAACATGCACACCTACAGAAGAGGAGGAATTCCATCGATGACCCCACAGGCACGAGGCTACAGTGCTACGCATTGTACAGCCCCACAAACAGACCTTGTATTAATGATTTAACAGTATGTACACGATAGCTGGAAATAAACATAGGGACAGAATCAAAGCGAATTTTGCTCATCTGGTGAGAGAGATAAAGGTTTTTTCATCCCTGCTTAAAGAGACTCAGTTTCCCAGGAGGCTTCAGTCTGCCACTGGGCTACGAGGATGCAATGCTAAGCAGACCTGTGTCAGGTTTCAGCACGATGCCTTTGTCCAAATGCCTGCACACTTCTCACAAATGAAAACCATGTTTCAAGAAGAAGAAAAACATATAATTACTGCCTGTGCCTTTGGCTTAATTATAGGATTAATTTTCCTGTCTACATGCTGCCATTAGCCTGTATTGTATAACATTATTTTGGCCTGGCTGTTTTTTAGGGGCGGGGCTTCAAAAGTGTATAAAATAGACCACAGTTTACAGCACGTGATAGTTTAACACATTTTAACATCTGGATGTAAAACGTAATGATCTTCCTGCCTAAGGTAGATGGGTTTGGGTGAGAGCTGCGCAGCGATTATGACACCGGATTCTGAAGAAGTTTGAAGTGGACTTCCAGATGCTCTACAGCTGATGACAGAGCAGCTGATTAGCCAGCAGCAAACTTAAGGGCATAAATTTGGAGTCAGATCAGTAACTCAGGTCCTCCGGTGCTCGTTCAGCTGGAGGTCCGATCGATCGTGTCGCCTGTCCAAGCCAGACTCCTCTTAGGAATCGCTTTTCATTAAACAGCTGACTGCATGCAAGTGTCCATTTAGCCAACATGAGCATAGGCTGCTTGAGGATGTGCACGCACGCACGCACACACACACACACACACACACACACACACACGCACACACATTTGCGTACCTATTTATATGGGGACCTTCCATTCATTTCTATGAGAGAAACCCTAATCCCAATCACAACACCCTTAACCCCAACCCAGCCCTAACCTGAACCATAGGTTCAGACTTTTGGCATTTTTAGTTTTTTGATTGCATTCACTGATTTTTATAAAACTGAGGATATCCAAATGGGGAACTGAAAAGATGTCCTCAAAAGTGGGTAAATTTTAGGTATTACCACACTTTGGGTAACTTGTTGATGCAAGATGTGAACAACACTTTGGGTTTGGTATGCAAACACACACACACACACACACACATACACACACATGATCCGCCTGAGGCAGCCAGCACAGAGCATGCTTTTATGAAAATGGTTTGAGACAGTGCATGTCAGCATGGTGACACACGTGTCCAGCATAGCAGCGCCGGCTGTGCACCTCTGAGAATAAATATGTAGTGAACAGAAGAAGAAGCATCTGCCGTAATCATCCTGATGCTGTGAGATACAAGCTGTAACCAGTGCGGACCCGTGGCCGGTACTGCAAAAGGCATGTACTCAAAGCTAACTTACAGCAGGATTTCCCAGAGGAGAAAGCAAAAGCCTCTCACTTCATCTTTTCAAAATCATGTTTTTTCAATCCATTATGTAGAGTTTCTCATTCATGTGCATCACACAGAATCGCACTGAGTGAGCGTGAGGGAGATGACCAGAGAGAAGCACGTGGCCGTAAGATGCAGGCATATCTGCAACTCATCACGCATTCAGACAGAAAGTCCTGCAAGGATCATCCAGGATCGGAAAAAGCAAAAAGGCTCCCAGCAGCTAGTAGAAAACTTTAACTCCGCTGTTCTAACATATATGATCCAACATTTCTGACACAGTTACATCAATCTGGGGAACATCTCAGCCTCTGCATCCTGTGCAGGTTGCTATAAATGCAGAACCTTTCACAAAACCATTGCATTTCACAGTGAACTGTATAACTTCATAACTCAGTTACCAGGGGAGATATTTCTCATATAATTGATGCCTTGGCATATTAATGAGGAGAACATCAACACTGTGATGAATCTGAATGGGGTGGGAGCTCTCCTCAGAGCCATGGGAATCGATTAAATTCTGCGAATCAGCACAGAAGGCCTCACACGCATCACAGCTGCAGTAGCTTCTCCCCATTCAAGGACATTTGTGCTCCTAGGTCCCTAATTACTCCCTCCTTTCTCGCTACCAGGAAGAGCCGCCACATCACGTCACTGGCCGCGGGCTTTGCGGATGCGATGTTATAGATCGCTCATCCGGGGGGTTATGACAATAATGAAAATGGCAAAATCATGCCAAATTGTCAGCAGGTATGGATGCGAGACGAGATGAGACACCCACTGCGATGGGGATCAAACAGCTTGTTCCAAATTAGAAACAGTGAAATGGATTAATGACGGAAGGACAGACAACTATAGAGCAACAGGCGGTGATGGGGGGGCAGGGAAGAGAAGGGAAAGGAGACACCTAACAGGCCTGTCTGCCAAATTAATCCCGTGTGGCGTTTGGAAGGAACAACCGGTCAGTTTGCACTGGGGATGCCAGCAGTACCTTGATGGTGGGCAGGACCAAATCCATTGCGGCACACTGTCGGGGGGTCAGGCTCCGAGCTTCCTCACGGATGACATGCTCCTGCACAAAACGAAAAGGGAAAGTCACAGTCACACCGGCCACTCCAGTCACTGGCAAAGAAAAACTGCAGCACATTTCACATCAAGTTTAAAAAATGCCACTCTCTATTCTGAAGCGTGACCCAGTTCACTTCCCGCGGATAGAGGTCAGATACTGCCAGCGTGGCCCCTAGGAGAGATGGCTGGTAGCAGAAAATAGTAATAAGCTTTTAAATCACAACCAACTAAAGACCGCCAAGCATCAGAAGACTACAGCAGACATTAGACACACAGCTGAGGGGCAAACCCACGTCAACTGCCCACATGTTCCCTTGATTTATGTCAGTAATATTAAATACAGTTAAGGGATTTCCCCAAGAAGCCAGTAAGGGGCTCATGGAAAGTACGGGCCCAGTACTGTGTGGAGGAACCTTCACTGAGCACAATGAAGACTGGGAACTGAATTTTCTTGGTCTCACTATATAGACGCTCACTGAGAAATGACTGCCAGATATTGGCCCTGAATGTGGTGTTGGCCTGATTGTGATGTGGCCTCCTCACCATTTAGGAGTGTTTATGCCATTGGGCACCTCACACAGCACATAAACAGTACATAAAACTGTGATAACTGTTCTTTGCAAATGTTACAAAGTTCCCGTTTCGCATCTGCGAGGCCACGGAGTTGGCCTGCGTGTTTGGTATGTGCATGCGTTACAAAAGGCCTGCCTCTCACAGGTCCCTTTTAGGGCTGCACCTCAGGGATCGGTTTTTACTTGGCTGATTTAACGCCTGTCGAAACCGTATCGATGACTCCATTAACCAACAGACTTTTCCCGTAAGGGACCTAGACTGGGATGGACCAGGAGGGCCTGTCATTCTGCCAGCAGGCTCACAAGCATGCCATCACGAGCACTGGGCCATCACAATTTACCTGGACGGTTAAACTACTGTGTTACACGAAGCAGCAGTTTGTGTTTCAGAGGAAAAAACATCATCTCTGCTTTGTGTTCATGTGTGTGCACTCTATAGGTATATGCCTGGGTGTATAACATTAAATATTCACACACTCTCTATACAGTAGGCCTATAAATATTTCACAGCTGCCATGTTGGCAGGGCATAGAGAGAACAACTTTCACAGCAGACAGTGACTGCAGCTGACAGGGAGCTGAAGGTAAGGGAACATGTTCTCCAACGAGGAGGGTGAATCTATACATGAGCAATCAATTATGAGGTCTGCAAAAGAGCATCCTGCAGAGATATAGCCCCTACACATAAGGGGGGTCTCACATCTGCTCGTAATGCTCGCCGTCCATGGGTTTCTCTTTACAGCTGAAGAGTGCATGGCGGTAAATTCTCTGCCGAAGGGCCAGAACCGTAATCAGCACTGGGGCCAACCCGAGCGGCACTAAATAACATCACAACCAAGCAGGAGAGCCCCGCGGATTGGATCCGACACCTCAGGTTTAAACGCTCTCGCCTCTGTTATTGAAAACCACATCAATGGTAATTTATTAGGACAATGAAACCCACAGCAGCTTAATTATTTATATGGACAAAGCACAGGAAGAACAGCTCTTAGCCAACGCCCTGAAAGAGCTTAGATTGCCAAGGATGTCCACAGGCCTTTATTCCCACTTTTTACAGATGAGTTTGAAAAGATACTAGGTGTTACGTTGTCAGTCTACAGGGGTCCTTGAATAATTATTCTATTATTCTACAGCAACAAATATTTCAGGATACCATTAAAAAGCCTGTGTTTGGTCGATTTGATCTCAGTCTTTAAATTTCAGCTGAAGACCTATTACTTCACATTACCCACACTTACCCCCTACCTGACACGTAACACACGGTAACTATGGCTGCTGGTGCTGCTGTACATGCCATTTTTTATCTACTATCCTTGCCCGTTAATGTGTCAGTACATGTTCTGACCATCCATGCTCTTTGCCTTCCCACATTTCCAGATGTGTGCCTGTGGTGGGCACCATCTGAGCTGGAGTCCTGGTTCAGTCCCATGGAAGGGTGACAACGTGGATGGTACTTACATCAAGGGTGCAAGCCTTCAAATTTGCCACCCTACATAGGCCAGCAAGGAAAACGGACTCATTGATGGACTTTGGCTTTGACCCTGATCACAGCATACACATTGCTTTTAGTAATCAAGCCCCCTCTTTCGGTTCTCTATAACGTTAGCAGGCCCAGGGGGTTTGGGCAGCCAGTAGGCCTTGGACCCCCCAGAGGTTTTTCTGTTTTTGGTCCCTCTCCTCCATTGTCGTCTGGCTTTCTTTCATTTCGCTGTCTTTCATTTTCCCTGTTTTGCATTATTCCCTCCGTGATGTTGTAATGTATCACAACACACCCATATAAAGCGTCTTGGGGTGACTGTTGTGAAGGGTGCTATATAAAAATAAACTGAATTGAATTAAAAATAATAAAAAATTATAATTGCTGTATTCTGAAGTTCAGAATATTCCCAGGTACATCCAGTGAAACCTGTTCCAAGGACTTTTAGGTATCAAAGAAACACTCGTTGATTGAAGCCATGCAGGGAGAAAGTGGCACTATAATCTGTCCTGGATTATGAAGCTTGCGCATTGATAAATCATCACTCATGCATGGAGCAGGGGATCAAATTGGATTGGACTTTCTGATTGCAAAAACAATACTTTTTGTATTGGGGATTCCTGCACGCTGGGAAATACTGTACACTGCCTTGCTATTTTTAGGTATTATGGTCTGCTGAGCAGTCTAAACATAGCATACTACATGGGACAAAGCATACGGTAAAAACCATTTTGACCAGCCATCTATAAATTTTGCCCCAGTAATCTCGATTAGACACATTCTTCATCTCTGAGCAGCTTAGCGAGGAATGCCAATGTAATGTCCTATATTCAGGTCCCACTGAAGTGAATTAAAGCCTGCTGATGACACAGTTTAAGACCCACGGTAAAAGGGATTATCAGTCAATAGAGAGGGATATATCCAGGGATGTCCTTCTGCTTCAGATAATAGCCTCTCCCACCCTAAGAAGACCCTCTAGGGTCCCTCCTGCTGAGCTTAGAGGCAAATCGTACCTTCAGTTTTGATAGCTGGCCCAAGTCTTTTGCCGCACTGAATATCATCTGAGCACCTTGCTGTTGAAATAAAGGTTATGTTTATTATTACATGCATATTAAATGCAGGCTTTTAATTACACTAGTCAAGAACATACATTTCCAGTGCATTACCATGTACAAGCTAAGTCCTGACAGTATGTGCTGATCTGCAATTAATGTGCCTTGGACTCTCAGTCAGTGTAAACAGTGTCTGTGCATGGATCAGTATTAATGGTAGAGTTAATGGATATCAGCATTCACTGTTTTTTCACTGAAATGCTGTGGAACCTGATCCTTTAAGGTTAGTGCTCATTAATGTCTGGAGGGTGGCTGATTAGCGTTTATTCTGGTGACTTACACTCTGATCGGTCAGTGGAGGCAACACGACCTGCCGTTCGATGGTGTTCAAGACGATCTTCCACAGCTCTTTAAGCACTCTTTTCAAAACTGTCTTCTCACAGATTTTCGCAAACAGCATCAGGCTGTAGAAGAGGGGAATCCCTGAATATTCCAGAGCGGGTGCAAAACCGGCTGACTATGCGCCACAGTTAGTCAGAAAACATACTATAAGTCAGATTAGCCAAGTACTGTACAGTGCTTTCCCGATCCTTTAAAATCATACATGGCTTTAAGTAAAAAAAATACAGTGATATGTGACTTGTCCCAGCTTCTCATTTGAATCTTACTGAACTGTAAAACCAAGTACCAGAGGTGAAAAGGGAGCTATGAACTGCAATCATTCTGCATATAATTAAGAGAATTCTCCATAATACTCTAACTGCCCTTAATCTTGAGTCTCCCTGTGTCAGTGAACAGATATAAAAACTGGAGAACATTATATTTTAGGGTATTTACAAGGGACAGTGCAGCCACAGAATGATTCAACTACAGAGCTTTGATTGTGCCTGCTGTCCTACAGATTTATGGATTATCCTAATGGTTTTATATGGGAAAAACACCCAGCTTTGCTATGTTGATGTGGTAAGTTATTCACTTTCCCTTACATGTAGCAGTCTTTCTAGTTAGCAAATGGTCTCCCTGTACAGGTACTGTAGCTAAATGTGTCCCCCGCCAATAGAGAGGAGGCACTATGTGAGCTCCAGAGATCTCCTACTTCTTATCCAGAAGCTCCATGAGCGGACGGAGCACGATTTCGGCGTCCATGGGAGCGCTGCCCTTCTTGGCCGCCCCTTCCCCCTTCATCTGCAGCAGCTCCTGGCTCATCTGCTTCACGCAGTCCTCAATCACAGGCCTGAAGCTGGAGGTGGGGGGGAGACACGTTGTGTTCAGCCACAACTTGGGAGGAGAAATTAAGTATTTATAGCTCATTATTCTATTCATAAGGCCGTAACTTCAGACATATATTTGCAACATTATTAGTTCTATCAGACTTCTGGTTGGACTGCTGACGACGTGCAAGAAAAATGCTGTTTGAGTGACGAGATCCAGACCCTTCTTGGAAAAAGTGTTGCATCTTTGAGGGATTTACCTCAACTGCATGGAAGTGTTTTTCGGGGGTGGGGGGTCCTACCTTGAGCCAAGCACTCCACTTAGCTCATCCAGGACAGTGTTGAGCTTATTCTGAAGCTCCTTCAGGAGGTCTCCTGCCTCAGCATCCAGCTACAAACAAAAGAGTTTAACCTTTAAAATGCAGGTTTGGGGGCAGGTGAAGGGGCCTGTGGGGTGTTAATGGCTCAGAGCATTCCCAGTTGAGGACTCTGCAGTGTCAAATATCAAATATGGAATCAAAGTAAGTGGACAGAATAGTTTGGGCTTATGTTTTCTATACTGTTATTTATAATTACAGCTACGATTCACACAGGTAGCTACTAATCACTGCCTGATTATCCGGGGAATGTGGATTGAGCCACAGCTATGCGCATCAGAGCTCCGGCCGGGGGGGAGAGCTTCCCAAGAAGCTGCAGCCGAACATGCACAGCGAGACATGCAGAAATCCACTTTGCCGACATCCAATTTGCGCAAGTGCAGATCATTCCTGTATAGCGCCTTGCGTGACATCATCGCTCAAAAGAATCTATGAAAAAAAATCTAATGAAGACCCTGCATAAAAATGACTAACTTGCTGAGCAATGTTATAGGAGTACTATTAGTACCAATGCAAGATGAAGCCTAAAATGTTATTTGTAATTTTAAAGGTCTTCTTCCTGCACGCACTAGAAGGATTTTTTTTTTCCATTCGGTTCCTTTATTTGTTAGATGAGATACTGTGTGACACAAAAGTTAAGCCTTTATTGCACAGTGAACTTGATGTATCAGGACCATTTAGAGAAACACTGTATCAAAGCCGTACAGAAGCGCCACGGCAGTATGCGCTAAGGGTACTGCTCCACCTTCTAAGCTTTTATTTTATTAAAGTATTTCAGTGAAATATCAACATTGGTTAATATTAATAATGCAATCACATTGCCTGCTGGACCAGTGATAGCCTGGCAGTCGTGGGGCCAAGCCTGATTACCCAGGTTGGGGGGGCGGTGGGGGGCTATCAGCCTTAAAGCGGCTGATGAGTAGCTGTCAGGGTGCCCCCCCTTGAGCCTCTGACCACTCTGCACGTGTAACATCGCTGCCCGTTAAGCGAAGGGACAGGAGATGCCGCCGCAGCCTCCAGCGTGGTACAGGGGGTGAAATGCTAGAGCACAAGGGTGCAGAGCTGCTTCTGCAGGAGACGGCTGCTGTCTGCAGCCTGCAGTGCTGATGTGGCGATAGCTGCTAGCGCCCCAAAGCACAGAGAGCGGATGGTGACGTCCCCGTTACTGCAGGGCACGCTAAAATACGACAGCGTTTCTAGGCGTTTGACGACACCGGGGAGATAAAATCCTTACGCTCCATTCACACAAAGTAAAAACTGCAGAAAGATTCATGCTAATATCTGGCCTTAGGACACATCGAACCATTCAGCGAGACTTTTCAAAAAGATTAACACATTGTTTACATTCATCTGAATTCAGTCTTCCTTTTCCTTCTTAAGTCGTACATATGAAAGTAATTAATATGATACATTAATATGATAATATGGCTCTTACAATAAATCAGGGTTTCTCAGTGGTCTGTGATGTAAAATAAAGGTTCAACATGAATAATGAAAGTATCTGAAGCTTAAGGGGATGACTGGAGTTAATGAGACATAAATTATCTGAGACACTGGCTCCAGGTTAACTCACATGTAATGAGCTATGGGTTAAAAACAGGAATTATCATTAATTTGATGAAACGTGTTTCAATTAGAACATAAACCAGTGCAAGCTGGAAGACACAGTGCTCTGTCTGCAGATAATTACGTACAGAAAGAGCAGGGAGGAGCCTTATTTAGTGGAAGCCTCTCCTGAAAGAGGTGGTGGGTAGAGTGCAGTCAGAATTTGGAAAAACCTTCAGAGTATTGATCCATGTATTGGGAGCTACACAAACTGAGACATAAACCATAGATATTAAAATTCAGCTCTGGGAAAAATTAAAAGACCACTCTATATGAAAGGAATCAGCATTTTTAAATCCTGGTTTAACCCTGGTTCTGCTGGCCGAAGCCTACACTGAGCAGCGGGCTGCTTCGAGACAGCAGTACACAAGAACAAGGTGAAGCAGGAGACACTGGGAATGACCAAAAACCAGCCAGGTAGAGAGGGGAAGCGACTTTCTAATGCCAGAGATGACTGTCAACTTATCCAGCAGTGCCTCATGAACCGGAGGATGACCTGTGAGGAAGTGGAGTGAAGTGCACTGCTACTACAGTTTGTAACAGGCTCCGAGAAGCAGGCCTGAAGAGAAAAGCTAGGCTGGTGTTTGCAAAAAAAAAAAATCTATATCTTACATAGGCACATACCCATATATGGAGAAATGAGTGAAACTGAAAATTTTGCTGTGGTTTAAATTTTTTCCAGAACTGTAGTAAAGGGAAACCAAAAATCCTCATACATGTAATTTACTGCATGTTTTCATCGCTTTACTAAACGCGACCATCCCAAAGGGTATTAAATACTACCTACAGAAGTCAAGCCAACATGTTTGACCCTCTTTAGATCATCTATCCTCTAACATCACTTAACAGCGAACACGAGACAACAGACGAGCTGTCTTAAAGTCCCTTGGTGATCACGTTGGCTTCTATGAGCTCTGAGACGGCATGCTATCACACAGACTGAACCGGAATATAAAAACAGCCACAAATCAGGCCGCACATCAAAGAACACCATGTGACCTAGTGAAAGGGCACTAGAGACACACAGGGAATGTGTGAATCACCTGGAGACCAAACAAAACACCATATTCTCAGGCCTCGTGCTATGCTGGGCTGGAGAGCTATGCAGCTGTGTTCACCGTACGATTTCAAAGCGATTCAGTGTCCCTCTGGAGTCTGACACGCTGCAGATTGCCTGGGACACCGGAGAATAATTCCTTCACAACACCAGTTTCCTGACTTAGGAGACTGACATGTACTGGGTCTCACATACTAGTCTCAGTATTTAAAACCCAAATTCACAGGAACGTGAAACTTTTAAATGCTGCATATTCGGAAATGCAATGTGACGAAAGACTGAGTAATGATTTTATTACAAAAGAAACACTATGTTCTTCAATACGCACCAGCCAGTTTGAAAGAGCTAGTAGATTGAGGGATTGAAGTTCAAATTAAATCTCTTATTTACTTTTGAGACTAACTGGTGACCTTTAGGTTACGAGTCTGTACTTAACCACTACGCCACCTGCTCGTATTATACAATAGAAGTGAATACTTGCACTTTATTCTTGCTGTGGAGGAATTAGGTAGTTTTTACATTTCAAAGCCCATGAGAGTGAAAGTAAGTTCTGAGGTGCGCAGAGTCGGCCAGAATCCCGCACCTCTGGAGATAATGAGGTGAAAGGCTTTGCCCAAAAGCTAAACATGCGACATGATTATCCGGCCAGCTATGGGATTTGAACTGCTGACCTTCTAGATGCTGGCACCACTCTCTAACCCACTGATCCAATAACAGTACTGCGGAGAGCCCACTGACCTGTTTTCCACCCATGGCCTCGAACATCTTCTCCAGCTGCACTCGGAGCTGCTGGATGTTGTTCAGGAGGATGCAAGGCTGTAGGAAAGATTATATGAAAGGCGGGCTTAGGGTGATTCACAGCCACACACACCATACTACATTTATAACACATTCGTGGGCAGATTTAAGCTTACAGACACAGCTCTGATCTGTAACAAAATCCTACATCTGATTTTTGTCAGAACCTATGATGGCACAAACACATCTGAAGACTGATTTGCTACAGTTTGGATGTGACTTTAAAACTTTAACTTTAAAAAAACAGGTGCAAATACCGAGGTTTGATGTGGCACATTATATAATATGATCTACAGCTGGAGTGATAGCTTCCTGCTATGTTATGTAACCTTGTCATGTTCAGGTTCTTTAGGAGCCCAGTGTGGACAGACTCTGTTGTTACGAGTCCCAGATTCTCATGCACAGGTCTGAATTGGGACAGAATCACGTGACACCCGTGAATCCTTACCACTTTCTCCTTGTCCAAATGTGAGCTGAAGTCTTTGGATATTATTGCGGCATACTGTACCAGAACTTTATTAATAGTCTGAAAGGGAAGGGAAGAAAAAATTAGCTGCAAGAGGCAAAATTAGCTGCAAGAGGCAAATACTAATCAGTATCAATTCCAAAGCACTTATTGTAATACAAAATATTCATTGTGCACACTAATATGATCATCACATAGTATAAGAAAGAGCAGTTTAAACAGAAGTAGACAAACAAAAAGATAACCTATATGCAACACTAGGAAAACAATTTAAGT
>JAODKN010000008.1:8100790-8111518 GCA_026774425.1 Petrocephalus zakoni | reverse complement strand
TCAGTATCAATTCCAAAGCACTTATTGTAATACAAAATATTCATTGTGCACACTAATATGATCATCACATAGTATAAAACATTCATAAGAAAGAGCAGTTTAAACAGAAGTAGACAAACAAAAAGATAACCTATATGCAACACTAGGAAAACAATTTAAGTAAATATTTTTTTAAAGAAAATATATTTGTTCAAGACAACATCGAGTAAAATAAAAAGGCAAATCCATCATGGAGGCCCTTATCAGTTGTAAGAGAGCAGGATGGATATGGTTACACACAAAACCCCATCTATCACAGCATCAGAGCAGCTACCAGGAGCTACAACCTGCTTCATGCTCTACAACTACAAGCTACTCTCTCCTTTTCATTCTCTTACATTGAAACTAAGCATTTAACTCTCTCTTCGGGGAGTTATTTTATTGCTAGGTTCCTTCCTTCCTTCCTTCCATCCATCCATCCATCCATCCTTCCATTCATCCATCCATCCATCATTTTCTGCCGCTTATCTGGGGTCTGGTCGCTATGTTCTGAATCTCAAAGATATCCCAGTCATACTGCTGTGCTCTCAGTCAGCATTGAGGAACCTCCGGGGAACAGGTGCCCCAGTGTTTGAATGGGGGCCGCTTCCACTGACGGACTGCAACCAGCAAAAGGGGCATAAGCAAAAGACAGGGAGAATAAACCTCAGACGCACTCGACCAGGTGGCTAATGAAAGACGTGGATGGGTGAGCAGCGCTAATTGTGCATGATGTATGGAGAGCGAGTAAAAGAGAAAACAGCTCTGTATACTGACATTTGTCAAGAAGGAACTCAAACAGACCCAACTGGAAAATGAGTCTGGAGTGATGATAAATAAGTCAGCATGACTGAGGAAGTCCATGTGACCTTTCAGAGTTAATTGCAAAATGTCACAACAGCAGCCGTCCCTCAGAAAGCGTGGCAGGCAGGTCCCTCTCATTTCCCCGTATCGCTGCCTTAGCTGTGGGATGGGCTCTGCGCGCGGCCTGCAGGCCTCACCTTGGCAAACCGAGACATGAAGTGGCCGAGGGCCTGCGGGTTGGGGCACTCCAGCTTCTTGATGATCTCGAAGCTCTGGTTGAGCTGTGCGAAGACATCCACCACCGAGCAGGAGAAAAGGGCGTGCTCAGAGGTTTGCTGGAACTGTGGGGGGGCGAAGAGGAACCAGAGAGAAAAGCCATCGGGAACCCTGCTGTGAAACCACTCCCCCGCTGGAATCTCATGACACAAATAGTTCTGCTTCTTTGTTTATTTTTGTTCTTCTTTACAAACAGCGTGATGATGGTATACCCAGTTAACAGGAGCTCACGGTGCATACCTAAGTCACTTTGACTGATGCCTATTAGTGACCTTAATGTATAGCCGAGCATTTTAAGCTAAAGAAAGATATGAGTTGTTTTATATAAAGGGAAACGGACATTGTCCACCCCTGGCATGACGGTATCTGTATGTTCTACTCACACCATCCTTTTTGTCTCTTTCTAAAGCTCCATTCAGGAAGTCCATGGAGACATCTTCATTCTCATCTAACCATTGAATGACAAAAGGTTCAAACCACCTGCGAGGAGTGAAAATAAAGACACATCAGAGCAGAATGTGGTCTTTGCACACGGGACATGCCTGTGACTACACCACGTACGGCACACCTGTCTTTGGCAGTGTTTTGTGGACATGCAGGAAGGTTATGGTATGCTGTAGAGAGATCTGAGCAGGAGGGGAGGTCATCTCTACTTTAAGGAGGTAACACATCAGATGATGGTGTCTACACACAGTGTAGACCGAGGACACAATTCGAAGCCTGTCCCCAAGGTAAGTGGAACTTAAAGATTCACTGCTGCTGGAGAAACAGTGTGGCTGCACCAGTGGAATTACGGGGGAATGCTTATTAACTACAAAATGTATTTCCCGTAAAAGAAGCAAGGAACTAGTGTTATGCATATACCTGCTCACGAAAAAGGCACAGAATATAATCATTTTGAATAATTTCTTAAAGTATTCAAGCATTGATTTTCCTGCTTTACAGAGAGCCAGAATATTATATTGCATACATAACTCCTTCGAAGGCTGGCTATAAATCTTACCATAGAAGGGGGATGACTCCAAAATTATTCCCTGATAAATATTCAGAGGGGCATGACAGAGACATCCAATTAAAGCAGTTCACTCCACCACACAAACAGTAGCAGGGGAGGGGCATGATGAAGCAGGAGATGGGAGACAGGGAAGCAGCAGGAAAACTGTGGGGAGGGGCAGGAGACATGAGACAGGGGAGCAGCAGGAAAACTGTGGGGAGGGGCAGGAGACATGAGACAGGGGAGCAGCAGGAAAACTGTGGGGAGAAACAGGGGATGGGAGACAGGGGAGCAGCAGGAAAACTGTGAGGAGAAACATGAGACAGGAGACAGGGGAGCAGCAGGAAAACTGTGGGGAGAAACAGGAGACAGGAGACAGAGGGGCAGCAGAAAGATGGAGGGAGACGCAGGGGAGCAGCAGGAAAACTGTGGGGAGAAGCAGGAGACAGGAGACAGGGGAGCAGCAGGAAAACTGTGGGGAGAAACAGGAGACAGGAGACAGGGGGGCAGCAGAAAGATGGAGGGAGAAGCAGGGGAGCAGCGGGAAAATGGAGGGAGAAGCAGGAGAAGCACCAGGAAGATGGAGGGAGAAGCAGGAGAAGCAGGAGGCAGCAGGAAGATGGAGGGAGAAGCAGGAGAAGCAGCAGGAAGATGGAAGGAGAAGCAGGAGAAGCAGGAGGCAGCAGGAAGATGGAGGGAGAAGCAGAAGAGTAGCAGTAAGATGGAGGGAGAAGCAGGAGAGCAGCAGGAAGATGGAGGGAGAAGCAGGAGAAGCAGCAGGAAGATAGATGGAGAAGCAGGAGAAGCAGGGCAGTGGCGGGAAGATTGTATGGAATCTTTCATGGCCACGTTCAGTGGCAGGAAGGAGCCATTTGGCTTAAGTCAAAAAGCAGCAGAGCAGGATACCTACAGAGAATACTCCGGAGCGGTGTCCTTGAAGGCAGCCAGGTCCCGGATATACTCATTATGAAACCATTTCACTTTGAAGTGCAGATTCATGTAGTCAGTGCTCTTACAATGGCGGTGCTTCTCATGTTCTGTAAGTACGGAAGAGTAACACAAAAGGCACGGTGAGCGCAGACATTTGTGCACGAGGGTAGCCCCCACCCCCCCAAATCAGGCAATATCATTGTCGTCAGTGTTATTTACATATCAGCTAAAGAGAGAGAGCAGGCAGCTAAACACAATGACTGAAGGAGCTTTTCAAAGAAATACACAAAATAAGATAGAAACAAGGGACTTGATCACAGGCTGCCCTTTAGCTTTCACACTTCAAGCCACAATTTAATCCTTAGAAATAAAATTTCAATCCCATAAAACAGGTGGGATAATAGAAAAATTTGCATGCAGCTTTGATATATGCAGAAATGGCTCATAAATATACAAAAGTAATGAAAACAGTCTGTGGATTTAGAAGACAAAGGTAATAAGCACAGACTGCAGCTGAACCATGTGGCTTTCGGTATTTGATGACAGAGTTTAATCAGCTGTCCATTTATTATCTGCTCAGAAGTGCAACCAAGAGAGGAAGGGCGAGAGAGATGCCCGTAACAGTACAGGTTCAGGGGTCTGCAAAGAACAGAGTGGCGGTTCAGGTGTATTAAGAAAACCTGCAATGGTGTTGCTAGGCAGAGCACCCAATGCAGGGGGACTAGATACACAATGCAAGACAAACTGGACAAAGGGTGTACTTCACCATCTGGCCAGGGGGCCAGCCATGCTAACTCTTGGGCATGCAGGAAGCCCATCGGGAAGCCAAGCACACGGGCCCAGCTCCCGATTTTATCGCATGCATTCACTACAAAAGAAAGGGCTAAACATTACTCTTAGCTTCAAGGGCACAGAATACCAGCCCATCAAGAAAGGGGCAAGTTATTGAAGAAGGGAAATGCATTCACTTCATGAAAGGTCAATTCTTCACAACTATATGAAGAGTCCAAAAAAAATCTGCCCCATTGGCTAGATTAATCAAAGCAGAAAGATACAGGCAGACACAGGCACACAGGCCTCCTTCCCCAAAGCTCTGAATAACTACACTTACTTAATGTCCTGCAGGCAGGGAAACACTTAACAAGATACTGTAGTTGAATAAAAACAATGAACGGGAAGAAGATTTCTCAACAGGATGATCCAGCAGTAAGACATACAGAAACAGCTTAGATGAAGGACCTAGGAAAAGTGCCTTCAAAACACCTAATTACAATTGTTGAGATTATGGCACTTTAAATCACTCTGCATGGCTGTGAAGCAGGTGAGATGATTATTGATGCCTTCGAGCTTTGGTACCTTCTAATGTCACTTTTCCACTTCTGCTAGCACATTGGAGACCATCATATTTTGTTAGCATGTTAAGTTAGCATCAAATGCTAGTGGAATTAGCATTTGCTTGTGTAAATTTGCATTACGAGTCCATTATGTTCAGCTATTCTATGGTACTTTAAGTAGGAGGTTGGAAATTTCCAAGTTCCGAGTTACAGGAAATGCATTATGTGCTATACTACTGATAATGAATAACCCATAGAATATGCAGATCACTGGTATCTCCAAGCATTTTAACCAAACCGATGGTGGTGATGCAACCAGCTCAGATAGGTCACGCTTTCGGTCCTGCTAGTAAGCAGGGCCACGTCAGCGCGGTTACGCCACCGGGCCCTGGAAAACATCTCTTCTCTTAGCTCAATTCTTGCCGGTAGTGGAGAAGCCAAAAGAGCATCATGGCCCATAAAGAAAACAGCAGTTTATTGATCAAATCAAGCCCGGACTTCCACCTGAAGCACAAATTTGAAAGTAAGAGAAAGAACCAGCAGCAAGGAGGATGGATTCATTGTGGCAACAACGAAAAAGCCTTCGGAAAGCCTTCCCGGGACGTGAAGAATGACTGCCAGGAGACGAGGTCTAAAGGTGATGAAAAGGTAATGGAACCTAACTTGGGAAGACCATCTTGCAGTGATCTCACAGCGATCTTTCCATCTCTGGTTTCTCATATTTTTTGGCTTCGCTCACCAAGGGGACTAAAGAACTTTATGGGGTTTTTCCAGATTGCGGGCGGCCTGCTCCCCTACACCCCTGCCATGTGGGAGGCCCAACTCTAATACTGCCACTCTTAATCTTTTTCTCTTATACTTCCTGCTCTTTAAGCTCCTTTTAGGAATTCAGAACACAAACATTAATCTTAAAGACACTAGCTCTTTCACAGAGTATCTGCCGTACGTCGGGGCAGCAGCGAGAGTATTAACACCACCTCCTCAAGGCGAGCCATCATTAAATATTTAGGTGTCAAAAACTGTATTTCAGCAAGCTGTAATCTGCCACTCATTCCATCTTTGCTCCGTCTGACAAATGTTTTTATTGAGGGTGTAACTAGTCGGGCGTCACCTGATCTGTGCTGTGAAACTTGTCAAGATTCTGGTCAACAGCCCCCCCGGGCTTAGTGTTCGAGGTTACAGTTTGTCAAGAAAACAATGAATATATTTATAGAGGAAAAGCATTTTTGTTTATTTAGTGCAATGTATTTTGCAGGCATACTTTTCTCCTCCAGTTCCATCTTGATAGAATATTACATTTTCCCTGGTTGTTATACAAAGACCTTTAGAACAGAGTATGGATAGCCGGAGGGGAGACACGAGAGAAATCGAGTGTGATGGTACCACTTTATGAACTAGCTGGCTGGCTGGCGCTGGACTGAGCCGCCGCTGCCTGGCTTCCATCTGAATCCCACTGGACCGCACCCCAGATAGTAGGAGCTGACGAGCCAAAGCCACACTCCTCGTCAGGCCACAGGGAGCCTGCAGAAACCTTCATAACCTCCTTATTTTCTTGGTCTTTTTTTGGTGAAGGAGCAGACAGAGCCCCATAGACATCGGTACTGTAAACAGGAATCCCGGATCACGACGGCCCGGAGGTTCGGCAGAAAATGGAGGCAGGCCCGAAGACTTTACAGAAGCCTGTACCATTTCCATCTCAGTGGAACTTCATTGGATCCTTCAGCCTTTCACAGAAGGCTGTGCGCATTTTATGGAGCAAAAACATTAGTTTTGGATATTGACATAAACACTGACATGAATATCTGGTGAGCAACACAAATTCACAGACTATGACAGTCATAATTGTGGATCATAATTTGAAATTTCTTTTAAGACAAGCCAGTAATAGACAACTTTGACTGCTCCACACCCTGGTCGTGTGCATCTGCACAAACAGCAGGATGACGACACTTTGTTTTACCCATAATGCACTGACCTGCTGACCTCTGATGTAGTTCCGAGTGCTAATATTTCTCATTACCAGCGCTGCTTGTATTATTAGTGCACTGTGTATTTCATACAGAAATCATACCTACTGCTTTTGCAATAGATGGGCTTGGGGAATGAAACTGATCGCTCATGTATAATAAACACCCAATACTGCAGAGGTTTCGCAATGCCGTTCAATTCCACAGAGCCTTCTCATTACATAAATGTATATGCATGGGGGCAGGCTGGGAGAGATCAGCGGTAATGAAATGGGAGGACCTGTAATTGCTGAGCAACATTTGCATTTGGACAGGTGATGGACACGCGCACAAAAGCAGCCCCCATCCAATAGGGGAGCGGGAGGCGTGCAGAGCGAAGACAGCCTGTCAGGCAACTTCACTAGGATGTGCATACGAATAAAAAGGGAGGGGGGTTTGGGGGTGACGTGTATTTGGAAGGAAGACCCCCAGTGTGTGTGCGTGTTAGTCCTGGCTGATGCCCCATGCCTCTGCCACCTAACTGTAGGTTACCGTGACACTAACAGGGCACAAAGCTGTTAGATAAATGAGGGTTGTTTGTGTTTGTAATTGCCAGAGATAAGACACATTATTAGCAATCCGTCAACTGCCTATCATTAGTCATTCCTGAAACATAATTGATTAGCTACTTAAATTACTTTTCCAGACCACTTAAAATTACTAGTACCAAGTAAATAAATCTGAATTAATATTAAAATTTAACATTAACCCTTAATACCACATGCAACTTTGAAAATTAGTTTTAATTTGCCCTAAATCTCACCTCCATCTGACTCCATGACTAAAATGAGCACAGAAAGACTGAACACCAAGCACTGACACACAGACTATTTATGAAGGAGAATTGAAGAAAGTATTTTGCAAAAACTGCCCAAATATTTTCTGAAGATATTTTTGCTGACACTGTGCCTTGCATACAACTAGCATTCTAATAAGCACAAATACAGATATTAATATAGATTGACTTCCCATTAAAAACAAGTCCACTTCTCCTCAAGATTTAACTCTAAATAAACATAGCAGTGTGTGTCCTTCCAGGTATAAAGCAGCATGCACACCTGGCCACGGTGTACCGTCTTTGGTGACTATGACCCATCAAATGCAAGAAAACGGTTTCTGCTAGTGAAACTGCAAATGAAACACCAGGCACTGGCCAGAGAAAAAAAACGTTTCAGAACTGCAGTCAAGTCTAATTATGCCACAAGGGCCAGGGTAGGAAATGGTGCATATTTAGAAAGCATCAACATCATTACTTTGGGGATGAACAAAACGTGTCGCTCGAACGCTGAAAAGATACGCACGTTTAAACCATGGATGAGACGAGGCTGAATCCTGCTAAATGCAAAATATCCACCAGCCCTGAGCTGTCAAGTCAACCATCAAAGCTTGGTCCAGCTCCTGCACACCGAGAAGCACACAGGGTGGGAACAACCCTTACACTAGGATTATTCTGGGCTATAGCGTAAAGCTGAGATATCTGCAGATCTGCCAAAAATAAAGGGCAAATTCCCTGTATGAGACTGTCTTACAGACTGTATAAAGTTCAAAGCGGAATTAATTTATTACCATAGAGCTACAGACAAATAGCTTTTGGTGGGATTTTGTTATTAAAAAAACGCAAAAGCAAAACAAGAAATAGTACCAAATTAGCGCTGAGCTGTTACTCAGCCTCTGACCATCACTTGTCAGATACTTATATCCACATTTATTAGAACAATATACATATACACACAAACATATATTACTCCGTTATCAGCTAACTACTATCACCCATTCATGAGCATTTACACAAGTTTCAGAAATTTTGTTCAAGAGAACAGCAGTAGCATCGTTTTCTAAACGCACACACAGAACAAATCGCTATCTTGGTGGGCACCGTACAATAATTTCTATGTGCATAACCCTAATACCAACTATGATAACCTTATGAGGAAAATCTTAAATGCGCGATAACAGTATTGTTCCATTTTCTGGTGATATGATGATATGACTTGCAGTAAATATTGAAGTGGCATATTATCAAATAAGTTACTATTGAGCTAAATACACATTAGAAATGTAATAAAACATGTCAGTGAAGCTATTCTTATCGCGATAAATATACTGTTATAATCAATAAAATGTCACTAGCGAGCTAAATATACATTAATAATCATATAGTGCTTTATTTTTGTGATCCATATTTTATTGACTTAAACAATTGAACTTGGTGAACTTGAAACTTACAGGGTAACTTGAACTTACAGGGTAATCTGAAACTTACTATTGCATAATCAGCCAAACACAGGAGACATAATCAGACATGTCACAGGAGGAAGGAGGAAGGTATTTGTACGGTGGAATAAATTTTGCATGACAGCTAAATGTTCGTATGCTGAGTGCAAATGCATGGTGCGTGTAAATAAAACGACATTTCTCGGATTTGGAGGCTTTGTGTCATGCCTGGAGAGATTCTGGGGGCCAGCTCCCCCTTTTAGACTGTGCAGATTAATCCATTCATAACCTGTCCATTTTTATTCCATTGCCATGAGTTTGAATAAGGCCGTGGCAATAAGGACGTGGCAATAAAGTGATTATAAGGCGTTGTTTATGAGATTTAAACCGTGAGTTAAATGGTTCCGAAATGCAAAGCTAGACAATAGTGAGCCAGGCACTGTAAAATATGTTTCCTATCCACTCTAGGAAATTCCAGCACATAGCCCATAATGATCTCTCCCTGGTGACCGGAAATGAGTGGAATTGTGGGAAGAGTCACAATGAATGTCCTTCTTAAATTTATAAGGCTCACTACTGGTGGAAAATGGATGGATTTACACAGGCTGGGTGTGCAGCAGAATGCCTTAAAAGTTCAGAATATTCCAGCTGGGTGTGACAGAGATGCTAACTTAAAAACACACAAATGGCAAGCTTCAGTCAGGCCTGCATCATGACTTCCTCTCTCATCATGCAAGTAAGCAGAGGATTCAACTACTGATCTGCATTCGGTGCACGGTGACACTTGGCTACATAAAAGACGTAATTCATTACATACCAAGAGTGTGTGTGGGGGGGTATTAGCTGCATAAAAACAACAGCCCTCTTTTACTCACTGCACTGGGAATAAAAAAATGAAAAAACAGAGGTTGTTAATAAAAACTGAGAATGTGAATCAGGAGGATTCTTCCCTGATCAAGCCGATGCTGCTGAAACGTACAATCAAGAGACTGTTTTTCTTATACGCAAAAGTACTATTCTGCATTTTAGTGGCTTTCATTGGCTTATATTTTAGAGTGTGGAGTCGCCCTAAAGAGAATAGGTCTTCAGCTGGCTGTTTCGGTTTAGGTGCCTTTCTTGTGTGGGCATTGTGGTGTGAATTCAGAGATGGTAATTAGGGCGCCTATTCAAAACGGCACTTTTTCAGGGGGAGGGGATGGGGAATAAACTGCCTTGTCTGTTCACAGCTGATGGTTTTTCAGGCATCTGTGATTCACATGCACACTTCACAGCCAATGATCACATGACTATGGCATGTCATGTGTCATGGTCACATGAGGCATACCACCGAGCACCGAATGTGGGTGAGGGAGGGGGCTGCATCCGGATCATCCTGGTATGCTGCCTTGTTACAGAAATTTTAAGGGCGGTACTTAAAAGGACCACTTACAAACGGCATCCTGTTCTGGTTCGGTTTCAAACCTCTCCGACGAGGCATCACAAACACATTGTTACAAATTTCATGGTTTGGGGAGCAGGGACTCACGAGCCAAAATAATTTCAACAAGCATGCTGAAAGATGGAATTTCACTGCTTGAACTAAAGTGGAATGCAAAATTATTCTACTTTCGCCCATATTGGTCAGAGTAATCCTCGCAGTTATTAAAACACGCCATGCAGAACACCCACGGTGCGTTTTATCAGCCCACAGACTCGGAAGCCCCCTGGCAGAACCTGCCACCTCTCCAGCTTTCCAATTTTGCCAACAGAGTCTGAGGGCTGTGGCTTATCTGAGCCGAGGTGTGTCGTGGCGGGCAAAGCCAGCAATCTCTCACATCTCAGATGACGGGCTCACGGCCCAACTCAGACGTATGATGCTACAGCAGTTTTTTGACAGTTTTTGACAAATTACGCCAGACACTACGACATAAGATACCAATACAGAAATCCATTTCTGCTGCTTGATTTGAGCCATGTGGACTCATGTGGACTATTTTTTGAAAGGAGACAACAAAGCAATGCAAACTTTTTTTTTAAATTTACATTTGACCAGAGGTGCAAATTTCAGGTCCAGAAAGTAAAAATCTAGACCAGGTTTTTGTTTCAACCAACTAGTTGAGCACTCTGTGACTGTGACTCTTTATGCTCAACTGATTGGTTGAAACAAAATCCT
>JAODKN010000008.1:8074198-8100690 GCA_026774425.1 Petrocephalus zakoni | reverse complement strand
CTACTTGAGCACTCTGTGACTGTGACTCTTTATGCTCAACTGATTGGTTGAAACAAAATCCTGGTCTGGATTTTTACATTCTGGACCTGAAATTGACACCTCTGCATTTGACACCAGCGTTTCTCAACCCGGACCATGGGGATCCACAGACAGTCCATGTATCTGCCCCCTTTCAGCTCCCACAAAACATGGGCTGTCTTGCAGGTCCCTGAGGACTGGACTGGGAAGCAATTTTCCACGCGTATTCTTTTGTTTGCTTTATTTTGGGAGAGCTGATTGGCTCATTGAGGACATTCATGTAAAGGGGTAATGTGGAATGGACTAGGGTTTTATTTGGGGGGGTTTCTCTAATCTGAATGGATGAGAGCACCAAAGAGAGGAAAAAACACACAAGGTGCACTTAGGTACCTCACATTATGAATTTCCGTTTCAACAGGCAAGCCTCATAAAAAGGACACGCTAAAATACTGGGTCTCCACAGAAAGGGGATTTGTAGAATGAATCAACACAATGATGGACGTCTGACTTACTTGCCTGAGATGGGACATTCAGATTCAAATCGATCAACAGAATCGTAAAAAAGTATAAAACAGCAACACTGCAGGAAAAACATTTATACAACATTGACAGTAAAATCAAGACACACAGCAGCCCGACTCAGCACTCAGAGATAGTAGAGTGCTGCATCGGAACGCTGTTCTGTCCCCAGCCGAAGAGCTGAAACTATGTCATTACATCTGAGGTGCGCCATGCGTTTTCTCAAACCTCCTTCTGCGACTCAGAGAGGTTGCATCAACCTCTGGGCACAGACTGCCTCATTACTGTGGACATGGAGCTGAATGGGAGGCAGGCAGACGTCACCGTGGAGACCAGCATTCGTCAAGGTCATCTGGATCTGAAGATCACCGCGTGGCCGTCACCATCATTCCCACCTCTTATGGGAACCGAACAAAGAAACATGAGGGCGGAGGGAGGCATCCCTCTCCATGACGCGTTCCCAGGCATACTAGGCCCTCTATTACTACATCTGTAGCCCTACCTCCCACTAAGGACTACATCTGGATTACATCTGGATCCCTATTCTGCTCCTCAAAGGACAACATCAGGTTTCTATAGGCCGATAACAAGGCTTATTACAACCATCCACCCTGTACTGAAACTCATCTGATTAGGGTCACAATGCAAGGCGAAGTACACCCTCAACGCCCACATGACCATGAGAACATGCAGACTCTGGATTCGGGACAGAAGCCCTGGAGATGTAAAGCAACAACCACTCAGCCACTGTTCCATGCTTAGGAAAATGCAATAAATCTTATTTTTATTAGGCATCCGGGAAGGAATTCTGCCCAGAACCCAATTTGGATTTCGATCGTTGCAACGAATGGAACCGCAACGTGAAGCATGGCTGTGCGGATCGGGTGTCACACCCCTGATAAACATCTCCCGCATCCCGACACGGCAGCGGGACGAGAACGGCGAAAGCACCGAGACTCAGCCCGCGATACATCTCCGGGGGGCGCGGCGGGTGAGCATTCGCCAAGCACTCTTCATTAATTGTGCCCCTGTGGCAGTGGTGCCCCCCCCCACCCCACCCCGCTCCCACATCGCCCTTGAGGTCTGATTTGTGGGGAAAGTGCAAATGTGCGAAGGATGAAAAGCAGGCTAGGGATGGCGCTGGGGCCGGCTGCATTCATAATGCAGGCAGAAGGCAGCGAAACAGTGCCATTTGCAAAGGAGCCTCAGCGTGGACTTCCTCCACCAGCAGAGAGGACAACCCCAGACGAAGGCACCAAGCCCACGTCCTTCAGGCCAACGTATCAGTGCGGACGCCAGCCACCTGCAGGATGTGCCTACAGTCCCTAACAATACTCTCTTTCAATAAGAAAATAGTGAGCAGTGTGGTGACCTCATACCTCTTAAGTTTCAAGTATTTCGACCAATCAGATGGCAGTGACGTGACCGGCTCTGTTTTAACACACAGGTACGGCTCAGAAATTTTACAATGGGAAACCAGTTCGCGGTAAAACGCTAAGTAGTTATGAATGGATGTATGGGGAGGATAATAAGCAGAAACGGGCTCTCTCACTGCAGAGCCTTGATGCAGCACATCGGCGTAGCTTAGTGGAAGTGTTTGTCGGATCCAAAAGCTGATGTTCCAGTGCAGCACAGCGTCTATTAGCTCTGCAGACACGGGCCACTAGCTATGGCCTTCTTCCGGCAGAGGCCAAGATCCTCCAGGTAATTAAACTCAACGAGCCCACAAGTTCCAAGATCTCCGGGCTGACGAAGACAATGCAGGACTGTGAAACACAGTTCCGAGTGGATCCATACATCTCAACACAAACACTGCTAACCAAGTTAGGGGCTGCAGCCCAGGTGACGCATGTATAACATCAATAAGTTGAGACACTGACGTGTCAGGCTGGTATACTATGCACAGACGTACATAATACTCTACTTAAGACAATGTACAAATGAAGAAGTGGATGACTGGGTTCATGTGATTTTAAGTCACTATTCATGTAGCTGTATAAGGACCAGTGGAATTATACACATTTGTACTGATGTCAAAGACGGTGGATATGCTCACATAAATTCCTGCCACGCATATCCACACACACACACCAGTCACATCCTGGCACAAGCAGAAATGAGCAGGTATACACACTACTAACTGAAAATGCTTCGGGAATCCCATACGTCACGGGATTCCAGCCAGAATCCCGCGGGATGGGAGTCAGTATTAATCATGGGACTGAGACGGGAATCGTTAATCATATTCATATGTCAAAGGAAAATCAGAGTTCATTACTTGGATTTAGGGCTGTAAGACCTCACATTTCCATTAAATTTTTGGTACTATTCGGACTTTTAGTTATGCTCACAATTTGGTAAGCCTAAAATATTAATGAGAGGTGTTTTGTGACACCCAAAAGTTAATAGCCTGTATAAATTTGGCATATCCTTATGTTTACTAAATTCTGTTAGTGGAGCACGCCAAATGCTACCATTTACCATTTGATAAATCATGGTGATTATTGCACAAGCGCCATAGAATCGCGATAAAATCGTAACATGAGATCGTGCAGTCCTACATGGAGTACTTCTCAAAAAGCTGGATCAGACTAACAACGAAAACGTACCACTGGAGCTAACATGGTGATGCAGAGGATGCTGGCATAAGTCACGGTGTCTGTGCCAAAAGTCCGGTGTTTGGTAGGAAAAGCAGCTAGCTCTTAGGAGAATGCTTCAGTGGTGAATTTAGTGTTCATGATGCAAAGCTTGTGAAAAAAGATCTACAAATGCAAGTACAGCCGAGCCCACACAAGGTCAATGGAAATAGCCCAAGTGAAAGACAGAAGACGAGAATGATTTCTGATTTGTAAATGCAGTGACAGACCTGTGCATGCAGTGAAATGTTGTATAGCAACAGAAAAGTGTACTTGTGTGTTGGGTTAGAGTCATACAGCACCAAAATACTGCTGGTGTGTTGGGTTAGAGTACGTGCATGGCGAGTGTGGACTCAGTTGCAGGGAGAATTGCTGTGTGGTTGTAGTCTGGTTGTTATATTAGACTTGGTGCAAAACCATAGCTCAGTTGATTAGCTAGGTTTGCAATCTTAAAATCTTCTCCCTTTCCTGCCCCGGAATTTCTTTTTTTTAACTCCATTGAGGGATTGGAACGGGATGAGAATTTTCTTGTGGGACTGGGATGGTGCAGGGAAAATCCACTCCTGTGTCACCCTTTGATACCAGCACACGAGAGTCCCCAAATACTCAAGCCGGTGAGTGGGAATATACAGTATGGCCATATAACCACACTTAATGGAGAGCAGGAACATACACACGGGCAGAATGAATACAAAAAGGTTCCTTGTCTCCTAGTCTGCCACTCACCTTCCATCGCATACTTCATATCCGTGGTGAAAAGATTCCACATGATCTCTGCACTGACCTTCCCCATGTTCAGCTCCTGTGGGAATCTGCCGGGTTGAAGGTGAAAGCATGTAAAGGTCAAATCCCACAAGCCCTCATCAAAAATTCATAACTGTAAATGTGGTAAAGTCTTAAGTGCACGGACACATTGGCCTCAAACTGTATTAACAGGAGCTAACTGGAATGTAAGAAAAGCTTACAATAGTGTTTCTATGGCAACAAGTTTGTTCAAGAATTTGTCAAAAAACGATTAACAGCTTCTCTACAATCTTCGAAAGCGTCTCACATGCAATCTCCACGCCGCAGGTTTCTCTTAGCCACATGGTGGGGGGCCTTTCGGCCCCATAATTTAGCCCAGGTTTAAACTGAAAGTATGAAAAAGGAATAAAATTAAATTATAAACAAATAAAACACAAACTGAAGGATGAGATTATTTTAGGTCACAGAAAATCGACTTCTCGAATACAGAGACCCTTCTCCACTCCCCACAGACAATGTCCGTCTCCCTGTCATTATGGTGAATTAAACTGGGACTATGGGCCCCCAGGGGACAGTGGTGTCGACACTAAGTCTAACGGAGAGTAAGGTGCAGAAAAGAGTGGCCAGTTACTGAGTTTTTACTGAAGGACAGGGTTCACTGTGCATGTTTTGAGGAACATCTCAGGACAGGTATCACACATATCACATATATGTCGTAGGTTTATGTGCTAAAAGGTGCTGTATATAACATGTACACTGCATATTTATGGGATTTAATGAGACATCTAATGAAATACAATCTTTAATGCCCCCTTCCTCTTTGAAAGCACTGGTACGGTCCTAAGGTAGGCCACCTTGCCATCACTTCCGAAGCTGTCGCTCTATCAGGGAACCACTCTCTTGCTCTTAAATAATTCAAGTCTGCTCCTCATGCTCAGCCACCTTCCTAACGCCAATGCAATCAGCCACCATCCGCACGTGTATGTGGCCGATGGTGGGTATACAGAAAAAGGTACCACTTGGTGGAAAATGGGATCATAATTTGATCGTCACTCACTGATTCAGCACGGGGGTGTATGCCGTCCTGTCCTCGTCAATCACTGACACCATGAGCGTGATCAGTTTGGGCCAGAAGTCCAGGTTCTTGATAGAAGGTCCTTGTTCCTCCCGTGGGATGTCCTGCTTCTTAGCCTGGGGGAAGGTACAATGGAGAGGTTGAATGTACAGAATGACGAGGCACCTCTTCGGGACAGCGTCTGAGGGCCAGTACAGGAGAATGAATAATTCATCTAAAAACTCAGGACCAGAAGCGCAACGAGTTGCAGTTAGAACACGCCTCATGTTTTATTCATCGCATAGCATGATGTCTTCATGAGAGTCAAATGAGAGCAGCCGTACCAGCTGCCCTATTAAAGATCACACATCAACATGGCCGCTCAATGAAAACAGGACCGGGAGGTAAGACGATATCGGAGTAGTGAGATAAAAAGGCTCAACAGTCCGTTAACCTTGGCCGCCTCTGACATCCAGCCTGCATTTAAATTTATATTATGCCACTATCGTGATTTATCGCCCAGCTGTCAATTGCAAACAACAGGGTTTCCTTATTATTCGCCAAACGTTAATGAGACCAGCGGTTATGAAATATATTCGGGAGGCTTCCTGCACCAGGTCTACTCAATTATTTCGACTGCAGTAGAGAACAAAGACAGACATATGAAGCTTTCATGTCCTCAACACACAGTCTGTGTCCAATGACTGTTTTTTCATTTAGTGGAATGGAACCAATTAATGGCACCTTACAGAGTTAAAGCCCATATTTTTGACGCCTGAATAATATGGTCAGCCATATTTCAGAACATTTATTCGTATGAATTTTCATATCTGTACCCAGAGGATAATTCAGAGTAGATGCAAGGGACTAACAAATTACACGTATCACAGGACACAGGAGTATGAGAGACCAAAAACAGCACAGAACATCAAGGTAAACTGGCTTACATTTTCAATTCTCTATGTCTGTCACACTTACAACAGCATGTTGTACATGGTGATCCACACCGTATGGTGCACTGATAATCATGTTACACCGTGAAGCACAGTCACAACTAACAGCAATACACAGCTGGCCAAAGATTCACATAAGCATCAAGCTCTAAGGCAGTGAGAGTGACCGGGGAGAGGCAGGAGGAATCTCAATGTCAATGTAGTGGCCTTTATCGTATCGGAATGTGCTGATCCGCGACCTTCCAAAAGGTCACCTGACTCGGATGCTATGTTCACAGTGGAGACGCCCCCCCCCCCCGGTTGTGAGCGTAAGGCATCTAGGGGTCCTGTCGATTCATTCTGTCCTTCCCTCACTGTTGATGAACACATTCTTTCCCCTGACTGCACCCAGATTCCCAGATTCCCAATAGAGATTAATCTATTCCCCAGGGCACAAGTCTGAGCTAAATTTTTTTATTTTTTATTTTTCTGTAAAATGGCTTCCTACCCTTTCATAGTCTCCCACCACCCCCTTGTCAAGTGCGACTGTACACCATACGCGTAATTGATAAACCCTGCAGATTTATACAGAACATTACATATCCTCAATACAAGGCAAGATGCTGCAATATATCTGATGAGTGGTTTATTCTGATCAGAATGCCAACTACTACATCATCCTTTATGAAAGCCTTTGACGGCAGTTAATAAGGAATTCATAAATAAAATTCCGGGGACATAATAAAAAAATATGTAAAACAGCACAGGATGGCCCCCAGGTGCTGGGACAGAGCTGCAGATGGACCAGCAGCTACTTGCCTTGCATGCGATGCCACGTGAAGGTCACCCGCTAGGTACCCCCGCGGTACCCGCTCCAGCATTGCATCAGGAATTTAAAACGTGACATGGCTGGAATGCATCTGCATCTCCAGAACTGCGGCGATTCGGACAGTGGGCAGCCGGATTCCGTTTTGCAGGAAGGGCCAGTGCTGGAGACAGCTTAATTAGGGGTGTAATTAATTACATGTCACTATGTCAGGCAGAGCCATTGTCTCAGCATTCTTATGTGCATGACATCCTCAAAAGCTCTCACATGCTTAACAGCAAATCCTGACAAAATGTCCAGGCTGCCCTACTTACAGCCGGCCAACCAACATGGCATCTTCAAAAGTGAGGTGTAAAACAACATACAGGCATGTCTATATATGCAACATGAGCTGCGAGATTCCAGGGAAGCTACTTTGTAAACATGGCGAGCAACCGCAGGCAAAAGATAAATAATTCGGGAACAAAGAATCACTGCACTGAGACTACCTCAATATCGTAATAGAGGAGACTGATCTTGCCTTCCGTTTACTCTACAACTGATTCAGAAAATAGATTTCATGTTCCAATAATTTGGGACAATTGCTCAAATCAGACAAGTGCACATCCACACGCACACACCCTAACAGGATATTATTTATCAACACACCCCTCCTGCTCTGCATCTAGTCAACACGCTCTATATATTCCAAATGAGCTCTTAATTAAAACTGATTGAGCTGTTGATTGGATAACGATTCACTTGTGATACTTCCATTTTGCCAAATCACCTTTAATGATGATTTTACCCACCTTATTATGCGAAAAATGTCAATTCAAAATATTAAAAAAATATTTTAAGTACTTGTAGAAAATGAAATTAGTCAGTACCCAACTTCCTGTCCTAGATTCAGACCTATCACAATTTAAAGCCTCTTTCATTTAACAAAGTAATTATCGGGCCGTGGCTCATCTCGAGGGAAATAACTTGCCTTCAGCCATACTGAGTAATTGACCATAACAGACATATACGGCAAATGCTACACGACGTGGTTTTAATTACCAGTACCTATTAACAAGAACTTTCAATACTGAAGTATGCGACATGCATGCATATGGACAGAACACCTTGGAAAAATCAACCACTGTGATGCTGGAATTTACTAAGCAATTTCACTGGAATTGCGTTCCACAATCCTAGCAACGTACCTATATGCACCATACATGGCTGAATGCTCCAGTACAAATTAAAATAGCATGGGTATATTACATAACACAGCTTCCCATCTGCCTCTGAGAGCCCTCAAGGTACAGAAAGCTACCACCTGGCCATGAACAGAGCATGGACGGTATCTCAAGCTATATTCATGTACACAATCATTTATATAGGCTTAGACTTCAGGGTGGAACATCCCAGCAAGTCCTGGAAAGGCCCACATGTACCCGAGCCAGCCCAGGCCTTGTTCCCAGTGCCTTCACAGATGGTATTCTCCACAAAACAGGGGCAGGAATTCATTTTTAGAGCACGAAACTGCTTTGTGTGCGTCTATCGAAATCTGTCAACTATTACAACCTGTGTGCATTTTATTGGTGAACAACTGATATTCAGTAGTTGTGATATTTAGCAATATTGTTAAACAATGAAACCAATCTATATTAATAAGGTTTCATTTGCAGGGTTGTTTCAGTGGTGAAAGAAGAACAGGGTATTCCAGTCACTTCAGCAACAAATCAGCTTGTTCTCTCTCTCTCTCTCTCTCTCTCTCTCTCTAACAAAAAAAAAAACAGGCTGGAAAACAGCACGAATGAAAAATAAAAGAAATCTTTACCCCTCAGGTAAGACATAGCTTTACGATCCATACCCATTTCAAATGAGGTTTCTCCTGATTCATAAAAGCAGCGGCAATTTGAATGTTTTTTCCCCCAAACTTCCATTTGACTGTTGACAAAGTAAATTGCCGTTTCTAAAATGGATTTGACATGGATGTAATTATCACCACCATCTCTCTTTCATACTGGATAATTCCTAATTAGCTGTTTTCGATGTTTAAACAAAATTAAACAAAGGCTATACTTCAGGCAATTATACTATTATACTTATATATATATTATACTGAATTATACTATGGCGTACTATGGAGCCTGGGATCATTAATAATAGGACCAAAATGTACAGTCCTCCACTCCGAATGGACATAACTAGGTTGGCTACTTGACATCCTGGTAACCATGTAGGCTTAAGGGATGCAACCTTGTGCAATGGAGTTCTGCTCTTAATACAGTCACTGTCGATCACAGGCTCCCCCTGTCACTGCTTTATGCCACGAATGATTTATATTTCGCTTCTGCTAACTTTATTCTGGTGGTCTGTTGCTCCACAAGCATTATGTTGCCCAGTGACCTCACTACATGGAGGAACTTGGATTAGAATGTTGCTGTAACATTGTTTGCAAATTGCTCCTGTGCTGCCAATGAACAACTTATATTGTCCCAGAGAGCAAAAAATGTGATATATTGCCTTGGAAGAAGAAACTGATTTTTGTGTCATGCTGGGAAACTCAATGCAGTTCCCGAGATGTATCACTCAAATTACAATTTGGAACTGGGAAGAACTTTACCCTATATCAAACATACCTATGGCTAAATGCTTTCAGTTAAATGCAGCACATCACTTCTCGCTGGACACTTAAAGCCATGAGACAAAAATGAAAAGTGAACACTTTGACAACTTCCTTAAGTCGGCCACCACCTGAATTCTCAGCTGTCTGCACTGCTGCCCTCTGAATTCTGACAAAAGGCAGAATCCCTAGCAGAATAATGGTGACAGGCTGAACTTAAGGCTACGTCCACACTGCAACATTTTCTCCCATCCACACAGGTGTTTTCACATTGAAAATTAAAATACTTCCATACACACTGAAATGAGTGAAAACATACATGATGTAGCTATTAGCCTGCATTGGACATGCGCACATCAACACAGACTGAAATGAGTGAAAACGTACATGACATAGGTATAGTATTAGCCTGCATCGGACATGCGCGCATCAACACAGACTGAAATGAGTGAAAATGTACATGACGTAGCTACAGTATTAGCCTGCATCGGACATGCGCGCATCAACACAGACTGAAATGAGTGAAAACGTACATGATGTAGCTACAGTATTAGCCTGCATCGGACATGCGTGCATCAACACAGACTGAAATGAGTGAAAACGTAGATGATGTAGCTACAGTATTAGCTTGCATCGGACATGCGCGCATCAACACAGACTGAAATGAGTGAAAACGTACATGATGTAGCTATTAGCCTGTATTGGACATGTGCGTATGAACACAGACTGAAATGAGTGAAAACATACATGATGTAGCTATTAGCCTGCATTGGACATGCGCACATCAACACAGTGACCGGTAAATTAGTTTCTTTTAGCACAAAAATGCAGCAGTCACACTGTCCATCATGCTGTTTTGCTGCATACAGGTCAGTGATTGGGAGACTGCCACTGAAAGCAGGCCCTCCATAACTGCAATGATGGAATACCGTTTACTTCCATGTAGGGTGACCAAATGACCAATCAGATAATGAGTAACTAGCGGGGTCAAATCAGGGAAGGGCCATGTGATGAGTAGGGCATTTTCATTTTCGAAAGCCTCTGGCAGTCAGAGTGTTTATGAAAGTCTCACTCTGGGGGCTGAAAACTGTGCTGTACTGCGAACAAAAGGGGAAAATTGAGACTAATGTCTGTGTTTCTCAGCAGTGAGGATGCAGCCTAAACCAAGTGCCAATGTTAAGCAAACTGTTTTGGATTCAAAACTTGTAAAATGAGCTGCATGCTTGCCCTGCTTTCTTAAATTCTGTTTTTGACAACCAAAGCAAGTAGTATGTGTTTGTTTAAGATAAGGATTTGGAAAAGCTTCTGTTTTTGTTGTATACCAAAGGTGGAATGTTCTGAGAAGAAGATTTTTCCCTAGAGAAATTTGCTACAGCCTGCAAGATTAACCAGTTTATCATGGTGTGTTTGTGTGTTGGGGTGGATGTACAACATCCGAATCAGAACAAGGTTGCATTGGGCTCTGACCCTCAGCTCTGCTCACTGAAACCTGCTTCTGCACTCATGACCAGACTTTGAGTGCCTCTGAGTGGCATGCGAGGTTCTGCTGCACCCCATTTAAGACGGGAGGCACATTAATCAATGCCCTACGCCAAACCTGCCCAGCATGCCTTTCAGACCTTAATAAAATGAGAAGCACTGCTTTCTTTATGCCGTTAAACTGTTTTTATTTTTGTTAGCAATTCAAAGGCAATACTCCTGCTCCACAGTAGTCAACAGCTCAAGAACCGTGAGCCAGCTTATATGCATCTGCAGATGCTGACTCACCTGATCCAGCAGCTGGTTATAGAGCTCGTGGCAGTTGTCGAAGATGTACTTGTAGGTGGAGTCCAGGCACGCACGGACACAGTCCCTCACCACCATGCTGGCTCTGGGAGGGCTCTGTAACTCCTGCACCTGAGGGACATTGCAGCTATATCCTGTCACCACATAGTCTGCCCAAGAGGTCAATGTTAGACGAACTCTGGGAGGCAAGAATGGGGCCTGAATCAAAATGAGGGGAGGAACAAAACGTTGAGGCGAACCTGAAACAGAAGCTGAGGACTGTGGTGTTAAAACGTGGGCAACTACGATGAGAACTCACAGGGAATTTGGGGCTATGGGAGCTCATTGTGCTCTCAGGCTTAGAGAACAAACTAAGCCTAATTTTATATGGTTGGTAACAGGGCACAAGTGAAATAAAACAACATCCTTATCAGCCGACTTTGCCCAACCATACATGCCATACCTGTACGTACTCCCTGGGCAAAAACTCCACGAGGCCACCAGCCCTCCATTCCCTAGCATGGTAAAATTCATTGCCTTTATTTTACTGTGAAGTGTAAATTAATATCAACAAAGAGAATTTAATACATGCAAGACCTTTTGTAAAAAACAGAAAACGCGAATAAAGCAGATTTGTAGTTGCAATGTACTATGTAATCGGCCGCCCTCGGGGGCCCACTCCCAGCTTGGGGCCCCGGGCCATTGCCTGCCCTGCCTGTCCTGTTGCTGTACTGTACTATGTAATCGGCCAGCCTCGCGGGCCCCTTCCCAACTTGGGGCCCAGGGCCATTGCCTGTCCCACCTGTCCTGTCGCATGCGTAGTGATAAACATCCATGCATCTACATAACCCCCCCATAAATGCCACCCCTTCGAGACCTCTGAAAATAAAACACATCAAAGTTACTGAAAAGCCTGGCCACTGTTTCCCCTCCAATTTCACAAGAGGGAAGAGGATACAGTTCTGGAGAACAGCCAAAATGCATTAAAAAGACATCTATCCAGCTAGGATGTCGCTTATGAACGTATGTCATAACTCAGCTTTACAATTCTGCTCCAGTGCTGCACAGACTATTATGAATCTTGATTTGCTAGGCTTTCAAATCACGGAGCATGGCCGGGCTCTCTCAGTGGGGACCAGTACGTGAAATCCCATCATTAATCTCCAATTAATTATCAACGGTTACTCTCTGCTTTATTGCTGTTTTTAACGAATCGCCCTATGACAGTGTCTGATTCTGGGCTGCAGCAGGGCAACCAGAGCACAACGTAATTTATTCAGATTTCATCTTCCTCGTCAGCAGAGAGAACAGTGTGATTAATTGCGTATTTTAGTACAGTAAACACAAATTTTCTATGGCAGACGCCTTCAGAATTCTCCTTGGAAGACTGACCCGAGCAGAAATGAAGGATGAACAGTTTTAGGCTCTCCTCACCGCAGTCTGACTTCCGAGCTTAATCATTGCCAAAAGTGAACCCAGCTGGGAACGGCCCTTCAGTAGTGAAGGGAACGGTTTTAAAGTTTAGAAACTACAACTCTGATACGACGCACCAGTGTCTCAATATAAATAACTGGCAATATAATTAAAACATCACATATTACTGAAATAAACTTTATTCTTAGTTTAACCAACTTTATTTTGGTTTTATTACACGTAATACACTGATACATAACCTCTGTTAAATGTAAAACAGCACAGTAATTTAAGCCAATTTAGTTCAATAAAATTGGATAATTTCAATATATTCATTCCTCCATCAGTAGGCAGTGACTTCACGAGAAGTAAGCTGACCACGGAGGAGAGATGTAATTAGCGCAGTGGCCGAATGCCGTTGTAAAATGGCCCTTAATTAATGCAAATGCATGAACGGAAAAATAACTGGCAAAATAAACAAATGCCCTCACCTTCATGCGGAAGAAGGTGATGCTGGTTAGCAGGTCCACTGTAGATTTAAGGTCTTGGAGCCTCTCCGGGTTGCTAGCAGGGAAATTGTCCTGGCAATGAAAGCAAAGGCAGTGATGGCGACCCTCAGATGTGGCTTTGGGTCAGTCAACCTCGCACCCGCCAAAAAGCAGAATATCTATGACTCATGGGGAGGGGTCAGCTGTTAAAGTTTCAGCATCACATTAATTGTTACAAGCTGGAAACACTGTCTATGTATAGCATATATTTTTTATGTAAAAAATTGTGTTCAAAGTCGTTTCATCGCCCTGGTGGCTATGGTTCATTCAGAAATGTTACAGATTCCCTATCTTGTTGCTTGGATTAAGCCAAAAGAAAAAACTCCAAAATGTTTGCTCTCAAAATTACCCATAACTCTAGGGCCATCTCCTCTTTAGCCTGCACTGGAAATGAATCGCAAGACATTTTAAGATGGTTTCTCAAAGAGAAAAAGGTTGAGTGAGGCCTTGTGGCATTTTTAGGTTCCCGTTTTTTTTTTTAACTACAGACCATGGGAAGGGGAATATTATGATAGCATTAATTTTCAAAAGGACAAAAACAAAAACAGCCTTAAGGCAGAGGGAAAACGGATTTCCGCGCACTGAGGAAGAGAGTGCCCACTGAGCCTCTCGCCAAGCCTACCCTGAAAAAAAGCTTGTTCTGTTTGGTTCAGGGTTTAATTTAACTCCATACTGCCGGATGGTGAGCCAAATTAAACATTACTGTCTGATAATATTTTCTGTGCTTAAAGACAAGCTATCAAATTAAACAGCTGTGATATTCCCTGCTGGTCTCAGTAAACATGGCAGTGGCTCTATGTTTAAAATAACTCTGTGTCAGTTTGTTCTCAGAAAACAAAATAACTTGGGTCTACGTGACACCAGAAATGTACCAGAGTTATCAACGCACAGCTAAGAGTCCTGCTGATGTTAGTCTTGGTATTTTATAATGCATGGATGCAGAGAACATGAGAATAGCCTTATAATGTGAAATGAGCACTCAACTACACCAGATACCCAGCTCGTCCTTTAACTGCTTCTTGAGTTAGGGATCTATTCTTTTCATCACATGCCAAATAACCCCTGCAATACTGTTTAGTTTGTTTGAAAGATCAGGAATAATGTTAAATACACAACAGCAAATCGGCAAGTGTATCAAATGCATACCCGATATTTAGACAAATCGATCCTCAGGGAATTATGTAACTGATCCAACAGCTTGATGAATTTCTCCCTCTGGAGTGGGAAAAAAAAAAATAATCAGAGCACACATCGGAGTCAGGAGCAGAAGAAATGAGCACATGACCATATTGCGACATAAAAACAAATACAAACAAGACAGCGAGAGAGATCATGGAGGAAGGACACGGGCTCACTCCGAAGTTGGAGGCAGCGAAGCGGTCGGAGGCGGAGATGTTGGTGGTGGCAGTGGTGGTGTGGGCGAAGTAGGCGTTGATGTTGGCCAGCAGGTTGCTCATTACAGCAGGCACTCCGGGGCACATGTATTTGGATGACAGGCAGGAGAAATGTCTGCAGGAGACAATGAAGCAGCACGTCGATGCAGAAACACACAACAGCCATAGTTCTCAGGCCAGAGTGCATTCAGCCAGATATGCCCTGAGGTTAGAAAGGCAGAAGAATGCGCTGAAGGAACCAGTTATCATCATTCCTCTAGATGTTCTCCATAAGTACAACGGGGTTTAAACTGCTCTTATAGACAGCACTCTGAAAAGTCCCACAAATAAGCCAAAGAGAATGCTGATTGGAAAGTGTCACTGGATGTATGGCCTTTGTTGTCGAGGGCACCCAATCACCCACTTTACTGCCGTCCTGCAGTAATGAAAGCACCCCTAAGAGGCGGGTGATTAATAGCTCTGCGTTAGCGCGGCTTCTGGAGAAGGGAAATGTGAGCCACACCGGATGGGTCTTTTTGTGAAAGCAGACAGTAGGGACTGTTGGAGCCACAGCGAGCATGCTGATTAATCAAAGACACAAACAAGGACGATTACCACCAGCACCGCCCCTCCAAAGACCAGAGATCAATTAGCAGCCCTTCTCATGGCACTGGACCTAAAATGGGGGCTCAGCAGAGGTTCTGTGTGCCGTGCCGTGGTCATGGTGTTCAGACTGGTCAACCTAACAGTACAGTCGCAGCCTGCATGGAGCTGTACACGTGGTCACGCAGCACTGCTCCTCCGTTACACCCCTTTCTGCAGGTGCATCATTGCTATGCACTGATGGTGCCTTTACCTCCCAAATCCCTATGCTCACATCTCCATGGAGATGCCTTGTTAACACCACACTAACAGTTCTCGCGGCCAACATCCCTGAGGTCGCTGCTTACAGCCATGCAGGCTCATGGTGCAGAGGCTGGCCAGCTGGAAGAAGTACATCTGTTGGATGAACAGACTGCTGGAAGGAGGCCTCAGCCTTTCACAGATAAATACAGCATGCAGAGCAAAAACACGCAACCAACGCATGACCTTCACTGAACTGTGTCTTTCTGTACCAGAAACTTCTCGACGAAGAACATCATGCTGAAGTATTTAAGTCAGGTGCAAATGTCCCCTATGACCAAGGGAAACGTTAAAGCTTGTTTGCCTGTTGGAATGGCCTCACCATAAGGTAGGATTCATTAAGGAATGAAAGAGAAACTAAATCTGTATACTCAATGCAGGAAGGCCCGTATAATTAGCACTGACCTTACAGGGTTTCTAATGAAAAATTACAACAATTGCACGGCAAGCTGTTCATAGCATGTTGCAGCCATTTTTATTCTCTTCCAGATGTTTGAGGCACTTGTACTGGTCTCAGGCAGGTACGACATGACAGTGGGAGATACCGCTGGGAAGGGCACAGATTGGGGCTCCGCCTACAGGCAGAAATAAGGGAGAGTGCAATTCTGGTTTTATCTCGAAGGTCAGCGGTGTGACTTAAGTCATTAACCCCAAACAGTAACTAATGTCAGCTGGTGGTTCGGGTACAAATTGGTGTCTAACCGAGAGGAAGCTAGAACTTGCGGGAACACGTACCTAAAACCCACCACTGGGCTAGATACAATGAAGAACTGTACGACCCACACCAGGCCAACAGGTACCTTTCCAGGAGGCTACACCACTTTTGGGGCTCGAATATTCTTCCATGCACATCATCTGGTTATAGCATAAAAAAAAAAATCACCTAACGTGTATCTGAAATACTCTCACCCATAACAGGGCTACTTTGTGCGTGACCCGACACGCAGGTCAAAAGAGGACATTATATATATTTAATACCATCCTAAAGAGGCAAGGACCTCTGCGCCCTGTTAACTAAAACAAATTTTCACCACAAAAGCATTTAATTCCATTCAAGATAATTTCATATTTTTATATTGTATTTATAGCTTGAGTTTAACTGTATAGTTCTGACAGGAAAGCTGAAGTACAAACCCCGCAGTAATTAACCTCCTAGACCTGTGTCTGTCCATGAATACATATTCCTACAAGAGATTTATGGATTTATGCTCTGGAAATAGGCTTAAAGATATATCCCACATAACTATTTTTGAAGTGTATCTAGGGCCGAAGAAGGACTGGGATCTTCCTCTGGGTTCAGAAACGAGACGAGGGCTGTAACACTACTGCTATATACAGTGGGATTCCGGAGCTTTGGAGAGACAGGCAGAAAACTTTGGGGCAGAAAGGCTGAGTCTGAACGGCAGAGCCGAATATGGAGGACCGTATCCGACTGACAATGTGCGGCATGTCCATCGACGGCAAGAGGCAGCTCCCAGGACCTCTGTGGTCCCTATCACGGCCTCTTAGAGGGGGGTGTGTTTGATTACAGCCTTGAGCTTGCACCCACGCCATCCTCACTGCCTGTACGGGTCCATTTCCAGTGACAAATGGAGAGTCCAGCAGTACAAACAAATCTACTAGCAGAAGCATGTAAAAGCAGGGAAAGAAGCAATTATGGGCCTACTGAAGCTCAAAACAGCATTAAAAACACATTTAAGATACTCTAAGGATTTCCTTTTGGATCCCATTACTGCCGTTTTCTCCTGTGAACATGGACAATGTTCAACAAGGCTCTTCAACACAGCAATCGCTATAGATGCCACAGAACTTTTGAATCAGCAGGGAAAGCAATGTGTGTCAAACACAACCACAAGAGAAATGATCTACTTTAAAACACCCCTACTTACGTCATGGCCTGATATATAGATTCCACCCCAAACCGCATAGCAAACTCGTCAACGATCTCTTGAGCAGTATCATCAAAGTAGACCTTCCAGGCCTCGTCCCCTTTGACCTCAGGAATCTTCACCACCCCACTGTTCTTCACCTCGGTCAGGCAATGGAAGAGGTTCTGCAAAGAGGAGGTATCAACACTGTGATACTGTGATCTCTATTTCCGCCCGGAAGCCCTATGAAGTTAGTGGCCATCCTGCCTGGGTCCAAGGTGTCATGATTTTGCGGTTCTCAGCGGAAGTGATAGGTAAATCCCACTGATAGGTGTCACTGGAGGCGTTTCTCCGGCCTGTGACTTTTGGCGCTTTTCCACTGCCAGTAAGATGCGAGCTGTACCTGAGCTGCATTGCGAACTGGCGGTTTCCCATTGTAAATTGTCTGAGCCGTATCCAGCTGACGAGGTCCTGCTTACTAGCTGGACTGAAGGTGTGATAAAACCGAGCTGGCTGCGTCACTGGCGTTTGATTAGTCAGAATGTATGGCAATACTGGTGTTATGCGCATAGATCAATTGAAGGAAATGCATATATTCTATATATTATTCATTAATAGTAGTACTGCCCATCATGATGCACTGATGCATTCCTTCTAACTCAGAACTTGAAAATTTCCAGCCTCCTTGAAGTACCATAGAACAGCTGAAAGGAATGGATTCGTAATGGAAATTTACACAAGCGAATGCTAGTTCCACTATCGTCTGATGCTAACAAAACACGGCGTTTCTCACAGATGTTAGTGGAAATTAGCACACAGTGAATCATGATGTACGCTGTGTGACCAGTAAATAAGCGTCTCTTACTTTTACTTACATCACGGTTTCTCTCCAAACCCAGTAATAGCTTTACCGAGCCGACCCTTTCGCAGCGGAAAACCGAAATGGACCGGAACCGCGCTGTAACTAGTCTCTCTTTGCGCTATGGCTTGGATACGGGTCGGTTTATGTATGCCAGTAGAAAAGTGCCAATGGTGAAGTAGGCAGGCTACGGACGGGCACAGGTACCTCGTGTAAGCATGTATATTGGCCATGGGGGGGCGCTGCCTTCTCCTCCCCTTCCATCTCCACGTTGATCTTCAGCCTGATGGCCCCGGACACAGCAGATTTATCCGTCCTCTTCTCTGTGAGGCAGTAAAAGGAGACACCCATCAGGATCCTTACTTTTATAATGCGATTCCCGAAGGATATGCTCACGCGTGCCCCAGAAGACCCCGAGACCCCGAGACCCTCTCCCCAACAAGATGTGATTCTGGCACTAACATGTCAGGAAAATGCGGCCTAGCTTTTCTAAGAGAGCGCCTGAAAGCCTGGCTCTTTGGTGATACCTTGTTTGTTTCCACAGGCGGCATTTGGCATCAGCATTCAAGAAATGCCCTGCACAATGCGGCTTTGTGCGAGCAGAGCCCAGCAGCCATTGGTGCTGGAGCACGGTAACCAGTGTCAGTAAGAGCATAAAGCAGCCAGCACTTAGCGGTTAGCGCGGCACGGCAGGCAGAGACTAACTTGGCCGAACAAGCTGCATTCTCACTAAGTGATGTTTGATCTCAGCGTCTGCTGTGGCCTCATTGCTCTTTCATAAGCAGACTACACTCCCTCCTCCTGGCCACAAACTGTCATCAGGCGGACAGATGAGCAAGCAGTCATTTTAAAATATAAAAATGTATCAGCTAATTTAGAATGGGAATTAAAGGGAATGGAGGCATGTACGTTTTCATTATAATTTATATAAACTACAACTATATATATATATATATATGTTTGTATATAATACACCATGCATCATGAAAAACAATGCTTTTTCAAGGCATTAAGAGTTTTTTTAAAGGGTTTTAAGGCATTTAATTTTATATCCCATGAAGCTTCTGTATGGTTCATCCTCCAAAATGGGAAAGACCTGCACGCACCAAGGTTGTACCAGACATCCATCTCGCCACTTAGCGTCCTGACTTCAATGATGGTCTGCCCGAGGAAGTCGTCCGACTCCTTCTTGAAGTGCTGCTTCACCCGAGAAGCGATGTCGTCGTCCTCGTCCCAGACCCTGACTTTTATCCTATCCGTGGCATTGTGGCACTCACTGCGGCATAAAGTCAAGACAGTGAGATTCAGCTGAGAAACACCTTGCAAACGTCAGTGGTTTAGGGGTCTGACATACACCATACGGACAGAAGTACTGGGGCACCTGGAGTAATTACAGGAATTGGCCACCTAAGCCACACCCACTGCTGACTTACAGGTATATAATTAAGCACACAGCCAGGCCATTTCCAGCATCAAACAATGGCAGCAGAATGGGGGGTCACACAGAAGAGGTTAGTCGACCCAGCACTGTCACTGGACACCACTGGATACCTTTCCAACAAGACGGTTCTCCACATTTGTGTCCTGCTATAGCTGCCCTGGAAACATCTGGGAGCAAGTTCAGCTGTGAAGCAGCAGCCGCACAAGCTGACAGAAAGGAACCCGATCACCCAACCTCAATACCAAACCTGAATGAAGTGTACAGTCTATTATAGGAACTAAGGCTTAGCCAGCTTCATAGTAATACCCCTTGATTCAGAGTGAGATGTTGGACAAGTTGGTGACCCATTACCATGGTGGTCATTAGCATGACCATGGTGACCCTTTTGTCTACAACAGTTCTCTATAAGGACAGAGGGCATTTTTACCTCACAAAATGAGAAGAAAGAACTGAGCACACAAACCAAAAAGTCTGTTCTGTACATATCCGCAAAATTCCAACATATTGTAATTGATGCTAGGGAGACAGTCAGCCGACCCAACCGGCCGCCTGCTGCATTCGCTGAAGGGAATAAGGGGAGTGTCTCCTGCCGCTTTCGGTAGAATGGATTCCTCTAGCTGGCCAGTAATATGTGTGACTTTAGCCAGCACTCTGCAGATGGTTATTTATTCAAGTACTTAAGAAACCTAAAGGACTTAATGGGGGGGGGGGGCACTCTGAGGCCCCCCATGGTACTTATGAAAGCTGCTAAGACTCACACTGAAGGGGGACGAGAGCCAGGCAAAGTGCTCACTGGCTTCATTCCCCTGGGCATTCTGATTATGCTGCATTACCCCACAGCTATAAAACTCAAATTGAATGCAAAAACACAAACTTGTTTCTTATCCTGACCTTAAATAAAACCATTTCCAACCTCTTATCCTGCAAAGGGTCAGCAAAGGGCATGCACACACACACACACGCACACGTACACATGCATCCTCACACTAACCCTGGAGCTACCCACTGAGTCACCCTAAATAAGTCTTTTTCATAATACAAACGGGGGAAATAATATTTCGCTAGACAATCAACTGCTAGTCACTCCTCCCCCAGAGCTCCCTGTCAGATGTGATTGACATCAAAGCAAAGGCAGCTCCTGGAAGAAGGTCTGGAAGACATCCTTCAGGTTTTTCTGGAAGGTTAGGAAGATAGCAGCATGGGATGCCTGTCTAAATAGAGATGGCAGTGCTGGGTGGTGGAATGGGGGGGGGGGTTCACAGTAGCCATGTCCCCAGGTATCTGGAGGGCAGCAAATGCTTTGTGTGAGCATATGGCTCAGTCAAAGGCTCTTTCCAGGGCTGTGGATTTGATTCCCATCCTAGTTTTGTCCATTTTTCCCCAACATTTGTGCTGGATTCCTTCTGTGACGACTCTGCCAGAGGTGGATCAGTGTCTCTAATCTGCCCTTCATACACGCTGCTGGCATCCTGTCCAAATTCTGCCCTGGGCCCTGCATAGTGACCGCAGCTGTTATGGGATGTCCGAGGGTGATTTTCCTTCCTTCGACAACAGACAGATCTCAGTGTGACTGAGGTAATTTCCAACTAATAAAATAACTAAAGTTGTTGGGGGGTTTTACTTCTTTAAACAGTTATACAGGTCTATCAGGGTATACATTTACTAGGACGTAGAAGGCACTTGTGATTTACGGTTTACATAAAGCCATTACGTCTGAATGAAGCAGTCAGGCTGAAGGTTACTGCAAAAGGAAGGAAATCCTACTCTGTACACAAAAGGCCAAAGTTGCCCACATTCATCGTCCGGTGAGAGGCCCAGCTTATCAAAAAGGGAACAAGACTCAGACTGGAGGGCTTTTCAGCCACATTCCACTGACAGAGCCACAGAGAGGGCTTCATGGCAGGGCACTGACAGACACCTGTTCAGGGGACACCTTTTAATATCGGGCTGTGCGGTGCTGCAGTTGCATGCGGTGAAACCGCTTGGACATGGGGCTTGAAAAGGACGTGTAAATCCAGCCGGGGGCAGGGGGAGGTAAATCTAGCCTTATTTCTGTCATGGGGAAAACCAGGCAAAAAGACTGACAAAGGAATTAAGGCAGGCCCTGAGAGTAAGTGGATATCCGGAATCCGTAGTCACCCTAAATCATTCAGGAGTCTTCCACGTAGTTTGCAGTTTCTTGAGTTCTGGCGTCAGCCCAGAGTTAATCTCTTATATACAGTTGAACCGTTACTTAATAAGGATTTCGATACTGGGCAGAGACAGTGCATGATCGTCAGTGAGGCAATAGATTCCAACTGAAGTAGTTTTCTGCATAGCTCAACCAGTACTTTTCAATTCGCTGTGTCGACCAGTTGAACCCCAAGGAAAAGGCGCAGCCTGACAGAAGCATTTATTAAGGCGTATTCCCCCCCCCCCCCTCTCATTGGCTCTCATCTCTTAGGAGGCCTGACCAGGCCGAGACACGCTCAATCAGGTGAGACCGGGTCCCTGTAGAGCCGCTGACTGCAGCACCTGATTGGTCCATTCCCCTCCCCTGCATCTGCGTCAAATTCTACCAGCAATAGTAACATCCGGTGGTTACATTCAAGGCAGAATGCACATGATGTGTGGGATTAATCATCCTGATTCTCTGTTCATGTCGAGAGAGTAAGGAAACGAAAAAATAACAATAACACAAACATCTGTCTCTAAATGCATGACACTGACATTCTCCCTGTCTGACGAATTACAGGAACGTCGGCAACTGCTGTCTTTCACACAGATTCTGCTATGTGTTACTCTCGTTGGGTAAGAATTGGTATTTATATGGGTAATTCTTTTTGAATGTATTGCTTGTGCCTATCACAGACAATGAAGAAATGCAAGCATTTACAATATATCAAAAATGGATCCAAAAAGCAATAACGTCTGCGCCACCGGTACCCAGATTTTCCTAAGGGCCATCTGCATCACAAAGGAACCAACATAAGGGCTTTGATCATGATCTTGCCATGTGCTTTCCACATGTGCACAGAGATGGTGCGTTTTTGTCATCGCACAGGCCAAGTGCAGCCTTGCATCCTCTGTTAAATTAAGGGTTTGTTCTTCAAAGAGGTCTAAAAAACATGCGTAAGACATCCAATAATGAGTCCGAACTTTGTTATGTAAGGCGAGGGACTCAGTGAAGTGAAAGGAAGGCATATCCAGCCAAAGAAGACCTCGCGTACGTCACATGTCTCCAGGCGAAGCCGACAACTGTGAAGCGGTGAGAGAGCCTTTCATTTCCTATTTGTCATTTTTTAAATTGGCCACATCATGAGGCACACCACCACTCGTCTCCAAGTCGAGTTCTCCCCAGGAACCGAAATAAGCAGCACAAAAAGAAAGGTGACAGCAATCTGTACCAGGGTTCAGGCATGTGCATCTAGGCAAAACTGCTCAAACTTCTCAGCAGTGTGTGCAAAAAAAAAAAAAACAACAGGAATTAACGGCTTTGGGGAGCAGAAAACACTGGTCACTTGTCTTGCGTGCCTGTCAAAGACCCTAGTAGTGATCTGGTGTTGCTTCAGCAGTATGGAAAATAGTCAAATGTAGACCTCGTCTTATTTTGTTTATGGTTTTGTTGAATAGTTTCCACTTCAGTCCGGTGAACACAGTTTACACAGCTGGCAATTTGCTGTAGCAGTTTCGTACAACTGCAGGATTCCAAGAGACACCTGAATTAGCAACTTTCAGACACAAACCCATGCCCTCACTCCTAAGAGCCATTAAGAAAAATCAGCCAGGCTGGCTGTTGCTAAGCAGCAGTGAATGCTATCATTATGTATGAAGACCATGCTTGGGAGGGGATGTCTGGTGCTATGAACATCCAGCTGATTACTGTGCTTAAGTTGGTCGGAGCAGAAAACTGCAATGAAGCAAAGTCACATGAGGTCCTCCAAACTCAGTGCTCAGCTTTGCACACTGAGACAGTTAGCACTGCTCATACTTCTGCGGTGTCCAGGCTCTTTCTGGCTGAACAATCTAATTTAAATGAGTGCAATAGGGTCACATGCATAACGAGGGCGGTTTTAAACACTGTATCTTAAAAACGGATAATTTATTTGAATTTGCTAAGACAGTATTAAAGTATACCTGTCTTTTGTTTCTCTTCTTACATGCTCCTACACAGATGTCCGGAAATAGCCTTCAGAAGGAAACTTTATTTAACAAAGCACCATTTCACAGAACTGCTGCTGAAGAGACTTAAAAAGATTATCTGAAATATGACTTATTCTTTGATAATGTCATGCATTGGTTTGACCAACATCCCTGAAGATTAAAAGAGGCAGATTAAAGAAAGATGTTCTTATCTTTAGACTGTAGACCTCTGTCCCCCATTTATTTTGACTTTCATTATATTATAGAAGCTGTCAAAGTACAGAAACTCGCAATGAACTTTACCTGCTTAGCATAATGTGCTTCTGACCACTACAGATTATCTTGCCATATTGTAACATTTAAATACATGTGATAAAAAAGGAAACTAACATCACAAAAGAATAATAAAATTAAAAATAACTGTCATGTTCCTCAAGGGTTAAAGACAGACAGTAGCATCCTGTACATAACTTGAAGAAAAAAAGCTCTTTGTGCAGGAACAATATATATGCAACAATATATGTAACAAATGGCAAGTAAGCCATAATGGGGGAAAATTCGAAGTCATAAAAATTATTTATTGAAAATTATTTAATTTCCTGAAACATTATGTTCTGTAAAAATTCTTTAACCTACTTTACATACTGATCCAAACTGCCAAAGTTGTCTCTTTTAGCAAATAAATAATAAAAAAGTATAACAATTTCGATCAACTGTAATCACTGGAAGTGCTTCTTTATTCCAATACCAAGAGTAACGGCACTCACAAGAAGAACTTCTCATCCCAGATGGGGTTGAGGTTCCCGAAGATGGTCTTGGTCCTTCTCTTGGTCTTGCCCACTTGCACGGTCACATAGGGGTCACTAGAACCCGTCTTGTCTTTGGCCTGCAGACCCTGAGCGCACAGAACTGGGCAGAGAAAGAGGAGCTGGTGACAGGGCCAGGATCTTAAATAAAAGGCATCCACTACATTAAAATCTCCAGTTCAAAAAAGTCTAAGCCTAGGTCAGTATTACACTAAATAATAGTGAATAATTGTGATTTGCACACTAAAGTAATATATAAAGGACTAATGTGCTGAACTATTTATAGAAATTCTTTGCTTTTGCTGCTGGTTAGAAAGGAGCATCACAGACTGTGATGGGTGAATGACTTAATAAGAACTCAGAAGTTGAGTGACTAGCGCATGGCACGCTAAGTCAGGCTGTCCAAAGTGTCATATACATGCGCTGCATGAGTTATTGCAAGTTTACAAAGTGAATTTATCATTCAAGCTCAGATGTCATAACTGGAAAGAGCACTGAAATAAAGATGAGCTATCAACTTATGAATATTTGAGGAGAGTCACTGTACAATGCTCCCAGGATACCAGCTTTAAAGTCCGGACAGGTGCGAGGAAAATGAAGCTGTGATTGGATCTCTCGTGGATGCCGTAGCGATAGCATAGTGGTGCATAGGGAGGAAAGGATTATCGAATAGGTCCAGGCTTCGCCTCCCAGAAACAGAGAGAAAATAGGAAATTTAATGTTGATCAGCTGGAAGGCAGCATTATTCATTACTTTACCTGTAATGGTGATTTTGGCAGACCACTTGGAGGTGCCCTCCAGAACTGCCTGCTTTGCGGCCTTCAAATGAGTGGTGAAGTCCTCCTTGGAGATCTGGAACACCTCCCGGATGAGCTGGAACACCTCAGGCCGGTTCTTCTCTCTAATCTTCATTCTCTCCTTCATGGCCATGATGATGTTTTGGGTTTTGTCTTCTGCCCCATGCTTGGAGCTCTTCTCCACGGCTCCTGGCCAGGGAAAAGCAGGCTGTGTCTCAGGGAAAGCTCTCCACAAGGATGGGTAGACAGGGCAGAGGGGCTGTGCGTGGGCGGCAGCTTTTTAAAGAGTCCTGCAGCGGTGCCACCTCCCGAATAATCAGCGTCTCGTTTTCCTGCCTCGTTACCCAGATTAAAAGGATTTACGGAGACTATGAAAAGTCAGGTCATGATGAATGAACCATGATTTGAAAAAAGTTAAATATTTTAAGAAACCACATCCTGAACTTAATAAAAAAAACACTCAAATTTTCAATAGTAAAAAGCTCAATCTCCCAGACAGAGACATACACTATTATAATGCTAATAAAAAATCTCAAATTTGTACATGCTAGAGGCTTGAGCTATACACCAAGCATCTGCACGGTGACTCCCCACTCAAGCACTTGCCGTGGCATGAATTGGTCCATCATATGATAAAAGAGGTGAATATTTGACCAATTTATGCTACTTATATATCTAACATATATCTATGTAGTTTCCACGAGTGATTCATGTAGGGTACCTTGCTTAAGGGAGTGGGCAGGTCCTGTACTTCATAATCAAAATTTTTAAGTATATGGGTATAGCAAATAGAATAATTATGTATTGGAACATATATTTAGGGGGTGGTGTTCTGCCCGGCCTTGGGAGAACAGCCACATGTCCATGGGTCCTTAAGCAGGCCCTTAACCCCCAGTTCCTTGGGCATTTTCTGGGTAGTTGCACAGCTATGCCTCCGTTTTTGTGTCTGACGTTTTTCTGTTTTGGTTCCATTCTCCCATTTGGTCTTTGCTCCCAATGATCTCCTGTCTCATCCAATCAATGCCGACCACCCAATACATAAGATTTCTCCCATCTTCCGAAGCGCAGCGGCCATTTTGTGAAACCTTCTTTGTGGTTTAGTTTATATGTACCCTCCTGCTTATTTACTTGCTTTTCCTGCAGACCAGGTGCGGGCTCAAGGGAATTCCGGGGTACCCTGTACATGCCATCCACAGGAGGTGGATGACGCCCATAATGTTTATGTTTAGTAAAAAGACGTACAGTATTGTAGGATGGTTAACAGGTTAAAGGA
>JAODKN010000008.1:8053589-8073002 GCA_026774425.1 Petrocephalus zakoni | reverse complement strand
GCCCCTAGAAGATGGGCTCTCCCTTTGAGTCTCATCTGTCGCATCTGGCTTGCTCACTTGGGGCTGTGGGCGGGGTAATGTAAAGTGCTTTGAAACAATGTGATGTTGTTAAAATGTGCTATAGAAATACAAATTTAATAGAAATTAATATTTATACACCTGGATATATGACTAACGAAATATTAATTAACAAATTAATCAATCAGTTACTCAAGAGCACCACAGCGGACAAAGGCAGGAGTAACTGTTAGGTGACACCTTCCTAAGTACAATGCTATTTTCTGATGTTTTCCATTTGTCTTACTCTTTTGGGAAGTTGTACCTCACATCCTTTTGTTTCATTAGGTTAAGTACAGTTTTTTGGTTAAAACTTAAGGGGCTAATCAAAAATCACTCAAATTGAATGGCCCCGTCACCTGAAAAGGTTTGTAAGCTACGCCCTGCATCTCAAAATGAGGGTATTGATTTCTGCGTAACAAATTAGGCTTTTTGCTTGAGTGTTTACTCAATAAGGCGCTCGCTAAATGCTGAGTTTCGGCATCTAGCTTTGTTAATGGAGCTTCTGCGATCACCCACAAAGTCTCCGTCCTTGTCAGTGTGATATATGTAAACACATCGTGAACAGCTGTTAGTTAAAATTGAAAGTAATTGGTGGTGAAATAAAAAACAATAGCAAATGTCAAGCAGAAAATATTTTTAATTAATTAGGATATATTAAAACCCTGGCAACAGAAATTAAACGTGCTAAATTATTATTTCCACGGCCTCCAGTGTTCTGGTTAAAACATACTTTCCCAAGAATTCTTACAACTGTCTGATTCATCTACAGCAGAATACTGCAAATGTAATTAGTTTCAACTTAGCGAAAGCATGCAAATCCATATGTGTTTGGGGGAGGCCGGCACCGGATACAAAACACCCACGGCTCTCGAGAGGCACGATCGCAGCTTTGCCGGAGCCAAAGAGCCGCAGCGGCGCAGGCTGCATTGTGTGTTTGCGTATTTGCCTCGGAAACAGCTCCATGCTCCTGTCTGGGGGAGATTTCGCAAAGCAGATGTCAATGTGTTATCTACAGAGCTCACGGCTTGCTGTGGCGCATGGGACCGGGGGGAGCCAAGCTGATCGACACGCACCCAGCTGCACCTTCGCGTCCATTAACACTCTCCCCCGGGCGCGTCATGCCACCGGGCCTCTGACGTCAGCGATGGGGTCCAAAATGGCCAGCGGCAAAACTAATTTGTGTGTGCTGCCCTATGGATACACAGGGTACACTGCATGACTTTTTAATAACGTCCGTTAAATTTCTTATATTGACAAAAATACGTGTCTGTGTACAACGTTACTCCGGGAGAAGACAGGCAGACAAAAGCACAAAAAAATGGGGAACCAACACTGGGGAAACTTGCAATTATTTAAGTTGCAGAATGCAGTGCCGAACACCTACATAAGACGCAATTCTTAAAAACAAAGAACAGAGACTAAAAAATGACTGAACTGGCTAGTCAAACACTCATGAAAGTACAACTTAAAATTTTTCCCTCTTTGCTCTAAAGGGCTCTACACAGACTGAAATTTCAGCCGCCTCTTACTGAGATTAACTTAATTACAACCACAAAATCGAGTAAATAAAATGTCTTCCCCTTGTAAAAACATTTGTAAACAATTTGTAAGCATTTGTAAGCAAGCAGAGGCTCTGCGTTGGCAAACGGAAGGATCGAATCCCATGAATGCCAGGAGTGATTCTACTCAGTTAGGCCCCTGAGCAAGGCCCTTACCCTAGAACTGCTGCGTACTGGGTATGGCGTTAACCTATATCCAGCCCTGGATGCAGGTTCTCCAACTTACAGGGAAAATTTGGGAGCCGGTGGCAGGATTGGCACTCCAGCCGCCAGAAAAAACTTCACACAGTTCCATTCCATTCGAACTAGTGTGGTACCAAAATATCACCCGCCACACGGTTGCACTCGGTTTCTCATCGCTGAGGTGGTTCATCGTGTGGTGGATGTGGCAGTGTGCTGTATCAGTGCACGCTCCTAACCTCTCTATCCCAGTGCACATTACTCAAGCCTAACTGCCCTGCTCGTAGATCTTGACAATTGATGGTTGAGCTTGTTTCGGTTATTGACTTGCAACTATGAAAGTAAGTAGACTTAATGAGAGAGATGATCAGTAATATATATATGGCTTAGCAGCATATTTGGTTTTTATACATACAATTAACTTTATCAGTATGTTTCTTGTAGGCCAAATTTAGCAGCAAGAACAGCACATCAATAGTAGCAAAGCTACATTTGCTAACCGTTACATACCCTGCAACGCACATCCTCTCTATCACACACAATCTGGTATGTCCATGTTTTTATTCAACACTGTGGGCTACATTTAGCACTAAAGTTGAAACAGGAGAAGTCCACTGTCGGCTTGACCATATCGATCGTGGCGTAAGTCTGGCAGACATTGCGCGGACACGTACGGTATCGACCTGCGGCCTCTATCAAGCGCTTGACTGACTGCTCCGTGACGAAGAGCACCAGCACAGTGGCGGCTGCTGCCTCGCCACCTGGGGAAGCGCGCCCGTCCCGGAGAGACGCTCCTCTAACGCCCTCAACCAGCTGGGCAAAAACATGGATGTCGCCTGAGCTCAGATATGTACACAGGAAATGACTGGGAGAACAATACATGAGTAGAAGCACCAGGGACATGACAATCACTAATTTACACTATAAGTAATTACCAAAAATGCAGCAGAAGTATTTAACTAAATTTGATGTCAATACTACCATGCTAGGATGTCTTGCCACCCATAATGCGCCTGTGGCAACAATGGGGAGTAATTAGCCCTCAATTTACATTTCCACATACAAGAAATGGCAAAGCAAAGCCCCAACAGAAACATGCACCTGCCTGCAGAAGACTGTGCAGGGTTCCAGCTTGTATTCTGTCACGGCATAATCTGCTGAACGTTTATGGCTGGAGGCGAAGAGCATCCACGTCTATGTTGGAACACCTCTGATCACTGGCACAGCTGATGGGCCTTCTAACAACACTTACATCAGCTGAGAGATACAGTGGCTCCCAGTAGTGTTCAAGTTACAAGTGCTGTTGTGACTTTCAGATCAGACGACACTAACATCGGTGCTCTTGAGATATGTCCAAATATAAATAGTCTTTCGGGTAAAACACACACCAACAGGCTATGTGGATACACCCCCAAAGAGGCTCTAGGGAAATAGCAACACTGAGGCTCCAAAGATATGCCCACACTGAGGATCTGAGGACACGCCCACATTGAGGATCTGGAGGTGCACTACTACTGAGGATTTAAGACAAACCAACACTGGAGCCCTAGGGACATGCCCACACAGATTCTGTGGGTACATCTAACACCGACAATCTGGAGATCTTCCCCTGAAAACTCAAAGTTCAATTTATCCTCTGCTTTGCTGAGCCAGCAGCTCAATAAGATTCACCCTGGAAATAAAACCCAAAAAAGTCCATCTGTAAAATGAATAACTCCAGAAGAATTCAAAGGTATTCTGGAACATACAATGCAAACTTATCACAAAATAAGGTACAGGTATGGCAGGACAATGTCATAAAATATATATTAAACCAAGACATATCCTTAGGGACTTCTTTAACAATACGTCTCAAAAAAGAACTGTTTTCACTGATCCTCTCATGAACATGACTGCCTTTTGGGGAAACACTCCTTTGCTATATAAATAAGACGAGTCCTAGGGACGCTATATAATTAAGCTGCATTACAGTTTTTTTCACATCAGCCTGGACACTGTTTTATTTATGAAGGCAGGAAAGCTTGCAAATCAATTCCAATCAATTAATGCAAGTACTTCTGGAGGTCAGAGGAATGGAAGACAAAGCCATTCATTGATTAAAGTGTGGCTCTACATTCTTTTGGCATGACTTCAGTCAAAAGGAGTTTACATAATTAAAGGGGGGAATTTAGCCTGACAGAGAACGGAGCAGCTTTTTCCCCGAGATATTCTCTCACACACAACATGCTGACTTCAAGAATCTACCCAGGAAGAAAATGCCATACTTTAACCGCATTTGACTGATGTATCGATATAAATTTTTCATAAACTCAGGCGCAGCTTTGCACCATCCACAATTCCCAGTACACACAGCTCGCATGGCAGTCAGCCTCAGAGAGCTATTTGATAACAACCGCAAGTGCTGTTAATTCCAGAACTGCGCAAATTAAAAATTTAGATCAATGCGAGCCGTCGCTAATCCTTTAATTGTCTCAGTTATTTGCGTTTATGCATGGCGTGTCACATTAGTCAAACTCCACTGCTTTCCGCTGGGTAAACACTTGCTGATTGGGCTGCGATGTGTATCTTAATACTGTGCCATGTAGGAAAAACTTACCAGGTCTTCGTTGTTCAGGGTTGATCTGGCCACCAGAGCAAAGGATACACCAGCCTTTCGGGCAGCCAAGGTCTACAAAAGAATACACAATATTAATATGCCGACTGTTATATTTGGTTTGAGATAAGAGTTATGTAGCGACTGACCAATTTTTTGACTGCTCAGTGTTCAGACAGCACTGATGCTACTGCTCCAGGTGGAGCCCTTGAAGAAAACACCTTACAGAGGCAAGACAATCCTGCTAGCAACATAAACACAACCCCTGTAACACTGAGGATCGAGTGACTCTGTAAGGATGTCAGCTGCCGGGAATAACGGTATTTCCCCGAGTTGCGAAAACCATTAAATTGAATCATCTCACTTGGGGTCTGACATTTTATTACCTCAAAATAAAAACTGGAGTATCATGATTGGGGAATTAAAACGGCCAAGTACCCCTCTACATACAAACCTAATGCATTCCTCCAAAGGCGTCATAAGTTGGAGGTGTAATTATCATGCCCTCAATTTACTAGATAAACTGAGATGAGATCACAAGACCACAGACAAGAGTCAAAGAAGGTGCAGAGGTGCAAACCGTAAAAATTCTCATGCAACATGCAAAGACTTCTTTCTGGAAGGATACCTGTGTATTGGAAGCACCGAATGTACAGTATAACTAGTTGAATGCTGTCAGTTTCGCAACTTTTTAATCCCAAAGTTGTAAATTATGCATTTTAAGTATTTTGAAAAAATTATAGCCATTTAAATTCTTTAAACATCTCCCAAAAGGCAGAGATGCTAAGAAAGAAGGAGTCTGTACATAAACACATAAACAGATAATACATGGTGTAGAATACAGAAGAGTACTTACCAATGCCTGCGAGGTCCAAGAACCAGATCGAAGAGAGGACAAAAGTGAATGAGTTTAAATCTGGCAAAAGCTCAACACAGATCCTAACCAGCAGTGACTGACCACTCAGTACACTAGGCATGTTTATATCTGCTGAAAAGGTGTATTTTAGCCATGCAAGGTTTCTCCACTCAACATGTAAGTCTGTGGAGATGCTGTTTATGCCTTTAATAAATACAGCCAAAATGACTGTTGAGTGATTACTAGTGCATGCATTAGAGTACAAAACCCATCTCGTGCTTGGCGACACCACAGATACCTCCCCCGTCTCTGCTGCAAAGGTCAGAAACCGCAGGCAAACAGAAAACGCACATGCACTCATCTGCAGCGACACTCGCGCCGCTGTGCTGACGCACTGATAAATTACAGTGTACATTCTGATCTCAGTCCAAGTAATAAAAGAGGCGCAGAGAGGGTGTGAGAGGGAGGTGTTACAACAGCGTGGTAGTATTGAAACAGTTATTATGGCCAGGAGGAGGTCAGGTTCACAGGACTGAAGGCATCGACAGTTGACGTTACCATGTCTGTCTTTACCATCAACCTTCATTTGTAGCCAAGTTTGGGTGGGTGAAGGTGTTAAGTGCAAGAAAGTGGAACTTGGGCAGGGTTGGGGAGTAAAGGTGGACTATATGGACATAAGCCTGTTGAACATGCATGTCAGCAGCTCAGGTCACGGCAGGCATCGTATTATAATTTCGAAGCGTTTACTGTTTATTTGCAACCTATCAATAGCGTGGTTTATGTTCCTAAACCTCCTCACTCCCAGGCTGCCCCACACCCTAAAAAAATATGATGCCGACTCTGTGCTGAAGCAATCATGCAACCGGCCGAGGACGGCAGAGTGAACAGACAACACCGGGTCCGACCTTTCAGCTCAACGACTTCATTTGGGCTGTAAAAGGCCTTGCTTCCCATTGCTTTTACAGGATTTAAGAGTCTCGGCACAGTTAAATCAAAGTTCAATGAAGTCCTCAGATATATTTTTGGGATGAGTTGTCAGCATTTCAAACAACTAATTACAAGGAGGTCATATAGAATGAAGGCGTTAATCAGACGGAAATCTGACAACTCACTGAAAAATATTACCCATAGCTATTATGGGCCCATGTAGGTGTGATATGGCATCATAAATATTTATGCAAACCTAAAAATAATAGGCAACTCATACTTACCAGATGAATGTTGTTTTTTATATATACGAGGGACGACAAATACAGCCCTTCAGTATTATGTAAGCATTATCATAATAGCATGTGCTGAATGTATTTAAATCAATATGAACACTGAGGACCACAGTCGATTAGTCATAAACGTCCTTCAAATTATCGGGGTGGCACGCAAAATGCTAGACCACAATAAAAAAAAGTTGAAGAGCGTAATTTTAATTATATGAGTCAAATCTTAACATCCTATCAGCTTTAAGGTTGACTTCCAGAAAAACCGCATAACAATGTCAGATATTAATGGGACTAAGGTCTTGTTAATCGTTCAGAAGTTAAAAACGTCACCACCAGAAAGCAACAAGTCGAATGAAGGGAGATGCTAATCAGAATTAACCTTGTCCAGGTTGGATAACTCACCAGGTCCCGAACGATGGGCACCGTTCTCTTGCGTCGTAAATCTGGCATGCTGTCAATACCGTAAAGTATGCTGCCAGGCCTGGCCGGGGAGACAGATTTACGTTGTATTAATATCATAATAATGCTTGGCTGTGGAAGACATAGACAGAGCTAAAAAGGGTCATTTCGTTTATAGTGCTGGCAAACATCTCGGTCATCTTCTCTGCTCCCCCTACTCTGGCTTGTGGGACACCCCCTTTTTACTCCCCCTGCAACGGTGGAAACCATCAGGGCTGTGGGCCGGAGAGGGGCAGTCAGGAAGGACAAACGCCAAGAGGAGATTTTTTTTTTTTTGCTTCGCACCACAGACACAGAGCCACTTAAAATAGCATTCCCCTGGTGGGGGATGTCCGGAGGCCGCGAGATCTCCAGGGGCAATGAAAGTGCGGGAGTCACGAACCGCAGGGCTAGTGGTGGGTTGGGCCTGGCTGCAGGTTGGGCCTGGGTTCTACATTCTTAAATTACCCAGCATGCTCAGTCCGTGCAGCAGTGCTGTTCCGTATGCAATCAACACATCGGCCTGCTCACTGCTTCGATTACCATCCGTTTTCCCTCCTCTCTCTCTCTTATCTTCTAGGTGCTATTCTTGGGGTTTTCTCCAGGAAGGCTTTTATCGCCCCAGTGGCCCCTGGTATCTTCTCGTCCCTCATCAGGCAAAGGTGTTTAGACAGCTCATCCATATCCTGCTCCACATGGACGCCTCCCGTTTCCATGAAATTCCCTGCAGGAACTCCCGTCCCTCATCTGTCATCAACGGGCTCAGCCAGACGGCTTTTTGAAAGCTCTGAAGTCAAGCAAAGATTGGCATGCTCTTCCATGGTACGGCCTGATCTGGTCTTAAGGTTAAATACCAAATGGACAAGTGATGACTGACTGACTGACTGTTAGCAGGCTTACAATTAACTTGACAGCAATAAAACTTGATACTATCAGTATAACCTGTTGTGGACCAAACCAGGCAAGCCCACTTGGTCCACACACCCCTACCATAGTTTTTTGCGGAGGCCATATTTTGGTTCCTCTGCCTTGCATGCAATTTCTCTTAAGAATGAAATTTACGGTCCAATACTCCTTTGATTGCCAAAAAAAAGCGTGATCTATGTAGCGGATTGTTCCAGGCTCACATTGTGCCAGGTGGCTGGGTTCCTCTCCTTGTCGTTGTTCTATGGTGATATCTACGGTCAGCTGGGTACAAACCGGTGAATGGTGCTCTCCTCAGAGCATGTTATACAGAGCCCACATGTCAAAAAGAATGGGGCTGACAGCTCTCACAGCAGGGAAGCTATGCTACACCCCCCCAACAAGGAGGTGATTCCATACGAGTGAATATAGTTAAGGTGGATTGTAAGTTACATGATACATTGAAATTTATGTATGTTGTGTGTAATAGGCACCAACAAAATGACACGTTAAACAGCAATAAGTGTGGCAAAAAATTATAGGCTCATATTCTCTGTCATCAACACACATCTTCAGGATACAACAATGTGAACCTGTGGGTCAGAAAGCATAATTTTCAGGGACATGGCCAGTTTGCTTTAGGATATATTAAAAAATCATTTTCTATAATTTACTGCAGCATAGGTCTGTTTTAGCAACTGCTGAGAAATAATGATTCACTATTTAAAAACTGCCTTGTTTCCTGCTGTGTAGTTTCAGGACCAAATCACTCTCAAATCAAATCACTTTTCATGTCACTCGTGCAGGTACAGATACAGTCCTTAGACGACTAAGTCTCGCCGTAAGACTAATTATTTTTCATTCGTTTTTAACATGAGTTGTGGCTGATGTGCCGACGACAAATTTTTCTATTATTTCAATTTCATTTTATTTACTATTATTTATTATTTTTTAAATTAAATTCAATTCTTATTTTATCTACATGTTATTTTATCTTATGATTCTGTTTTATTCTTATTTTAGCATCGATATCTGAACTGGTTTTATTGTTCAGCACTTTGGACAACCTTAGTAGTTTTAAAAGTTTTAAACTTGACCTTTGACAGTGCATGTGAGTGAAATGCTTGTGTGCAAAGCCTCTCCGCGCAGCAGTAGCAAGACACAGATAACACGAAACAGAAATATACGTATAAGCGTAAAACATTTAACAAATCTGTGTCTGTGCAAAGTATACAGAGTTTAGCGATAAGTGATGTACGATAAGAACGCACAGTTAAATAATGTGTAAAAGAGTGCTATGCGCAATGCGTGGTAAATGGCTCAGGGTCAGTGTGGATTGTTAGCAGTCAGAGTTCAGCAGTCTGATGGCCCGGTGAAAGAAACCGTCCCTCAGTCTGCTGGTCCGGGAGGGGATGCTGCAGCACCGGCCTGTCTGATGGTGCCTGCTTACCAGCAAAGCCATTAATCGGATTTTCAATACTGGTATCACTCACCCGCCAGCTCCCTGAAGCCCCAGAAGTTTGGAGGGATCCAGGACATTCCCACTCGCCAGCCGCACCTTCAGACAAGAGACAACGGACACGTCACTGGAGAGCGCAATTGTGTTCCTGCGGATCACGCAACCCTGCCGTCTCCTAGGAGAAGCTTCTACTCCAGGCGACCCGTGTCCAAATGTGGCAGTAAGCTTCATTGGAGCGGTTCAGCCTACGTACATCTGCACAGGGTGCCAGAGCAGAGCGGCTCTATGGCCTTCAGCTAGCAGCTTTCTGGGTATAACATTCTGCCAGAGATGGGGTCCGAACTCAAAATCTCAGCAGCATCATGCTGGACGGTGCAGTGAAACTATCTGCTGCTACTTTCCGATTGTGCTTATGCAACAATCATCATCATTGCATGAGGTCCACCCTGTTTACAAATGCATCGACGGTAAGGAAAATGTAATAGGGGGGCGAGCATGCAAGGCCCCGATGGAGTGAAGCAGGCAGACACAGACACGCAAAGAATGCGGACGGGGACGACGACGACGCGAGGCCAAAGAAAAGGCGAGGAGCAAAGCAGTTTGAAAACCTGTGTGTCCAGTGCAGCGTTGTCTGAAAGAGAACCACGAAGAAGGGAACATTGTTAGAACCCAAAAGCACCGACAACCCGAGAAACTGGCAGATTGGGCCTCACGATCACACCCCATTCAAATAATAAAAGCACGCAGAAATGGAGACTCATCCCCGGTAATGGGGGAAACCATAAAGAGATACTGAAACAAATCTTTACACGAGCATCACAAATCACCTGCTGGAGACATGCAATGTGCCTCTCACTGGAAACCCCAAATAGTCAAAGAGCTATTCAAAATTCACTCCGCGTGCAAGACAAAGAATATGCACATAGCAATAATGCAGACTAGGGTGATTAAAACTAAATTATTAAAAGTACCACAACCTGGACAAAGAGCTGACTGAGCACAAGAGACTCATAAAACACAGAAGCACTAATGAAAAAGGCATCAGCTGGGTCTTTTCCCAAGAACAATTCAATTTGTCGCACTTCGAAACCCCAGAATCTGTATCGGAATAGAATTTCCTGCACCACCAAGATTAAATGACACTTTAAGGTTCAAATCTAAAACAAGGATATACTCATTAAACAAATGCTGCATGAAACCTAAATAAAATTAAATAAAACAGCAACTCCAAGAAAAATATGTACCATCAAATGTCACCTCAGATTCCATCAAGAAATCTCCACATTCAACAGTCAACAGACAAGGATGATCAAGCAAGGTATCGATCAGGTTTTTCTGGGAAAATCTCACCCCCTTGTTGTTCTGAACAGCCAGAAGGTCAAATAACTGGCATATACACTATTCCAGTGGTACATACGGCGATCTAAAACTTTTATCACTAATACTATATATACCTTCAATTACATTTAAATATGCATTCATCCAATATGCCACACACTTAAAAACTCTTTCTTTTAGTCACTAAAGAAATGTTTTTTCCTCAGTCCATGGAAGTTCTTGTTGGTCTTTGGTGCAGAATTTGAGAAAAAAGGATCTTGACTATTTACCTGACATATCAAAATCCACAGAGGTCAACCCGAAGAGAAGGGCTGTTGGAACTGTGTGATGAGTGCGTCAGAATGAACCAAAAAGGCAGATTGTTCTCCACTGTGTCCATGCTGTTGTACCCTGACCAGAATCAGGTTTGTTTCCTGCCAGGAACAGATCCGCACTGACAAACAGCAGAGCAGGGGACATGTGCAGTGTTTCTCAATTAGCCTGCTATTATGCATTTGATCAAAATTTGTACTGTGGCAACATTTTCATTATCCAGTGCCATTATCATTGTGTCTCGAACTGCAAACATCTGATGGAACAAAATGATTTTAATGTAATGTACACAGGAAAAATGTTTTTACTTCAGTGGCCATATTAAATAGCTCCCAAAGGAACTGAATGGTTTGGGTTTTCCTGGTTAAAGGCAGAAGTGCAATAGCAAGAGAATCATAAAACCGGTCATCTTTTTTCTTGGGATTAATTAGAGAGTGACATAAACTCATGGATACTAGCTAACAGGATAAGAACTCTGAGTCAGAAATTTGCTTAATATAAATGTATAGAATGTGTCGTTCAAAAATTAAAGGTTTATTTGGACTTTTAAATCGAATTTATAAATAATATATATTGCAATTATTTGCGTATTCTCTACATGAATGCCCCTCGACCTTCAAGCACAACTTTAACAGCAAGGCAGGGAAAAAAAATAGAAACTAACTTGAAATAAACTTAAACATAGATGTGAAGTTACCTCAAAAAAGTTTGATGTCATTTTTCAAAGCAGCCCTACATTAACCATTAACATATAGATCTACTCTCGCAAACATTCAGGTTATCTTGTCTAACACATACTAAGAACTTGCAGGAACTAATATTCAGCTCAGTTCACACCAAATTCACGGGAGTCATTCTGTGAGAAGGAAATCCAAGCTCATCGCTTAACGATGGTGGAAGTGCACCTCAATCCACGAAGGAGCACAATTTCATTAGTCCCCCGAGACATTCACACAATGTTTGCCTCCAAATTATAGGTTTCAGTCTCTTGTTTCAATAAGATGGTCGATTAAGATTCCTTCCCTTCAGCGAGTAACATTTTACTCCACAGTGGCTTCTGAAACTGAGATCCTCATATCTTCATGTCCAGTTTTAACATTCACACTGCGGCAACAACTGCTCAGCTGCAATAAGATCCAATAATTAGCTCCATTTTATCACATACAGCTCAGAGTTGAATGGTTGATTTCAGCACTACTCACACTATTTCCAGGCATAAAGCTGCATGAAATGTGCTGTCCGGGCTCCATTCTAGCCGGATGTCTCGGCCTGCACAGTGAGCTCGCCTCTTTCGTCCCTTATAAGAACCTACAGCGGATTTCCACAAGGCTGCAGAAGAAATATTCTAAACAACGCTGACCTGGTTAGAAAATGCCCTTGGGGAACGGAATTAGCATCTCAATACAGCTGCAGCTCTACTAGAGTGAAGATTGGCATGGCAGAGGGTGAAGACCTGATCGAAGAGCTTCTGAAAAGAAGTGATGTGTTGGGAGACAAGATTCGATGGAAAGTCCTTCACAACATTCCCGATCTTTTCTACACCGGTTTTTAATAGTGCACAGATGGATTTAAACACTGGTGACAATCCACGGTTATACCTGATGTAACAAGAATAAAATTATTGTGTGCTACTGCCCTGCGATGGGTGAAATCCCAACCAAGCATCACATCCTATTAAGTCCTAAATAGTACATTAGGGCAAACATCAGGCTGCTGTCAGTAATGGAGACCTGTGTGATTTATGACTCCTTGCCATGTCTATGTGTTGAATGAGGAGAGATTCGGCAGCATTGAGACAGTCATATGCAAACCCCGCAACAGAAATAAAGACAATGACACCAAGTCACTGAAAACTTCAGAATATGTAAACAGACACCATCTGTGCCACTAGTGCTATGGAATTTACCCAGACAGATCTCTGGATGCAGATAATGGACAGGAAACAAAACAGAAGGCAATTCACTGCCTTGTGCATCCTCATCAGTTTACAATTAAAAATTTTTTGCATACAGAATCTCACTGACAAAAGAAACCAACACAAATCACAGCAATTTTTATTACCATTCAAGCACAGTTACCGAATTATAGAATTGAAGCAATGAAGCCATGAAATGGCAGAATTGTTCCCAATATAGATGGAAATAAAATGAAAATTTAACACAACGGCACAGACAAGTTGCCTGGAAGGCTGAGAAATACCAATGGTAAACTGTTAAAGTCAAAACCCATGCATCCGTTTTAATTGCAGCAGAGGGGAAAAGGTCAGAGACACCCAGGATGGGGTCCAATTCATCGCAGAGGATGCACAATTCATACATCAATTTCTTCTGACTCTGGGAGGGACCGGGAGTACCTAAGAATAACTACTCCCAAACACAAAGAGAACCTGCAAAATCCTAACCAAAACCACAACACAAGGAGAACCTGCAAAATTACTAACCCGAACCCAAACTCAAAGAGAACTTGCAAGTTCCAGACACATAGGACCAAAGGTCAGAATCAAATTCGCAGCTGACTGAGCAGCTGTGTTCCCTCAAAGACAAAATAATACGTATATAAAAAGTTCTAGTATGTAAACCAATAGCACACCAGTGTCAAACCGCAGAAGGGCACAGCAAAAAAAGGATGGCAGCCCATGTTCACCCATGTTCACACTGCATGTACTTTAAAGTTGGAGGCTCTCATTATCTAAGCCAGGAACACCATCATTCTTAAGTCTCTCTACTGAAACAGTAACCATAAGCATCATCATTTCACCAGGAACCTGTGGGTCTCACATTGTCGCCCAGTCAATCCATAAACCAACCACAGAGTAACTGCTAAAAGGCATTGTGGGGAAAAATGAAAAGTACAAACTCTGCAAACACTACAGCCATACAATTGCACACTGCAGGAACCTAACCACTTCCTAGTCCTTTTGTTTTACTGATTGAAATAATGCATGACTTTCCTTAGCTGGCTCAGATCCTCGCTTGCCAACCATCTCATGCTGCTGTGGTTTATCCCTCTATGCGGACTAATGGAGGTCAAGGACACAATATAACTCATATAAATAATGACTGGAAAGGGTTTTCTACTAATGAAAAATCAATCCCTTCCAGAAGTATACATGCATGTATAAATATAACATCAACAAGCACTATGCACGCACAGCACCATCTGACCCCAATACACCTGCCAATGTAAGAGATCACACTTTTCTTAAATAAAATATCTACCCAACTTAGCTAAAAAGAAAATATAATGTTATCGTCCTTTTCCCTTGGCAGACCAGTTCAGTAATTCCGCTGACTATCACAGCACTGGTGGAGCAGATTCTGGGGTTTCCAGTCAAATTAACAGCTACTTCCTGTTTTAAACACTTCATGGTGAATTTGGAACAGTTACAATCTGCTGCAAGGTAATTAGATCTTTATAATGTCTATTTGTTTGACAAATAAAGTTTGGAAAAAAAAAACGTTAAAAATAAAGTACATCACAAATAACTACAGAGCATATTTTCCCAGAAAATTTTTAACTAATAGTAGTAATTAAAGGCTAAAGAGAACGAAGAAAAAAACAAACACAACTCGGCAGTACACAGTATTCTGTACCTCCAGCAAGAATCTGTTCCTCCAGCTCAGCCATTTGCTTTCTGTATGCCCTCAACGCAGCCTCCTTAAAAGTCGGTCTTATCCTCTTCTTGGGTGGAACTGCAATGCTTTGTTCCTCAGGCATGTTTTGATTTTCATCCTCTTTCTCTATTATCTCTACTATTTCGCCACTTTCCCCTGTTGCAGAAGTTTCTGCAGCTTCCTCATCATCCATGTGCTCCTCAGCATCCTCGATCTGGCCCATATCCTCGGCATAAGCCACAACATCAAATTCAGCAGTTTCTTCAGTGACCTGGTCCTCGTCGTACTCCTCGCTGTACTCCGCGTCATACTGCTCGTCATAGCTGCAATCATATTCCAGCACATAGGTCCCCTCCTCTGGAAGCCTGTAGTCCTGGTACTGTTCTTCGGGCTCATTGGCGTTTGTACGATTCTCCAGATTGGCAAGCACTTGCTCCATGACCTCAACATAATGGGTCTCGTTGTCTACAACAGGCTCACAACACTCCTGTTCATCAGCCTTGTAGTAAAAGGGCTCAGTGTACACGTCTGAATCAATAGTGGTGCTTGAATCATTGACAGTGGATTGAGACAGAGTCCTGAACCCACCCATGAATGTGGAATTGGCAGGTTCCTCTGTGGCCATGGCAGCAGTGGAGCTTGAGGAAGGTGCCGCCGGGGAACTCGCGCTCTGAGAGCTTTTGTTCCAGACAACCTCCAGGGCAGATCTGGCTCTCTGCAGGGTTGATCCAAATGTTGGGAAACTGAACGTTTTGTCAGTGAGATCAATGCTGAGTCGGCTGTGCCAGGATTTAGGCACCTCCTCAGGTTTCTCACTTGTAATCTCACTCTGACTGCGGTACATGGTCGAGGACTTGGTCTGGTTCTGATAAAAATGGCTGTCGTTGAGCTCTGGATCACTCTGAGCATCTGGTTGACTGGCTGTTTCACTCTCGAGACCTGGGCATGTGGAGGGGGTGCTGTCAAGGGTCATGTAGTTTTCGCCTTCAAATTGTAAGTCCACTTCTTGGCATTTTGTGATGTTCTCGGGAAACCCGGGATTAGCTGTGGGGTCAAAGGGGCTGCTGACCTCTGACACTAAGTTCTGTTCTGTCGAGGCATCAAGGCCTGAATCTGCGCCTTGTTCCAAATGGTGCCAGTCCTTCCAAGGAGATAAGTCCCCCTGCAGAGAGAGCTGGGAACCACTGTAGTGGCTCCTGTCACCTGACACACATACCAGCCCATTGCTCACGCCACTGTCAACGGTCTCTGCAGTCTCCGGCTCATTTGGTTCCACAAAGGGCTGATTTTCCTGACTAAGCGTCTGACTAGGTGGGGTTGGACACCACGTGGGAGCCACCTCTTCCTGCTTCCTCTGCCACAGCTCCTGATCTGAGGTTGACAGTAAAGAACAGCCGTTGGTCCGGCTTAAGAACTGGTTTTCAGAGAAATCCTCAGAGTAGGATTGGCACAACTTTGAACAGTCTGACTCAGAATGACTCAGCTTAGGAGTCGAGTACTCACTTTGGGAAAGCCATGCGGGGGTTAAGTCTGTGTAATAAGGCTTTTCTTGCTTGTCTTGATCTTCATATTCAATTGATTGGTAAGTGTCCTCAGCATAATGGACTGGTCCTAAACATGCAATGCCATCACTAGCCCTGTCATGACTTCCGTGGGATTTCATCTGGTCCGATTTGTGTGTGGCCTTAGACAAAATTTCATATACATTCCTATTTAAGTCAGCCTCCAGCTCTCTGTCACTGTCCATTGAGTCCCAGTCATCAAGGTCAATTTTGTCTTTCGCACAAACATTGATGTCCATGCTCTCATATGTTTGCGAAGAGGTCATTCCCTTCTCTTTCCTGTCCTTTACATGACTAAGGCTATCAGTAGACACAGAAATGCCCGTGCCTTTAAGTTTGTAACATTTTTTTAAAGCTAAATCTCGGTCTTGGGGGCTGGAAAAGATAACGATAATGGGTCGGGGCTTGGCATTCGAACATTCCCTCTGTTGCCCTAATCGATGGGCGATGTCAATTTTGGGCATCTTGTGCACTTCAGTGAAACCCATTTTCTCCTTGAAAATCTGGTAAATGAGATCTTCTGGGTTTTCCAGCTCATCCTCTGGCACATTGAGAAACCTGAGAGTCGCCTTGCTGTCTTGTTGGCTGATCTGTTTTATGTAGTCGTGAATATCACGGGTCTCACGCCGAGACTGCACGAAGCCCGAACGCAGCTGCTCGATCTCGCTCTGCACCACTTCCACGCTGCTGGAAATCTCATCGATAGAGTTCTTCAGCGCATTGACGTGGCCTCGCAGCTCAGACAGTTCTGATTCAATCTGACTGATTCCCTGCAGCTCTTTGAAGATCATTTCCATGACATCGTGTGTCTGACTGATGCAACCTGTGGAACTGGATCCAGGTTCTAGTGAGCTGGTTTTTTGCTGCCTCCCAGCCCGGTCCAGGGACTTGCTCCGGATGCCCAGAGTTTTCCGCCATGTGCTGGTATCTGCATCCGAGGAGACATACTCCTGGCTCTTCTTCCATTTTCTCAGTTTCCGCAAAGCCCCCAGGCGCAGTGTATGCAGACTGGTGCGCTCCACACGCTCACCCTCCGAACTTCCATCGGAGGGCGCCAGACTGGTCAGGCTTTTCCTGTTCCTTCTTATTGGCATAGTAAAAGCTTTGTGTTCATCGAATATCTGGATAAATTTACCTTCACTCAGAGAGTCAGAATAACTGCTTTCGGTGGATAAGACCTCTTGAAGGAGACCTTCATTATCATTAACCAAAAGAGCACTTTTTTGCAGTCCGTTAGCTATCGCTACACGGTAACTGAACGTTGGAGAGAGTGATGAGGAATTTTTTTTATCACTGTCTTCTTCAAGTGATAAATTGCGAGTTGAGGGACACTGGGAAATTTTTTTGACTGTACTCTTTAGCGTTGTGGAAAGTGTCGGATTCCTCGGGGCGTCTGGGGTCGGGGGTTTTTGATCCTTTTTCGGGTCACCGCTCTCTTTCTTCTTTATGGGATTAGCCAGTTTCTTTGTAAACATTCCTTTGGAAATATTTACAATGTAGGACGTCAGGCTCTTGAATAGGGCAGAAACCATGGAGAGGAATATCAATGTTTAAAATGTGGTGAAGCTGAAAAGGTACGGAATCCAGCAGCAAATACAGACAAATCCACAAACACGTCAGAAGTCAACCCTGAGCAACAGGATCAGAATGTGTGTTGTGTTTTAAATATGATGAGGCCAGACTGCAAAGATCATACATCCAACAGGAGGGTGCGAAACACTGTGAAATCCACTTGCTTGCCTCATGGTTTATGGCATTGCTCTAAAAGAAAAACATTAATTAAAAGTATACCAGACAACAATACATTAGCACACTATCAGATCAGTAACACAGATGCCTTAATGTGCATAAGGCAAATTATTCATTTGAGTGACAGGGAAGGAACAGCCCAAATCCATACTGGATATTATGTGTCATAGTTGAGTTTAACGGATGATGGAGTCAAGCAGAAGAACTGACCACAAAATGACAGGAATTACAGCTATAGCTGGAGGCAGCTTACTATTAAACTAGGGGACGGGCACTATTGCTCACACACAAAGAAACGATTAAAAATATAAATCACTCTGGAGCCAAAGTTAAGGTATCCGAAGACATACTTTCATACACACTAGTTTGACAGCTTAGGGTATCGATGAGCTGGATGCTATTTTTGGGGGATTATAAGCAGGTGTTTGCATAAGCAGTCTAAGCACCTATTCTGACTTAGGTGCAATTCTCAACATTGTGGTATCCCTGACTGAATTATGATTGTATGCTAAAATTATCATTTTAGATGCAGGGTTCAATACCACAGGACTGAACACTGCACAAATGTATAAATATGGATTTTTTTAGGCAGAGTAATGGAAGACTGCCTACTGTAATTTGACAGCTCAATCTGATATGCTCTAAGGTTACAGAAATTATTTGGTAACACTCATAAATAAGAGAACCATAAAAAAAATACAAGAAACACGTCTTTTCCCGTTCAAACTAACTGGCGTGTTGTTTTGCGGGCGACTGTCACTTAAGATCTTTTGAAGGCGGCACAAATCGCCAAAGCAGAGCCTGCCAAGGCTGAAGGCCAAGTGGATGGGCCTTCAGGAGAACATTAAAAGCCTAGCTGCTGTCAATCACTCGCTGCCTCCTGCACCACTTTCAGCGAGGATCCCCACAACCAATTTACGGGTTCAGACAATTCACATCAATTGTCATGTGGGCAGGCACACGAGGTGGTAAGTGTGACACCGGTTTTCGTTAGCGATCTACAATACTTAAATTGTAGATGATGATAATCTTGTTTAGTTACAGCTTAAAGCTTTTAGAATGTTCATCATGCTTTCGCTAATTAAGCCCTGAAAAGGACTCAAGAGAAAAATTGCCAAAAGATGCGATCAAAAGTGCTTGCAAGCATTCTCAATGCACATGAAAACAGTAATTTTGCTAAAGTTTCACAAAACGCACTCTCCGTACTTCATTGTAAACCAGAACAGGTATTTTCATCATATCAGCAAAATAAATGCATTATTTATTGAGTCCCATAAATGGGATTAAATCGTTGAAGATCCAGAATCAGAATTATATATTGAGACAAAAAAGAGGGCATCATAAAAGTTGTATTTACGAAAAGGCTTCTTGAAAAAAAGGCATATGAGAGCTATAGAAAGTTTGCTCTCTAAACCCCATTGGTCTATGGGGTGTGCATGAATAATGGAGTGGGCCACTCCCATAAATACAGCATGCATCTGGAGGTGGGGCTCTAAGGTCACCTGACTGCTAATTTTGTGTCAATTGGCCATTTTTCTCTCAAGTTGTTTCGGTGGTTCAGGTTGGGGGGTGG
>JAODKN010000008.1:8034359-8053489 GCA_026774425.1 Petrocephalus zakoni | reverse complement strand
CCCCCCCCCCCCCCCCCCCCCCCCCCCCCCCCCCCCCCCCCCCCCCCCCCCCCCCCCCCCCCCCCCCCCCCCGTTTGACATCCATTGCAATGGTTTGCCTGAGAATAACAGAACTAAGTAATACAACATACCCAGGGGTGGGGGGCTGCTTGAATATGCATGCAGTAAATGGACACAAATTCCCTTGGGTTCAACATCACTATGCCTTGCATGGCCGCAAGAAGCAGCCTAGACTGCTGAATTACTGAAGCCCAGAACCTCCGCGAAATGGGGGTGGGGGGGGGGTGCAGCCTCGCAGTGTGGCTGCAGGCACTCGCCGCCGGGGACGGTCCCGCATCACGCGCTAAGCGTAACGCGGCCAGTGGCTCATATTACAAACCGCCAGCCACATCTCATCTCCCCATTTGCCCCCCCGCATGAGACGCGCAGGAGGTTCCATGCGGCCGGAGCCGGCTCCCTCCAGACGGAGGACGGAGGCGCGCGAACAACAGGCATGGCGCGCGGAAACAGTTCGGCAACTTCAATGACGCAGACGCTCCCGTGAAACCCCCGAGCAGAAAGACAGCCGCACTCGAGCACGGCGCAATTAGGAGCCGGGGACGTACCTGCTTCTGAGAGTCCTGCTGAAAATCATATCAAAGTAAGATCACCCATCAGCAAGAGCTGCTGCCATGTACTGCCCCGCTTCAGTGCTGCACGACGCAACAGCAAAGTGAGCTGTGAAGACTTCCCATTCAGCCAGAGACGGGCTCTCAGCAGAGCCTCGCCGCGCAGCCACTGCCGTCGGCGCTTAATGACTGAACTCAGGTGTGATTAAGCCCTCCATCAGTCTGCAGCCGCTGCTGCACTGCCCTCCGGATTCCATCGCCTTCCTCTGCCGACCTGTGTGATCTTTACGAGCCGTATACAAGCGACAGCCTTCTTCACAGGTCGGAGCTGCCCCCTGTCTGCGCTGTGTCTCTCTGACGGCAGCAGGCGGAGCTGGACTCCCCGACCCCCCCCACCCACTCGAGCAGGATCTCCCGCCTGCCTGGGAGCAGCACCGAGTCTGGGATGAAGCGAGAGGCTGCCGCTCGCTTTAAAGGGGCTGAGCTGGCGATGGTGCTGACTGAACAGACCTGCCCCTGGTGGCGGGAGAGGCTCCCCCCAACCCCCCCGCCGCGCTGTGCACCAGCGGGAAGCGACCCTGCGCCTTAGTCCGGCGGAGTGAGACGGTGTTCTGCAGGGAGCAGGGGAGGCTGGTGAGTGCCAGCCAGTCGGTCAGGGGCTCAGCCTTTTAATTCACCAAATCAATCAATTATGCGTCTCGCTCGGATCTGATTATACGAGTGCGCGCTGACATTCAAATTGGCTTCGTGTGCGACAGAGGCTCCGGGGCTTCTCCAGCCTGGTTAGCGTGTGCAGTCAAGCTGAGAGAAAACCAGGAGTGGTATCAGTTAAATTCCACAAGTACGTCCTTCTAGCTATTCAGACGAAGCAGAAAAATGTTCATTTTAAACACTGTTCCTGAAGCTGCGTCTTGCATCAGTGTCATTTCAAATGCCCAATTACTTTAAAATAAGTCGACATCTAAATAATGCCATGGATTACCATTCAGCACAGTGAACTGCAGGGTACGGACATATAAACTGTCTGTTGGTGCCCTCCTGGAATTCACTCCCATTTCTCTAGTTTCCTTATTATATGAAAATATGCACCAAAACCACAAATATTCCTAATTATCTTCCATACAGGCAAAACTGCACTGCTCCCTTTTGCTTTGCCTCTCTTCATCCCTTGCTTCCCCCCACCCCCCCTCCCACCATCTCTCTGACAGCATCTGCACACCCCCTGCTGGGCAGGAGAGGAGGTGTTTGTAAGGAGGATCCTCTTATACTGTAAGGAGTCCGTCCAAAGATGACGACGACCTTTAGTCATTTGGGAGGCATGCAGATGCACATGGAGATTAAGACATAACCCTCATGCGGCAGACACTGGGGGACCACAGAGAAATCCAGCCCCTCCTGGTGGAGCTCTCTCACTGGACACAATGCCGGGCAGAGAGACACACAGAGATGAAGAAAATCCTGCTTCCCTCTAATTTATAAGAACTACAACCAGCTCGCGATCATTAGCCACACAAAGGAACGCAATGACAAAAGGCCCCTAGATTTAATTTTCAGCTTATAAAGTACTGACAGAAAGGTTATGTGCTGTTCGTTCCATGAATATAAACATTCTTCGGGGGTGTATTAACATTTAAGCTGTACCTGTGATGTAATCAACTGACTTTAAACAAAATCGGGTCAAAAGCAATTTCCAAGAGAGTCGGAACACTCCAGAAAAAACTCCAGCCACTCTAGCGCGAGCAAACCCAATTACATGCTACGAACCATCCGCAAAAGCCACCGTCATTCACAACTGATGGGCAACCTACATTACAGAACAGTTCCAGCCAGAAGCACAATACATCCAAACGGCGGGGAGGTGGGGTCGGCTGGTGTGCGACCTTCCAGTGCTATGGTGAGGGCTCAGACGGAACTGAACCGCAGGGCAGAACACCGACCCAGAGTCATGAACTCCCAGACTCAGAGCCAGCTGACATCACCACCTGTGAGGACCAGGACTCCGTCTAGTCAATGATGTAGTGAAAATAAGAGAATAAACACTGACAAAAGTACTACATTTTTTTCCCCCAAAGTAATCATTAGCATAACATTTTGGCATAAGGAAAGTTTCTTTTTATTTGTTCATTCTTTCTGCCTGGCAGTGTAGTTTATATTAGAGGCATATCAACATCTCTGACTTGTGAAAATACTGCAGAGGCATTTTAAAAGGTCAGATATCAATAACGAGGTAATGGGGCCAATAATACTAACGGCAAGGTCTCCATCAGTGTTGACTCACGAAACCGCAAACTACAGGCCATCATGTTTCTCTGTTTTCAGCACATCAAATTAATCTGGGGAAAACACATACATTCAGAGCAGGTAGCCTGTTGGAAGCTGAACTTTTAACTCAAAACTGGACTGGAGCCAAATCATCCCTGTCAAAATAGGGCCAAAATATTCTGTCGGTGTGGAAGGGAGAATCCAACTAAGGGCAGACTGCTGAGGTTTGGTAATTGCTTTTCCAGGATGTTCCGTATCAACCTCAGATGTCTCCTAACACTGGCAGAGCTTGCGATGTTGCTGCATTGCAGATAAAATACCCCTCCTAAAAAAAACCTCAGCAACAGCCAGTCCCTCAGCCCTAACCTGTGAGGCCCTTAGCATCACGTACCTGACCAAAAGAGAGCTCATCCTTCCCTGCAGCCCGTACCGGGACGTCGCAGCCACATACTCGGGCAACAAAATGCCCAGTAATTTAACCATATTACTTAAGAAAATCCATTTGACTAGTAACTGTACAACCAATCATTTGGAATTAAATATTCATATATTTACATCTCAGAAATAACTGAAAAATTGACCATTGAACCAACTTGAATTTGAACTGTTTGCTCAAACAAAGCTGCCACAGTAAGGATTAAAACTTCCCCAAATAAGTTGGGGGCTTGTTGAACCACTACTCGAGCAAATTCAGTATCAATCTCAGCTCCATCTGATATAAATTACCTTTTTTAAATTAGTATAATTGTTTAAAATTATTATAATTGTTTAAGAAACTGAATTCATTACAGCAAACAGAATTGACTCATATCAGCCGAGGATATGAGGAGTTCATTTTAATTACTTTGGACCGACTAAATGACTAAACCTCCTGATCTCCTGAGCTTGAACTTAGTGGTTTGGTTGTTTCCAGGTCTGTATAAAGCTCCCCCTGTACTCAGACACAGAGGTCATGTAAACCTTCTTCCTGAAAATTACCTGGCAGCCTGCTAGCTTTTATAATACACTGCAGGTACCACACCGCCAGCAATAGGAACATTACCTATCTGCCTGGGAAGCTGGCAGACGGCTGCACCCGACACGCAGCACCACCGCCCAGCCACTCCAGGTTTCTGTCCTCAGTGGAACTGGCACCGGAGGGATGCCAGGTCCACCCCGCGGCCATTAAACTCCCGGCTCTAGCGTCTGAGCGGGGCTAAAGGCTGGCGAGGATGCCACAGGGCCCTGACACAGCAGATCCACTCCCTGACGCTCCTGGAACAGCGGGAATGCTGACTGGGCTCCAGCGCCAAAGCGAGCCAAACGTTACAGCAAATGGAGCATAGTCTGAAAGCGGCAAATAAATAAATAAATAAAATAAAATAAATAAATTAAAGCACCAGCAGAAAAGGTGACTACATGGCAGCTGGCTAAAGGACCAACCATGACCACGACAAGTGGCCAAACAAGAAATTAACCACTAGCATTATGCAAATGATAAACAGTTACTAAGGAATATATATATAAAAAACACATAATTATTAATTTGTGTTACATCTATAAAGTAACCCAGATTCAGAAGAATAGACAATACTCTCCCCAGGCAAACTCTGCCAAGGAAAGCAGAGAATTTGTATCCTGAGGGTGCCAGCAGTCTCCCCACAGCCCTATAACCATTAAGCGGCAATGGAAGATGGATGGATGGATGGATGGACAGACAGACGACGAGGGCGACACGCGAGGAGCTAACAGTGGCACCATCGTAACACGGCCGCATTTTCGTGACGGCTTAACTGAGTCGCACAAGGCTAGAAAATCAGATATATCCATTCACCTGCCACCATGTTCCTCGATGGTGAGAAGAAATGGTAGGGGTGGAGGAAAGGTGCGCGGCACGGAGAGCCATCAAAGCCACTGCTGCAGAACCCAGTGCTGTGAGCTGATGCTGCCACCCACTGGGACATCTAGCATGCATTATTATATTATAATAATCACTGCAATAATATATATTCAAGTCATGGCCTAATATATTAAAATACATGTATCTTAAATTTGTATTGTATATTTATACACACACAAACTTACTTTTATATAAAGGTATACTATAAAAGGTGTTTAAATAATTCAGAGACATTTGCAGGAATAGCAATCATTTAGTTTAGAACTTGAAAGGGGTTTAAACCCTTCCTCAGTAATTGGTAGCGCCATGCTGCTCACAATCCAGGCCTTATAATTACCTTTTGAGGAGGAACCCATTAAGTTGGCATCCGCGCGGGCGGGGAGGCGGGCCGCGGGTCCTGCAAGCAGGGGCAACGTCACGTCATCCCAACAGGGCCCCCCCCCCCATGCCCTCGTTAATGGGGTGCGAAGACGACGATCGCGAGGGTCTTAATTAGCGGGCAAACACAATGAAGGCAGCAGTTTGGGGGGGAGGGCAGCGGCTGCAACCCAGACAGATGGGCTGTCGCCATTATCAATCTTCCAGCCCCCGTCGGAGGGGAACTGGCGTCAGTGTGAGTGTCTCGGGGGGGGGGAGGGGGGGCAGCTAGAACTGACGGGGAGACAAGCTGCAGGTACAACGCACACACACACACACACACACACACACACAATATGCAACAAATGGATCCTAATTGTGGCTCAACACATATATTACAGGCACCAGATCTTAAACTGGAAGTGAGCATTAAAAATGACTCCAAACTACATTAGAGGCTAGAAGACGGATAGACGGAGATGTAATTAAAACAACATTTCTAATGTATAATATATAAATCCATGGGCTGCGTATTTCATATTAGCATCATCAAAGCTTCAGTTTTTCAAGGCGTGGGAAAACCGTATTGCCGACAATGACAGCAAAAACTCCACCCCCTCAGCGGTCGGCATGGCTACAGCTGCATGGGAGGAGCTAAACCCGGAAAATGGTCACATGAGCCACGGTACATGGCACACAGCTGCCTGTTCGTGTCAGACATGAAGCGAGTCACCGCCTAGGTGTTGGTTATACTGGCAGCTGTTGCCTCCGGGACGTTCGTCTGTATCATACTCCCATTTGAAGCGTAACATAACGGAAAGCATTGGCCAAAGCTGAAAACGTCATTGACAGCTACTCCATACAATGGGATTGCTACTCCAAGCCAGAGACCCCTTACATAACTACGATCCAAAGGCATGACTAAGTGGATGCACAAAAGAATAGGGCAGAAACTTATCCTCATCTTTTTCCTAATAACCATCTTCCATGAAGCAGCAGGCAAGAACATCCTGGACAAGATGCCAGTCCATCACAGTCCATGCCTGCAGGCACACAGAGGGATAATATGCAAACCGCATACAGTACATGGGACAGGAACCACACGCACAGCCCAGGAGTAGTGGAGCTGCAGTTCTAAACTCTGAGCTACCTTCAAGACCATCTAAACAAGGGGTGGGCAAACTTATCTACAAAGGGCCAGCGTGTAAGCAGGTTTTCAGGATAACCTTTAGATCAGCTGTTCAAACCAAGGTATGAGAACTCTGGCCAATCAGTCCTCTAATTAGGAAGTTGCAGATAAATCCTGCATACACACCAGCCCTTTCTGCCAACTCCTGATCTAAACAAAATTATATACTTCTATAAAAGTCCTAAGCTTAGGACTAATTGCGACCAGTTTCAAGCAGGGAGCTCATTCCTGTTGAGTCATGGTGGCCAACATAGCACAGCTGTGACCAAAAAAGTTAATCCAAAGACATCTGCTGATGACTCAAGGTGGTACGGATTCCCTGAGGCAATCAGCTTCACAGCTTAACATAAAAATGACCATAAAACAGTTTTTCCATCTGCCACAAATCCATTACTAATTTAAAATTTTTAGAAATTAACAGCTCAATCACATCACTCATGAGTGTATTAAAGTACCGACAGTTAATTGTCATCCCTGATACCCACAATCTCATGTACAAATAGTTTTGTTTGGAATGGGAACTTGGTCACAGTGCAACCAAACCATCAGACCGAAACCTGCAGACTGAAACCAGCAGACCAAAAACAGAAAGTCATCCATATGTCCCACAAGCCGAAGCAGGAACTGCAGCCAAATGAGCCTTTATGAAATGCAAAGAGGGAATGCCGTCTTTGGAGGTGAAAGCTCAGTCCATTCCTTCAACAACAACAACAACAACAAATTACATGAGAAAAACACATAAGCTGCCATGGAAACTGTTAGATAAAATTAGTACATACTGAAATACATGAAAGTACACTACTGAAATTTCAGTAAGCTGCCCATCTAGCAGAAAATCAGTACTGGCCTCGACCTCCCTCTTAACACTCCTGCACAATACTGTTGTGAGGGGCTGTGGTGGGCATCGCAATGCAGGGTGGGGTCAGTTGTCACAGGAAGGAATGCCAGCACGGCTCCATGCCAACTGTCTGTGGTGCGAGCACCGCCCCCGGCATCTCCCGTGCCCGTGGATCTGCTCCCGCTCCGCCTCAGGGTTTGGTACCAGCACAGAAGGCCTCCCATAGCTAAAGTCCATCTGCTGTTTACAGAAGCTACACGTGACATCATTCCTCTCCAGGTAGCACTCAGGAAAAGCTAGCGAAGAGGCTTGTGTACGCACAGACAAACTCACGGGTTTTAACTGAGGACAGGGACGGTAGAACAATACAAGGTCAGAGATAAAACAAGGCATGCTTCTTCAAAGTATCTCAGTAATGTTTATGAGGTTTAGAGCAGGGATCGCCAACCTGTCTGTACATGGGCAAACATGCCTAGGGCGCGACTCACCTGTTTGTGTCAAAAAGTTCTGATTGAGGGGGAAAACACAATAAATACATGGGATGTGTTTTTAGATACCACGGCCATGGTCAAAAATGCATTTTGATCAAGACGTTTGTCAGAATTCTCCATGGTGTTGGTGATATTAATCTTAATTCACTGAGGTCACATCAGGTTGATATGGGACGTCAATGTTTACAGAGCTCAATACTGAATATCTGGCAAGTGAAAGGTTTGGTAAGATGGGCTGCTACCAGTAAGCGGCTGACACAAATTTCCACAGAAAACACAAAATAAGCTGTCAGATACCTACAAAGTAATATCAGCAAAATTATCTTATCAGACTAATGCCTATGCTCAGGATGCATTTGGTCTCTCTAGAGTAGGGCTGCTCGATTATGGAAAAAATCTTAATCACGATTATTTTGGTCAATACTGAAATCACGATTGTTTAACACGATTACTTATATTGCTCATTGACTCTGAAACACATTGCATTTATTGTCCATAAAGAACAGCAAACATAAAATATTCATTGATATCGTTCTGTTGAACTTTCCCTTAAAATAACTGAAAGGATAATATTAAAATATTGCATACAAAAGTAAAGACGAGTAAATTAAATCAATAATGTAGTGCAGTTGCACAATATCTTGAAAACAAATAAAATACTAAATAAATAAAATACAAAATATATAAATAAAATATGAAAAATATAAAAATAAATTACAAAATAAATAAGCTGCACTAGAGAGAGCGTCTTTTATTGATGCCTATGTTGCAAAGGACGTCGATGTGGGTTTGCTGCTTTGCCTTTTCTGTTTCTGTATTAGTTGCTAGTAAATCAGTCAGTGTTTGAATTTGAGGTGGTTAGAGAGATTCGCCGTGTCGCTAAATGGCACAAAGCTAGCACGTAATGTGTTTGATCCATGTCCCTCTTTTTAAATCTAACGTGTTCCCACACCGGTGAACTTGCTTTACTTTTCTTGCTGAGTAAAGCAGCTGCTGCTGCTGCTCCTCCTCTTGCCATCTTTACTCGTGCCGACTTTTTAAAACACTACCGCCACGTTCGGAAGGGGCGGAAGTGCATGTGCGCGCGTCATTCGGAGCGCACGAAAAAATAAAGCATATAATTGCAGTGCGTAATGCGGCAAAATGATTTTAACAATAAATCGTTTTTCGTCAATTACATTGTTTTTGTGATTGTTTGGAGCCGAGATCGAAATAAAAATTTGATTAATTTCACAGCCTTACTCTAGAGTAGCAGGCTTTTGGATGAAGGCTGCTCTGTGTTCTGTTGTCTTCTATTGGCTGAGAGGTCCAGACAATCCACCCACCGCCAATCCCAAATCCAATCCCAATGCTGAAAATTCAGTTGACACCAATTTTCAAAGGAATTCCATCATTCTGGCCCATTGTGCTCCGATGGAGATTCCGCACATTGGATGGAAGTTGAGATGATGCAATGCACAGAACATCCACTGTAAAAGGTGGAGTTTCACAGTGATGGTTTTTCCGAGGTACTTCACCCAAGGATCGAGTGCGACAGGAACTCACAGTCAGGGCAAGAGAGAAAATCGGTAGATGGTGTTACCATCGACTTCTGCTGCCTCTTTTCTGAACAGTGGGCACTTCAGACACCTTATCCAAATGCCAATCTCCCCCTGGGAAGGAAAAATCCTACCTTTAATCCCTGGTGACCTTAAATGACCATTTATGCCACGTATACTGCATAAGGTAGCACATGCCAGAGAAATGTATTTCCAATTCATGGTGCTTTTGTGAATTAGACTTTCAACTTGGTAGCAATGCCCGCCCGCCCCCCGTCGCACTCCACGGTGGAAGGAACCACAGGGCTGGGAGGGATGAGTCTGGGCTTGGTTCATTCTGAGAGGTACGCCAAGGATCGTGTATGTAGTTAATGCCTGGTCAAAGCTGAGACCTGCATTCTTTGTCCTGTACCTGACCAAAGTTAAGATGTGCATTACTAATCTTGGACCTGCCCAGCAGTGAACCACACATTACTAATCCTGGACCAGGTCAATTCCTGCTCAGAGCAGAACGATGCATTATTACAGTACTCCTGAACTTGGTCAATACCAAGAAATGCATTCTTAACCCTGGACCTGGTTAATCCCCAAGCCAATGCATTTTTTAAAAATCCTGAATCTGTTCCTAATCCTCCACTGAGGCACCAGTATTATTCGATATCAGATACACTTCCTGTGTGTGGACTTACACTATAGCCTTTATGCTAGAAAAAATTAGAGGATTTTTGGGTGTATGGACTGCTGCTGTTTTACAATGAGGAGGCCCCATTTGCATTAAATACGTAGTGTACCTAGTATACTAAGCTAATGCTCCCGACAATTGTTATCGAGGGGGTCAACAATGATCTCTGCTTGTGACAAGAGTTCTGTTCTTCAGATACTGATCATTTGACCAACTTGTTTTCTTATAAACAGACGACAACACCAGCTTTCAAAAACAACGCCTTAATCAAACATGGTTCTGTGGATGCTGAATTATTCAAGATTGCTTGTTAGGAAGGTCAGTGATAGAAGATTAGCTTAGACGGGACCAACAACTTCCAGCCAATTTTGCTTATTTAAAGGCAGTTCTTTACATCCCCGCTAATGCAAAATTCAAGCTACATAAATTTGATCTTTTATGACTTCATAACTATGTGTTACTCAATTACCCAAACATGAAAAAGCCATCTACGGCTAATATGTGCAGTAATGGGTAATAAATCATTATGTTAACCAAGATGGTTTATTTTTGTACCTGCTGCAGAGAAATGCAATCAAATTTTCATATGTATTTCATTTTTCCCTGTGCATCCTTCTTCAGCCAATCACTTGTCTGCAGAGTTGATGAACAATGTAATTAGACTCAGCGCTGGTCATTTGTTGATTGAGCGAGCGCTACTTCGTTGTTTCAGATACCCTCTCGCCTTGGGGTTCAGCACAGTTACTCAACTGTCATAAGGAATGAGAACATTTTTTGCACCAAGACAGAGCATAAGCACATTAAAAAGTGATGAAAGTCAATAGTGTTTGTGTTTCTTATTTATGAGCCATTTCAATGCAGCCAGTATAACATGTTCGAATTGGTACGGAGGAGCTGGTGCCTCAGAATCACTCAGAACGAGTCAGGGCACAGATTCGGCCTCATGTGCCAAGTGCTTAACTGAGAGAGTAAGAAGCACATATTTGAGCCTCTGTTGTCCCGTTTGGTGGCATGGTGTTCAGCCACAAACAGTGAGAAAGATGGAAATCCAAGGTCTCAGTGGTGATGGCAGCACCATTATCAGAAAATGCACACTGGTGGACCTGGGATTGGGCCAGACAGTATTGTGAACAGGTTCAATAAGATGCATCAGTGCAGCAGACTGAACAGTGCACCAGGACAGCCAAAACTGGGTCAATACGATTTCCCGCACAACGCTCTCAGGCAGGGGTTTACTAACTAATGCGCCTAACGCAGCTTAAAAAGACTAAACGGTTTTGTCAGATTTCCATGGCTCTTCCTCACAACAGAAAAACAAACACTGCTGGACCTGCAGCCCCGCAGATGAAATGGAAATGAAATAAATGGATGAACGTGGATGAAGCACAAAACTAAACATAACATGCATTTTTAACACAAAGCACTGTCAGACCATTTTTCATTCTGCTAAAAAAAAAAGTGAACAACAAATGAATGAATTCAAACATATATTCATAAGCGTCTTGATTTTCCTCATTTCATGATTGCATCATCAATAATAAAACTTTAAAAAATTTCCTCATCGCCTATCCCTGGCCATACTTATTAAAAATTCTGTTTCAATCATAGCAGAAGCACTTACATTTTAATCATGATTAGAGAGGAAAAAGAAAGGGGGAAAAAAACGCATCAGTATGCGACACACAGTCAGCCTGCAAATCAAACGACACGGCAAAACACTGCAAATCATCGTTTCACAGAACAATGGAAATGGATATTGAGTCACAGTTGGATAACTCAGCAAAGCTGGGCACTAGAAGGACCACAGACACCAGAAATGGACATTAATATTTAGAGCAGAATGAAACAAAGACAGCATGTCAACTAAAAGCCACAGCACCTTTGCTGCAAGCCTGGTTGGGATTGCTTAGAACGCCTGCCATTTCTGGACCATAGATTGCAAAAATAACTAGGTTTCCATGCACAATTAGATTTAGGGCTGTCACTATCGATTACATCAATAATCGAATAATCCACCGATCTGACGATTCATCGAGTTATGGTTTATGTAACAGAAAATCAGCGTGAGGCAGGAATCAACCAACGATTACATAATGCACACTCAGGCATACATAAGACATAAGACAGTGAAAGGAAACTGTAGGATCCGCCGAAAAACCAAACGCATACGCAAGGCTGCGGTGTGCGGCGGCAGCGCTGCCCAGAGCGCACTTGTAGAGGACGATCTGCGGCGCTAAGATCCACGAGGCATTTCAAGCGCATGCAACGGTCACGTTCCTTTTCAAAACGACCTAGTGTATGTAAAAAGAAGTCTAACGTTTAATGTAGCTGCATCTGCATGCATCGTTACCATGGTGGTTGGACTCAATGAACCGCGACACCAACTCGTGATACCAACTAAATGAGTGAAGAGGAGAAAAGCCAACAGCAATTGCTCATGAAAAGACGTTCCTCTGTCACTCTACGGGATTATTTTGTATTCCACAAAGACGTGCATAACTTGTCGGCACTGCTTTGTGTCTGTTGACACAACTCATATACCGCAAAAACTTAAAATGTCACAATGTAAACTTCCCGCAATATTGTTCAGCCCTAAACCAAGTTAACAGAATAATACATAACTTTATTATTAATTATAAGGTTATGCCTATTATGTATCGCATTATACAAGCATTATACAAGCCGGTGCGGCTAAGCGAAGGGTAAGTATTTTGCCATCCAAGGACCGTAGAAGGCAAATTAAGCAATAAAATTAAAGTCAACGTGCTAACAAAGAGAACCCGGGCTACTCTGAGAGGCTCACAAAATTAACTTAGGGGGAACCCATAGGGTTAGACAGGAAGGCAAGCCCATTGCAGGACACCCTGACGGAGGCACATGTTCACTCCTGGTAATTACAGGTCATAATAGCCATTTAGCGTTATGACCCATGTACTCAGTCTTGGGAGAAATAGAGGCAGAGTGAAACCTTCCACACGCGACACACAAGTAATAAGTTCCATATGGGCTGATCTGGGATCAGATTCAACCCGTGGCTTTGCCCATCGGGCCCATATGTTTTTAAAGACTGAGCGTGCAATTTCATTAAAATCCACTTTCCCTTCCCACGACTGACTAGGAACGGCCGTTGTGCCGGTATTTGCAAATTTTATCTTCACCTCCAGTAAACACAGGAACACCAAGTTCTTCACTTTCCGGCTTGGGACAGCTTCCCAGTGAATGCAGACCAACGAATCCCACAGAGCCCTCATATCTCATCATTAAAATAATGAATAAATATGTTTATGATACACCTGCAGGATGCTGCTACTGCTCAGCAACACCAACAAAACAATATATATAATTAACCTACTATATTAAGAGGAGATACATTGCTTGATGCATGTTGAATAAATTGCTATACTTAAAATAAGATTATAGGTTTCAGCCTCTGAAAATCTCAAAGCAGAAGGTGTGGGTTGATTGTAACTGAAAATGAGATAAAAAAAAAAAAATCAACACACATCTTCTCCAAACAATATTCTACTTGATGCTGAGGTGAGGTCAACAAAACATTAGTAATTAAAGACTATTGCAGTTTTTCCATCATTAACCAGATATCACATTAGGTTTTTTTTTCTTACAATCACCAAACATTCAGTTAAAATGTTTACACCCCTTCAGCATTAGAAATCATTGTTATAGGATGATTATTATTAGGGTATTCACGGTGATAACATGTACACACTCAAATTCTTCGTTACACGAATGTTTCTAATTATATACTTCCATTAGCCCAAGTTCAATATGCACATAATTAAACGGTGATGAAGGTCATCAGTCATGGTTTGAAGAGATAATATTTTCCCAAATGTGGCTGAACAGACACAATTCACACAAACCACCACCCAAGGAGGCCCAATGCAGAGGATGGCTTCATGATGCGTGCTCCGCATTCAGGACCACATACACTTTGGCGTTCAGAATTACGCAGCGCGTAGGGGGTGGCAGGAGGAAAATGGGCCTTTTCCAGATTCTGAAAGCTCTATGGTGAAAACCGCGCACTCTCATACATTAGCATAAGTTGTCATGTAGGGATAGGAAAGGCTTTGCCTGCCTTAGACAAATCGAATCTAAAAACACAAGCCCTTCCAATGCACTTTAAATTACCTCATGAATTGCATACTTAAATTTAAAATGGGAATTCTGTGCCTTCAAAATGTTTCATGAAACACTTCCATTTTACTGAAACAAGCAACACACTTTAAGACTTTAATAACATGAAGAGCATTACCTTAATTTAGTTCCAGGCCAAAACATTTTGCATAGGTAGTATAAGAAAAGTTACAATTTATAAAGCACACCTTTCCCACATCCCATCAGTTTAATATGAATAATGCATGCATTTCCCACAATGCACCAGGACAGCATGAAGAGCAAGAACTGATTAGGACAGGCACTTACCCACCTTTCATCTGACTCACATTTGTATTCCTATCTTAGTGAGGAACGTCCATTCATTTCTATGGGAAGAACCCTAATCCCAGGCACGGCACCCTTAACCCCTATCCAGCCCTAACCTTAACCATAAGTAACCAAACAAAAGACTTTTGGCATTTTTACTTTTTGATTGCAGTCACAGATTTTCATAAAATAAAATCTGAGGACACGAAAAAATTACCTCGCTAGTCACGTTTTTTTGAGGATTTGCTATAATTGTGAGGTCCTTTGGTCCTCTCACATATAGCAAAAACCTGTACAGTATACACACACACACACACACACACACACACACACACACACACACATATATGCTTAACTTATGGAAATTCCCTACAAAGATGATTAACCCCAATGCAAAAAAAATGGCAATTTTCATGCAGATATTTTAAAATATTTATGCCTTTATTGAAATCCGTTGTTTCATTGTTACTACATATTTTGTTTATACCAAGATGACGGCAGGAAGTAGGGACACAGAACAATCTTACAAAAAACAGACTGCGTGTGCATTTGAAAAGTTTGGTTTCAAGAGATTAAAAACATAAGTCATCAGAATCACTCTGCACCAAGCACACAGACTGTAATGTTCTAGTAATACTAAGCAGGTCTTACAGTCCAGTAATAGCATGAGCTGAGCAGTTTCATAACATAAATTTACTTTTCATTATTCTGCATCCCTTTATCTTAATTACCAAAGAATCAATATGGGAAATACTTTCAGAAATATTTCGCTAGCCTCCTTCAAACAATGTGTAAGGTGTTATACACCTTAACTGTGTCTTCATAGCTCTTGGCAGCGTTTCCCATTCTGACCCTCCGGATCTACAACTGGTCCATGTTTTGCTCCCTCTGAACTCCCTGCCAGACAGGGACCATTTTTTCTCCCTTCCAGCTCCCCGCAAAAATGTGGACTGCCTGTGGGTCCCCAAGGACCGGATTGGGATATACTGGCTCTTGGGATGGTACTAGGTTTAGCCGGTTAGGTCTCTTTACCTGCATTCAAAAAGGTAGCTGGTTATAATCCTGTGACTGACTATGGGCCCCTGAGCAAGGCCCTTAAACCCAGTTTCTCAAGGGATGCTGGCTGACCCAGCTTTCTAATCCTCATTTGTACATCGCAGAATTGCCGCAAACAGTCTGTAGATGCGTGACAGCTGGAATCTAGGATATGTCGATATTACAGTGGCGATGTTGGCAGTCATAACTAGAGATATTAACTTTCGCTTTGAAACTATAACCATCAAAAACATGTTACACCTGGGCTGAAGAAAACAAAGATGGCTGACCTAGATCTGAGACTAGGCTTTCTTGGTTGTTCTCAACCGTTGCTGCTTGTAGTTAAAGCCATTTTCATACATGAACTCCGGAGTTGCCCTTCCACACATGTAGCACACAACCGAAGATTTTCCATGTCAGGCGTTTACAACAACTAGAAATATTACAGTTGGTACGCGGGATGGCGGTAGGGTAGAGCATACAGCAGGCAGGACATAACACACAATACATCCTTCCGCAATGACGACTGTTCTTGCTTTGATATCAATTCTATATTCATTTGGACATACCTGCAATATCAGCGAAATATTGGAAAGCCATATACAGGCATGAAGCAGCTACTGTACATATTCTTCTGTTTTTGCACCAGTGGCATGATAGCAACATCATTAAACATGCTCATTAGCTTGCGCTGAATTCTCCGGAAAATTTTCTGCTCCATTCACACCTGAGGAGCAACTGGAAATTACCCGGACTTTGTATTAGGGATATAGCAGGTTCTTAAGTTTGTTAAATGTCCGATACAAATGTTTCTGACATTTCTGTTCACATACACAGCCCCTCTAGGTAATGTCTAGAATAGAAATGGCTTAAGAGTTACATCAGCTAGATGCCCCCTTGTGGCCAAATTCGGCAATTTTTGTTAATGAGTGATGCTTTAATGTATATGATAAAATCATCTATCGTGATAAGACATTTCGGCGAGTTTGAAAACTGAATATCGCCCAACCCTACTGGAAACGCTGTATCACTGTAGACAAAAGCAGCTTCTAAATAAAAAAATTGTAAACGTACTCCCCCGATAACATTCCTCAGATAACCTGGACTATATATATACACAGAACCACGACGTTACAGGCCGCACTCAGAAACCCATTGCTGGGAGATGAGATGTGTGCATTCGCATAACATTCTTCAAGATCTTATCAATTAGAATTCCTGTCTTTGTTCTTAGCAATTTATTCGTTAGTCTGACATACCAGTCTTAGCTTGCATATTAAATGTCCATCTCCTCACCAAGCCCATAGCCAGAAATAAATTTTGTGGTAGACAGCCCTACCACCAGGTCCCTCGTTAGATGTCTTTTCTTTTTTTGGGGGGGGGGTTTGTGTGACTACTTGCCCACACTGACCTCTATGGACACAAAGACAGGGGATGTGTCAGTCAATCGCTCAGTCATTAGTGCTTCAATCTCAAAAAACATGCCTTTTACAAGGCAATTCACCAAATTAATTTAACCTGCTAGATTAACTGCTAAATTAAGATTAACTTAACTTAGGTGTGTTAAATTAGGCCTGAACCTAAGCACTGCTGGGTGGTAGATCTCCAGGAGCAGGGTTGGGCAGCCCTGCCTTAGAGGGACAAAATGGCTAAGAAGTGCCAACATACCTAATGTAATATAACACAAAGGCCAGTTTCTCCAGAGAAGCCCAATCCTTGATTACAGTTATCGGGATGACGTGGGATCAATTCAGGAAAAATAAAATACTACAATAGCCCAGGTACATAGGTTTTCAAATGTATTAGTGCTCCAAGCTATTGAATAGTACAGGAGTGATTGCATTCCCATGGCAGGCAATACATATGTTTTGGCACTGCCTGTCGCCACAGGCACTTTCTCCTTAGCGCAATATTTATTTAAGTATTTGACGGATCCTTTTTAAACGTTGCAGACGCATTGTATGGGAAAAGATCTCGAACTGCTTTGAGACAAACTGCCCCAAAACTGAAGCAGCATCACACAGTGACAGCAAAGAAAATGGCAGCTTCGGACACATCACATTAGCTCAGAAATTCTATCATTATTTGACAGACCCTTTTCAAACTAATTAGACACATTACAGAGGTAAAGTTCTAGACCTGATTAAATCAGTGAGCATTAAAGAAGTTCCTATTATTGTAATATATTAGTGTCTATATGGAATGTCATTAATTAAGCTCATTAATTCCTTTTTTGTTTTTGAGAAATCGTTCCAGACCTCTGTGAACAAAAATCTGATGCGATTAAAAAGAACTTCAGCTGTAGGGTGACCCTCTGCCTTTCCTTCCTAATGATTTGGCTCTATAATGTCAGCCCAGGTCAGACCAGCTTCAGCCACACCCAGTCTCACCTGAACGACTCCACCTACAGCCTCCATCTTTCACCAGACTACTTTTTGGTTTTACACCAGCAACTACACAGCCTCTGTGCAAAGCATTGAGCGCTTGCACCTTACTGAGCATTTTGGACGACTATTGCTATTGAACTGTGCATGACCTGCGTTCCTGATTCTCGTCTGTCTGTTTTCCTGGTCTTGCTTGCCTCGTGGATTTCTTGCTTATTACCGACTTTCTGCCTGTACCTGTGCTGCTCCCTTGGATCATGCGCTTCTCTGGTTTCGACTGTGCCCGTGTTTGCCGGTGCCTTTTGCTTTTGTATTAAACACCCACCTCCTCTTTACTTGGACCTCCTGAGTGTTTTCTTTACAAAATCGTTGCTTCTCCTACCATGTGCTCATATTTTTGCAGTAGCATCTCTTGCAAGCAGACGGATAAAGTAAAAATCAGATAAAACAAAAATCAAGCCAAATAGTCTGCCCATCAAAAGCACCTGGCCTGTAACCAGTTATTTGCAAAAGTGATTATGGGACTGAACCCAGAGACCATGGCAACGCTCACTGACACAATCGCTGTGGCATAGATGACAGATAATTAAACAACCTGGTGTAACTGCGATAGCAAATTTTGAAACTAACGACAAGTGGCAAATTCACCCTTCACTGTTCTTATAAAGCTTGACAAGTAAATTCCTTCTCATTTCCTCGAGAAGCAAAATCAACCCTGGAGAGACTTGGGAGGGGAACATACACACACACACTGAACTATCCCCCTAAACTGATCTTGACAAATGAACATTCTTTTAATGCATCATTTTAGACATTCCTTAAATACTTTTTAAACACAGAGTTACAGCCAGCCCAGAGCCTCTCAGGAAGGAGAAGACACGACACAGGGCAGCGTAAATCAGTTCACGTCTAAAATATACATGTGATTTTGGCTGTTTTCTAATATGAAAACTATTTCCCTAAACTAAGTTTAAATACAATGTTAAAACAAAAATGCAGAAAAGGCCAGATGTAAAATCAACATCATTATTTCCATCTCCACTATTTTTCAGAAGAAAACATCTTCCCAGCATGTATACAGATATTGACCAAAAATGTTTCATGTGGTAAAAAAGTGCTTGGTGGTAGTGTAGTGATATCCGGAGTGAGAACGAAGGGGGATTAACAGCCATGTCTCGGTATGCTGTGCCTCTCAAACCGCGCCCACAAAAGATGACCACTAAAGAGTAGGAACAAAGACAGAGAAAGCAAAAATGGAACATCTGTAGGTGGCTGGTACCAGGGCACACGCAGTCGGGAATCGCGCGCGTTCGTATCACTGCGATTTGAATGTCAGTGGCCGCAGAGAGGGCTTCCTCTATGGCATTTTGCTCTGCTTCAACATTACTGGTCCAGTTCTAACGTCTTCTTACGACATAACTCGA
>JAODKN010000008.1:7976927-7989043 GCA_026774425.1 Petrocephalus zakoni | reverse complement strand
TGAATACCTTATAAGTGCTTATGAATGAGTTTATAATGCTTTATGGATACTGGCCTTAAGTAAAGTGTTACCAAAAATTTAAATAATTATACATGGTAGATTATTCTTATTAAAATATAGAAAATAGGAAAAATCACAAATTTTATTAACAAATAACAAATATCTAATTTAATTATTCCTTTAAATACTTGTATTATTACACAAACAGTAACCTCTGAGCCAAGCTGTCATGGGAGTGGCTGAGAAGTTTCTAGAATGTTCCTCTAGAATGTTCAGCATCCTGGACAGCAGATGGTATTCCCCAGCCCAGTGACACAGAGATCCGACTGGCATTATTGTCAGCAGAGTGGATTTCTCCCCTGATAGTTAATAACATTGATTTAAGTACTGTACACCAGCGAGGTAATCCTCACTCACAGGCAGTATTTGTGGCTGAGCGTGTATGCATTTATCGATATTCAGAGGAACATAAAAGAAACAAAAATGAATCAAAGCTGTAATATTACCACCCTTTAATGGGTATAGAAAGGTGTAAGAGGTGGTGGCATTCCTACACCAACATTCATACCTAACAAACTAACCTGCCTTTAATTTTTTGACACATTATGTAGACACTAAAGTTTCAGTTTCCTGTGAATACCGAATTAATACCAATGTCAGCACTATGATTGAATGAACAAACATGGCTTTTTATTTAGATAGGAGGTTATAAAAGCTATATTAAAAATAACAGCCATAATATTATATATTATATATACTGTATATAACCTTTACGTTTATCTCTGATACAGTGATATATTTATAGTGCTATATTTGGTACAGTATAATATTTAATAAATGTAACCAACATTTTTCAATACTCTGTATTGTATCTGTTGTCAAAACAGAGATACACTAAATTAAATTTAGATTATGGAAGCATGCGCTTGTGGTACGTTTTCTTCTGGGAAAAATGTCTTACAGTTAATATTTTAATTTAATATTCTCTGCAACTTCTCCTAAAATTACATAATGAACACTGAGTACAGAGTTATGTGGCATTTCAAGTGAATGGCGAATATCAAATGCGATTCTATTTTTATAACTCAACAAGCACAGGGCAATTACTGAGTTACTAACATTATTTTTATTTATTTATTATTTCTCCTGCCACGCCCCTGCCCGTGAAAAATGGATTGTTTAATTATATTTATAAAAAATATTATTGTTATCAGTTGAGTATTGACTTGCAAAATAAGTTATGATAATTATTATTACCAACTGGAGTGTTTTGTGTTATTGTAAATACCTGTGGCATTATTAGTGAGATTACAACAATGTGTCAATTATTAAATCATGTTGCCAAAGAATGTAACTAAGAAACATACTTTAGCCTTAGATACACCGTACCCCATATCAGTCAGCTGTTTGTGTGTGTGTGCATGTGTGCGTGCGTGTGCGTGCGTGTGGCATAACGGCCATCTGATTGTGAAAGTGAGCGAGTGTGTGTGAGTCCCCGGACGCCACACCATGGCCTATTAGGGCTTCAAAGGCGTTCCAGTGACAAGCCATTTGTCCCGGAATAAAGGGGAGGCACAATGAGCGGCCGCAGTGATTTCACACCGGCCCGTCGGCTGCGTGTGCCTCGTCCTGCTGCACGTGCCGGGGAGGGGGGGTCCCGCAGTGCGGCCTGGGGGGGGCGTCTTCCGGCCCGCGTGACGAATGCGGCCCACACGTGCCCATCGCAGCGTGCCTGTTCATTATAAAAGTTTGCAGACATTAAACACACATAGACTCACGCGTGCGTAGGCACACACACACACGCACACTTTCTGTGATTTTAAATAGGCATTGTTCTCATGACAAAGCAGGGTCTGCTCGGTGCAATGATGTGGAAGAAAAGACAAAAAAAAACTTTGGAGATGGGCCTTTGTCACAGGCACAAGTTTATCTTCAAACGGGCGATTTTTACGGCACGACTCCATTTGAATAGAGCATTGTGGGCTCACTTATGGTCCACTTGACAAGACCCTTGCAGTAAAATGGTGCAATTTGACTCCAGCTGGCAGAAAGAAGCTTTGACAGCAGCTAAACAGGACTGCGCCACACAAAAAAAATCAATATTGGGATTGCGGTAACCTGCTTCTCACCGTTCTGATGATTTATACAAGACAACCCTAGTTTATTGTACAAAGTGGCCCGAGATCGCATTCATTTGAATTACCGCTTGATACTTCTTGTGTGAAGTGCCACCCATTGTGTAAAAAAGCCAGGAGGATTTAAGGTGCGATACCCCGGCGTCCGCCTCAGCTCCCTTGTTTTGATCTCCTTTGTCTTTGTATAGCAGCTGAAACACATTTTAATCGTATGTAATTTTAATCACTGGCTCCTCACTGCATGTATGTATTCCTGCTTGAGTCTGGCCTACAATAGGCTGAAGGGCCTATGTGAGCATTTCAAAGCACTCAGTGAAGTTTAACAGAAAAAGGGTATTAATGATAATGCATTTTATTTAATGTAATAATTAAATGGCAATACGATCATAAAAATCTAAATCAATTATCTATCTATCTATCTATCTATCTTTTCCATGTTATTAATTTTGCATATTGGATGATTATACCTGTATTGAAGCTTATATTTACGTTAATAATTTAAATATGTGAGGAAGAATAACACACCTGTCTCTTTATAAGTCAAAAACGTGCAGCATTCATTTTTAATTACTGAATTTTCTAATTGTCATTCCAGTTGCCTGATTTAAAATAAATTGACTTATTTTAGCAACCCGGATTTGCATCTATGCAATTTAATTGATAATCATTTATTAAGTGAGCATTTTTTCAGCTTTTACAGTGATCATAGTTATTTACTGAAATGCTCATAAGCAGCCAATGTGCCTTAATTTAAAACTTAAAACTATAACCAAACGCAATGATTTTCCACTACACTAGACACTACACTACACTAGAACAACATTAAAAGCCATACTCAAAAATGTATAATTGTATAATTTTCATCTTTATAGCTCAAGCCTACTGCACATAAATAAAAATCTAAAATATATTTGATGTAACATGTACAGTAGCAGAATGGTTTCCACCACTATTAGGAAAATAGTAGATCTGAAGCTAGAATCTATAATATGAAATCTGAAACCTGTCAAGGTATTTGAAATAATTTCCTTTGTCTTTGTTGCGATTCAAATATTATTTTGCAGTTTCCTTCTAGAAGAGATTAATCTTCTCTCTGCCATATTCCTTCTATAACTACAGATAGATAAAAAGGTTTCATTACCACTGCAGCTGAAGACATATATCTTTGTCTATATAAATAAGAAAGATCACTTATCACTTGTGCTAATTGGGAAGCATCCCAGTTTCCTGTTGTTACATTGAGAAGCACATATATTATACAGTATACATTTAACAGCAAGCCGGAGTAACTCCTAAGTGCTTACCATGCATATGAGCTGACATCCTAATTAAGAGCTGTAATTAGATGAATATCCTTTCAAGATCAAGTCAATTAACTCTTCCTTGAAGGGTTCATTTATATTCCAATTAACGGGCAGTGACCCACTGTAAGTGCTCTTCTGGAAATGGAGCGCCATACAGTAGCGCAGCGGGTGTATTTAAAGCATTTAAATAAATCTAAGAAAATTACTTCCTGTGAATTTATCATTGCTTTTATAGCTATAGAATATTGTGCAGCACTATAGCAATGTCACATTATATTTTTCATTTATGTTTCAAATTAAGATTTTATCGGAACAGCCATACTGGAAAATAATTCTCAACACAACAATGAAATGAAAAAAAAAAAACATGTTTTTTTAAAAAATATATATATTTATTTATTTACTGTCCATGTAGCAGGACCAGATGGGGAGGGCTCCGCGCAGATGGGGGTCCTCCATCTGTTTCCCTCCGATTGCACGGAATGGCCACAGGTCAGATGACCTTCACTGACGAAGGTCAAAGAGCCCCTTGACCCTGCGGGCAGAGCCGGAGCGCTTCAGGTTCGCAGAGCTGGTCACTGACTGGCGGGAGCCGCTCGTGCTCCTCCGCGGGCCAAACGGAGAGGCTCTGGCAGGCTCGGTTGCTAGGAGAGGCCGGCGGCGGGCGTGTGATTATCTCAGCCATTAGGTGGGTAAGGCGTGTCCCATTGTGAGCCCCCCAGCCTCCTCGTGAGCCCAATCCAGCAGCTGTGGACTGAGGCCCGGCTCATTTATCTTCTGTTTGTGCTGCCAATCACCGGCCTGCTGTCCGCGCTGCACGTCTGCAGGGCACGTTCCCTCCTTTTTTTTTTTTTTCTGTCAGGGCCTGACAGGGTTGAAAATTTCACACTGGTTTCAGAAAAGATTATCAGCACTTTCAATCACTGCACACAATAAGTAGATTCTATTAATACATTTCTGTAATGATCTCTACTCTATTGATGTCATCTGTTTGCTTACTTTCTGGCCCGGCTTAGAAAACATGGCTGTGAGGCGAGTGTGTTTTAAAAAAAGGTGCGTTAACCTCTTAAGGGACTTAACATCTGCACTCCTGGATCCTGCAGGTCTTTCACAAGCTCACTTAAGCATGCTTGTCCTGAGTCATGCTAAACGCAAACCTTTGGGGTTTTGCAGTGTTTGGGGCGTCACTGGTGGCTCCAGACAAACTTGGTCGCAGTGGGAGGCGGGGGGGGGGGTAACCACAGGACGACCGAAATAGGATTAGGGCAGAGGCTCTAATGATGGATGGTACCTCGTCCTGCACACGCTCAGCGAGGCAAGCCTTCAGGTGTGACATCCGATGGCCCAGAAGATGCAGGGGGCTCCCAGTGCGCTGCTCAGGTTGAAGGTCCCCGCCTGGGCTATTGATTAACGAGGGGGGGGGGTTTGATGAGCGATGTTGTGGGCAGCTGATAATGGAACTGTTTGTGACACGGGTGCAGGTTCCATCGGAATAAAACACACCCTTTATCTCCATGCAGCCCTTTCGCTGGCACTGACGTGTGTTTTTCAAGCCGCTTGCCACAGTGGTGGATCTGAAAAAAAGAATTTATACAATTCTAGTGGCACTTTGTTCCCGTTTACCGTAATGTACCATAGTGTATTGAGCAAAGCGTCTTTATCGGTTGTTCTGCATTGCACTTACTCATGTTTAAATGACTTATTCAGCACCATTGTAGTAATAATTATGGGCATAGGTGCGATATTTTCAATAGTGGTGATTTTAATCAACTGTTATACATGTAATTATTGTTTGGAGAACAGCCCAATTGTCCTCAAATGCACACCTTTTCCCTAAAGAACCAATAGGTGTGACATTTAGGAACACGAGGACCAGGTAACAAATGCAGCTGTTCCCCTCTGGGGTATTTTCATGGTGCTTTACCTCATACTCGTATCCTCATCCATTCTGAAGTGCGAGGAGAAAACGTGTGGTAGAAATACAAGAAAATGCTGGGAAAAACAAGGGCCACCTTATCACGTTCATTGGAGAAGAAAGTGGTTCTTCAGAAATCCATTGTGAGCCAGAGGACGTTTGGCCGTAGGATAAGGTGAAGGGGATTTCCAATTTATTTCATTTCCACTGTCAATTGTTCTCTGTTCCCAGTTTCGAGGTACAGTAATGGAGGGTCAGGAGGTAGAATGGTCAAGCTCCAATGAATCCAGGCTAACACGCTGATAATTTGATTGACCGAGCAAGATGTCGTCCGATGGTCTCCAGCAGAGGACAGCTCCTCTGCAGGCGAAGCAGTGCAATTCCCACTTTCCGGGTAACAAAGCAAATCATCATCAATGTTTCGGTGGTCGTAAAAAAATCAAAAAACGTAAAAAAAAATCGACTGTTTTTGTCTTAACAATTAAAAGGATAACATTCCCAGGCGTGAATCGAGCCACTTCGGGAGCCTGTTTGGAAAGGTCAGATCTTAAAATGCAGAAACAAAGTACAAAATAACATCTTTTTTAGGCACTAAATACCCTGCCAGAGTCATGTGTTTAAAAGGGGTTTTTGTACGTCCATCTTAGTAGGTTTCCTTTTTGGCGTGTATTTAGCTGTTTATCCATTTAGCTATCGATTCACCTCTCCACACGGCACCGCATTTTCGTCCATTTAAATGTCAAATGGGTCCAGGTCTTACTGAATGAGAGCTGGGGTAGGACGCCGTGTCTCTCCTGCGTGGTGCCTCTGAAGATACAAATGTCGGCATTCTGCGTGTGGAGGTCTATTCACCTATTTTCCTGGAATAATATTGCTTGTTTTTTCCTACAAACGACGCTCAAAGCCACGGCACATGCTGTTTTATGTGTGTGTGGGTCTGGGGTGTGTGGAGAAAGGTGAGATAAGAGGAGCTAACTGTGACCTGACAATCTCAGAGCAGAGGAGAGTGGCGGAGGGATGGAGCTTCTGAGCGCTGTTAGAGTGAGGGCCATGTGAACATATGCAGTGGGGCGATAGGGGAGAGCAGGGCTCAGGGCTGGCAAGCATCTACCCCTTTCAAACCAGCTGGGAAGGTCACAGCCCGATAAGGCAACCCATCAATCAGCAACCCCTCCGCACTGCTTAGAAACTGCAAGTCCCTCCAAGGGAAACTCAAACTAAGTTTGATTCAGTGTCAGATTTGTAGCGTTAAGACTGAGGCAAAAAGTACACAAAACTTTTTCTCAGGGATTTTGGATGTCAAATGTCTCCTTTTGTCGAACTCACAGCCAGCGCTGACCATTCTCCATGGAAGGGAGCTGCATGAATTTTTAAACTGCCACTAATGTATTATGTACAGTAACTATCCATTTTCTTTTTAGTTGACAGTGATTCTGCCAAACTCGGAGTCAGAGATACCTTACAGACGTTGGAGCACCGGCTCAGAGCAGGCCAAGCCGTATAAGGAAAAAAATATATATTAATGGAAAATCTCAGATGAAATTTATGGAGATGAAAAACACTCCAGTGTGTTTAAATGTCTTTTATTTTCCTTTGCAGAAATGGAATACTTTTTATTATAATTTTTTGTTTTAGATATTTATATAAAGCCTCTGTTGAGAGCATTAGTGCGTAAAACCTCTCTTGAGAAAATGAGTCCTTTTGTCAAGCTTGTGATATCGCCACCGCGTGCAGTCATCCCACGTAGCCTCAGTCTATGTAAATTCTTCATTCAATGAGACTTATTTTGTGTCTTACTTTGCTAGAAAGTTCAAATGGCTGCTAAGTTGAACACTCAAAAACCACCTCCAAGTGTGCTAGTGCTATGCTGTAATGGCCAATCCAGAAGGCAGAAGATTGTAGCAATTTGAGGAAGTAGGGTTTCTTCCATCATGGACCAAAATGATTTTTAAAGCGGCGGGTACCCCTAGGTTCCTCTAACCCTTCAACGTAAGTGTCATGCATTTCGGTGGTGGGGGTGCAAATGCAAAAGCATGGTGTAATAAAGCATTGCCTTGGTAATGACACAGCTAGTCATGGAGAAGCCTCAGGAGACAATGACTATGGCACCAAATCAGGGCACCAAGCTCATGAAATCTGCAACAAAAGACAACTAGACAGCCAATATAGCGATACATTTATTGTTCCCCCACTAGTCAGCTAGAGGTGATCGGCATTCCAACAGCAAGCACTGACCTGTTTTTGCTGGGAGATCCAGGACCAACAATCCAGGTACCTAGCACTCTATCAGCTATGACTGAATACAGAGCTTGCCACTGTTGGGAACATCCACACTGAATGACGGATTGATAATCAAACTGGGCCACTGCCAATAATGATTATGACCAGTAATGACCACTTTAGTATAAATATACTGCTGCACGTCCAGGATCATTCAAAAAGAAACAGCTCTTTGGCTCAATCTGCTATATTATCTTTCTCTGAAGTCCAGTCTCTTGTTTACCTTGATGTTGTGATCCATCAGTTTAACACACCTGGCAATAGCTAAAATTGTCTTTTATGTGTAATTACTCAAGCAGGCTGTCATTTATGGCACGCTCTCATCAACAGGGTACGACAAAGGAGAGAAACTTAGCCTTACCTGCCTTCATACTGTTTGACTAAGAAATTAGATTTGTTGCGTATGTTTTTCTAGGGTAAATTAAATCGCAGTGGTGCCACCTGTGTATTTTGCAGACTGTACAATGCCACAGGGTCTCGTGGATGGACTTCAGGGTAGGTTTATTTGAACATCATGTGGGACACATGTAAGATCTCTGTGCTGCAGTAAAAACACCTCAGCACATCCGCCTTGATTAATTTTGTAAAAATGGTGCAAATCTTTCAGAACTATATTTTGTATATCAATTTATTGCTAATTGCAAGGGATGGTTACAATTATTGCTGGTTTCTAACACAGAATGGATGTGGCTTTGCTCGACATCCCTATAGTTCAAACGTTTAGCCAGACGCCTTTGAACTATCCCTGGAAAAAGATTAGTTAGAAATGCAGGTAGTCTGACCAAACATGTATGAGAATCTCCCTCAAGCTGCCACTGTTATCCCGTCTCAGGCTTTCACAGTAACAGTGTGTGTGCGGAACAGCCTGATATCCCGATATTCCCTCATACCCTGATGTCCTGATATTCCCAGATACCCTGTCTCTGTTCCTGGAGCTGCTCCAGCCTGCCCCCCCTCACCAGGACTGTGGGTAATGCACCCCCTTCCACACTAGGGGGTGAGCTGCTGCCATAGCAGCCTCTAGCCCATAATAAGCCCTACATGCACAGCCGACGTTCTCTCCTGCCAAAAACCATCACCGTGGTATCCTGTCTCAGCTAGCCCGCTTGGGACGCTCGTGTCCCTCTGGGCCGGTTCCCCCCTTACTCCCTGTCCCCTGCTTCCTGGTACCAGATGCGCCAAATTCTCAGTAGGTGACACTCCACCCCCCCCACCTCCCTTTCATCTCCGATGCTGCAATGGCGGCCTCCTTCTGGCCTTCGCGCCTTTGTCCGGCCCGAAATCAGAAAGGGATTATGTCAACTTCCGTTCCGGGCTTTCTACTCAAACCTATGGTCGATTATTGTTCTGAGGCGTATGGGCCAGTGTCTAATAACGGAGATGAAGACACAGTGGCCCGGTGTGCCGGCTGACACCAGCTCTTTGTGGCTCATTGTCCGCAATCAGCATGAGCCGGGGGCCGCGGTCCCAGCAAAAGCAGATTAAACGCTAGTCTGCATTAAATGTTGTGGGGGGGGGGGGGGGTGCAATTCAACAGTTGCTATGGACTGTGGCGTGATTTTGGGAGCTGCAGCTGGTGATGGCTCCCATTGTGTGGTGTGCTCTGCACAGGCCCACTTTGTTACAGCGTTACCAAGGTGAACTCTTGTAAGCATACAGTGAATCTGCACACTATCAGCACCAGATACTGGTGAATCTGTGCACTATCAGCACCAGATACTGGTGAATCTGTGCACTATCAACACCCAACAGCGCCGAATCTATGCACTATGAAAATCCGACATGCTTGCCAGTCAGCGAAGCACCTGAGAAAAAGTTATTTACATTACACTATTATTTACACTTTTCTGCTACATTTTCCAACATATTTTTGTGCAGACTGCCCAGCTAACATTTTTTCATCCTGGGAACATTTACCAAACATTATGATTAAGGTATGGAAATATTTAAAGTATCCAGTTTTTGTGACTTTCCCAAAACGTTTTCCCACTATATGAGTATTACTACTGCTAAAATACAAGTAAAGGGCGTGGTAGAGCAGGGAGTGACGCTGTCACCACAGGGTGTGGGGTTCGACTCCCGCCTCTGCTGTGTGTGGAGTGTGTATGCTCTTTCCATGCTGTGTGGCTTCCTACAGCAGACCAAAGACATGCAGTCAGGCTCGGCGATACTTTGCAGTTACCCCTTGAGTGTGATTGTGTATGTACTCTGGGATGGACTGGCATCCCATCCAGGGTGTACCCCAGCCTTGTGCCCTGTGTTGTCTGGGAAAGGCTCTAGGCCCTGACCATTATAAGCAGCTAAAAAATGGATAGGTGGCTGGAAAAGGGGAAAAGATGACCCACACTTCAGAAACCCCATGAGCACTGCCAAGGCTTCTCTCCCATTTGTGCTCATCTTATGCATCAGTCAACAGGCATTGGCAATCGTTTATTCCGGTCTTATTTTTTTACTGGGCTGGGATCATTGACCGACCACATACCGCAGACATTCACAGACATGCATAAATACTGTATGTAACTTCTTATAAATATTTCCCAGCAATCAGCTGAGATTTCATTGAGAACAGCAGTGTAGGGGATGCCTTCACAGGACTAATGACGGGAAGCTATATTTGTGGCATGATCCTATTATGGCTGTGAGCGGCTTTTTGGCCAAAACGCCGAAAGGCCTCTCCTCACGCCTCTGTTGCCATGGCTCCCAGCATGTGTGGGGCATCCTGCCATTTGCTCAGGTATATCAATCCATTATGTGGCCTTTCCATCATGGAATTAGGTTCGAGCTATTAGGAAATAGCTCCTTCACTCTTTCTAAAAGGGGCTAGACAAAGGTCGGCTTATAAAGGTAATATGTTTCTGTTGTCCTAGTAAAACGTTACAGAGGTCTCTCTGGCCACTCCTGGGCTCTCAGTCATCTCCATAAAGCAACGACCCTCCAGGGGCATGGAATATTCCCACAGACCTGTGCATCCTGGATGGGACCATCATTGTTTTCACCTTCATTAATACAGATGCTCGTTACATTACAGCCCTTTGCTTACCTGAGCTCCATAATTATGAAGAACAGCTGACAGGTTCCTTGTCACTACCGAAGAACCAATTGTTATATTTCCTCCTTTGTGATAGATGTTTACTTGTCATTAAATGCAAATGATGTGAGACAACAACTCCTTGGTATTCATATATATATATATATATATATATATGAATACATATATATATATATATATATATATACGCTAAAGTGACCACAGAGGATCAGTGATACAACATTCACAGGAAGCCACCTCATCATGATAACAGGCACCCTGCAGGACCAGGGAGGGGAGTGTGCATTTGCATGGACATGAAACCTGGATAACTTTAAGGATGGGTTTCAAAGGGCACGGTTATGATAACGGCCAATTCACTACCAGCTCACCGTGTGCAGATAGCTGTATATCATCGTAATTAAGGTGGCACGCTGGGGTCAGCCCGTGTTTCCCCTGTGCATTTCGTCATGCGTGTCACATTAAAGGAAATCATTAATTACATAATGAAATCTACTGTAAAGGGCTCAGAGCGAGCCCCAAGTGCCAAGGGCTGTTTTCCCCGCGGAATTTAGTAAAACAAAACCCTTTTCTCAGAAATAAAGAAGAGAATCTGATACTCAATCATAACTGCTTTGGAAAAAAAGCAAGGCTTCCAGTGGTGGAGAGAAGCTTGTTCTACGACAAAATGGACAATGACTGTGAGTCGGCGTATCCCCAAGCTCTGCAGGAGAAGATGAATGCATGGATGAAAGAGAAGACCACTCCAGTCGGTAAAGAAAAGATGGGGAGGAGGTCAGGCCAGGTCTAATCCAATTGCAGTCTTTACTCATCTAATGTAGGGGCTTTCTGCTATGGGAGAAGGACAAATATTTGATGAATAGTGCTGTAGAGAATGAAGTATCCTCCAGCGATGCCTGGTGCTAAATGGATTCGCTTACACTACTGGTGACACTAGACTGTGCAGAGAAGGTGTGGCGGTCCTGTCACTATGGTACATGGTGAAATGAGAATGAGGGCAGGGTTCTGTTCTCTTCTGTTAGGTTACATCAGCTAAGATAGGGCAATGTGGCATGTGAGGTATCTTAATGTCTTTGGGAAATCAGAGGTCTGGTATGTACCTAAAATAATATTTGATGGCCACCACTTTCCATTCCATCCATCCATCTTTGGTAAGTCCTTTACGGAATGGAACCTATTCCGGGAAGGCAGTGACACACTCACACACCCTCCATGGCAGGGACACACTCACACACCCTCCATGGCAGGCCACACACCCTCACACACCCTCCATGGCAGTGACACCCTCACACACTCTCCATGGCAGGGACACACTCACACACCCTCCATGGCAGGCCACACACCCACACACCCTCTATGGCAGGGACACACTCACACACCCTCCATGGCAGGCCACACACCCTCACACACCCTCCATGGCAGTGACACCCTCA
>JAODKN010000008.1:7921607-7953492 GCA_026774425.1 Petrocephalus zakoni | reverse complement strand
ATAGCAGTCTGCGGCACAGACCACCCGGTGCTCCCTTTGCTATCACTGATGCAGCACAGGGGATGGCTGCCCATAGCGGTCTGCGGCACAGACCACCCAGTGCTCCCTTTGCTATCACTGATGCAGCACAGGGGATGGCTGCCCATAGCAGTCTGCGGCACAGACCACCTGGTGCTCCCTTTGCTATCACTGATGCAGCACAGGGGATGGCTGCCCATAGCAGTCTGCGGCAAAACACATAAATGACTCAGATTCATCTGGCTAGATGCTGCTGATCGCCTGGTTCAAGCTGCGTGCTTGTGAAGAGGGTATTGCACTGCAGGCCTGTGGAAACTGCACCACTGAGACTAGCTTCTCTATTTGCTGACCAATCTTCTGCTAAGGAAACTTGATCTGTCTTGAAAGTAGGACCAAAACAAGGTGTTAAAAAACATGTGTTTAGAGGAGATGAATCTGATAAGAACACAGTCGAAAATGGAGAGATGATATGGAGATACTCTTGCAGTGAACAAGTGAAGTCATAAGTTAGCTGTTGGGCCAAGGACTTTGTTAAGGTTGGGTTGAAAGGTAGTTCCACCAATGGCAACATTAAACACCTGGAAATTATTTATGATATACTGAAGAAATATTTTAGCAAACACCCGGAATCTAGTTTAATAGTGTCAGATTTCTATGCTGCACAGCCAAAAGTGGATGAGAGGAATCTAGTTTAATATCGGCAGATTTTTACACAGCCAAAGGCAGATGAGAGCTCTGCTGATTGCCAGGTCCTACAGAATACTGCAGCTGAGCAGGCTGACAAGCGCCTACAAAGGAATGGCAGAAAGATAAGGCGACATGTCTGCTGAGATCGGCATGATGTTCATAAGAAATTGCATTGACCAAGACCTGTCCAGTGTCTTTAGATGTAAACCCATAAATTTATGAACTGGAGGGCGTGTGGCTGAGTGTCATCAACATCTGTTCATTTGAAGTGTCATTGTATTGGAAGGGTCAGCTACTTGAACTGATGCATAAGTATAACACGGTGCTCTCCATTGACAAGATGGACTCTAGTAAGGCTAAGGACTTTGTACATCATATTTATATGATGGAGAACCAGATGTTCCAGTTACCCTATTGGTATGAGCCCCAGGGCCAGCACCAGAAATTATGGAACGTTGTCTCTGAAATTAAAGAGAAAGATATAATACAAAAGTCATTGAGTTGCCCTCTCCATTGATGTTTGTATGGAGATTTGCATATCTGTACTAATTACCAGTGCCATAAATCTAATATCTGGGTATTATTGCATCCCAGTACATGGGTTATGCAATAATCCATCAAGTTTCACACATCAAATGATAAACATCTTTAGTGCTCAAAAATCTTTTTCAATATTGTGATGCCTTGATGACATATTGGTCTTTGCCTCAAATGAAGCAGAGGCCTTTGGGAGGTTGGAGTTAGTCTGCTGAGGGAGTATGGATTAACATTACCCCCAAAGAAGTGCGATTTTTTTGCAAGGAAGTGCTCGGTTCCTGGGTCATGTCATTAATGGGGGGGTAGCCAATGACCCTGAGAAGGAAGCGAACATTATTGCCATGACCGAGACAGATCTCTTACTTGAGGATGGAGTTAGCCCATCGGCCAGAAAGTCAATCCCCCTTCGGCATAGTGATGCATATCAGCCGTGCAGAGTTGGTCTAGCGTAGAAAACCTCTTCTTTCTTTCACAGCTGCAACATCTTGCAAGATGGGAAATTCAAAGGCCACATGCTCTTTCAGAGGGTTCCGTCCAGGCAATTGGACATGGGCTCACAGTAGAGGATTCCGTAAAGCTGAAAAATGTGCTTTTGAGCTCCACAGTGCTAGTACTAACCAACTGCAGCTGTATGCCCTTTCAACCAGATGGTCTCTCTGGTCCAAGATGGAGAAAGTAAGACACACCTCCATTGCTTTTGTTAGTCAAGTTTTTACTTGTGCACATATCTCCCACTCAATGGCTGGAATTAAAATAGGATGCGTCATTGGCTCAAAGGCGGACAGTAAATAAACTTAATAAACTTAATAAAAAGAAAATTTCTGCCTGGAGGATATGTGCAGATACTGCTTATCAATGGAGTTTTGTTATGAAACCAGTAAATTTGCAGAATTATTACAGAATTAAGCAAGCGTCTGAAGACTTTCTGTGAACACTGTTTATCATCCAGTCATCCAGTCAAAGAACGGTTGTCAAAGTTAGCGCCATACAATTTCAGCATATAGTATGTCCCTGGCAATAAAAATGTCGCAGATGTCTTGGGCAGACAGCCAATCATTAAAAACCAAGTGAGAGATGGCTAAGAGAGCATGATGGAGCTTTGCTTGCTGACACACGACAGATTGAAGGTGACTCCATACAGGATGCCAGCATAGCGGGACCACTATGATCGGAGCATGACATTCCTTCATTCTGCTCTGAAAAGCTCGCAGCAGAGCTGGATGTTCAAGCTGAGTGGGAACTTGGGGAAGAGCGATCGCTTAGCTTAGCCATGGAACTCAGAGGAATTTACTCTGCGCAGACAGAGAAGGAACTACAAGACAGGCAGCAAGAAGACTGCACGCTGTCTCAGGCCATTTACAATGTAGCAGGGGGTTAGAGCCCATCTAGGAGGGAAAGAGGAATGGGAAATACTGAAAGAGTGGGACAAGCCGAAGGTGGTGGATGTACTTTACAGAATGATCTAAGAGCCTCTGACCAGAAAAACGCCAGCAGTGCATTGTTGCTGGTTAAAGGTCTGCCAGATGGGCTGGATATGGCTTCCACTACAGGTATGACACAGATAAGGGTGAGAGCAGGTAGAAGGTCAGTGTAACCTGTAAACAGATTAACACATAAAATAACCACATGCTAAGTCACTCACTAAATCATTACTCTGGTAACTCAGAAGCCTTGAGATTAAATTAATAATTAATTTATAGTATAATATTAGTGTAAAATGAGTATATATATTCAAATGTCAAATGTTGTACAATGCATGTTCTCCAAAAAACGTATATAACTGCGCTGTAATTGTTGTAATTTTCAGAAAGAAATTATAAAAAATAATGTCCTGTGATGTATCTAACTTTTGGAGAGTAGGTCACCCATTTTGCTATAACCTTTGCGCACAATACTGTGGCTCTGCTGGTCTTTGGTATGCGGTCAAAGGATCAGTCATATTGCATAATTTAATATTATTGAAATATATCATATATTGTGAAATTCAAGTGTAATGTGATTATTTAAAATAGATTATATATAGAAGGTATCTACAGAAAGGATATCACCATAAAAGGGTACATATTTTCAATGTGATATATGTTTTGTAATGTGAGTATGTGTATACTACAGATGTTATATAAGTATTAAATATAGAAATGAAGGCTCATTGTGGACATTGAGAAAGACATTCGGTGCGTATGAGTGATGCCCAGCTGTCATACAAGTGTAAATGAAAGTACAGACCTATAGTAACAGCGTTGGGCATAACTCGTCTCATTACTTTTCTCTGTAACAACTTTGCTCTGTAGCAGTTTATAAATTCAATTTTTTAATCACATTGTGATAACAGTAGTGGTGGTTAAAGTGGCTATTGAAGCATTTCATGAAACAGAATCTCATTTACACACACGCGTGCCCAGGACAAGGCACAAGCGTGCAGGGCGTCTTTTTCCCATTTGTAAAAATTTTGCACGTTTCAGAAATGCATTCATGAATTGATATTTGTTGTACTGTATGCAAAAAGTACAAAAATGTTAAATTTGTATTCTCCATTTTGAGGATTCGTGATTTGCGAGAGTTACTTAAAAGTAAAGTAATTATATCAGGCTACGTGTAACATATTGGTACAATCATTTCTGGAAATTACACCCTCAAGGGTTCTGCAATCTAAATGTTTCTCACCATGATTATTTGTGGGAAATAGGACAAATAGGATGACTGTATCGAGGTTAACTTGGTAGCCATATCTAAAGCCTACAATTTTTGTCTCAACAGGCCCAGAACATTTGTTGGAGACTTAATCACTGTACATAAATGGACAAAGCTTCTTTTTTGTTCTTTGTTTCAGAACTGCTAATATCTTTTTAGGTGTTTGATGAACTTCCCCTGATTTATTGTATTACCATCACATACCTGTTTTCGTCATGAACGCAATAATGTTTGCAGAAGTCTCTCTTAAAACCATACCTTTCTAATTATCTCTCCTTTCTAATAAAAGACCTCCACACATTATCTGAATTATACTTTATCATCCGAAAATCTATATGTTTTGGGGGGAAAGCCTGTTTAATAATTAATCCATCCCTTCTTGGAACGCAGAACTTTCTCTATCACAGCGTTCTAGAATAGCATTATGTTTTGATGAGTGGCATAAATTTCCGGTAAATCACCCCATTGTTTCTCTGTGTTTAAATCCCTCTAGATGCTTTTCAATTAGGCCCTTAATGGCCAGGCATAAGCGCGAGTAAATGGTTTGAGGAGAAAGACTCGGGGGTCTTTTTACAAAGAGACGCAGAGGAGAAAAGACGTGGCTCCTTGGTGCTGGAGTGTCCTGAATGCGTAACTTTCCAGCTGGGGTTAATGGCTTACCCTTCCCTAAGCCGGCACGCTTTTGTACAGTAATCCATTCACACCCCTGCACCCCCAAAAGCTCTGCAGTCTTACTGGAAGCCAGGGGTACTTACAGGTCTCTCTTAATATCCCGGCCATATCTGCTGCTCCATGTCTTCATTCTTTCTTTCTTTCTTTCTCTTTCTTTCTTTCTTTCTTTCTTTCTTTCTTTCCTTTTCTTTCATACTGTCATATTTTAAATACACGCAACCCCCAGATTATGGACAACTCATACTTATAAACAGACTGCTATAAAGCCTATTATATTTTAAAAAAAAATTGAACGCAAGAGTTTAACGCAATGGTTTATAAATTCACTACTTTGGGACGCTCGTGAAAACATTGCACGGCTTCAGCGCTGTTACAGTACAGTACCGTACATAGTTACTTTTATTATTACTGTATAATTATTAGTATTATTATTTTAATTAAACAGGGCCTCATGAGTACATTACAGCTTATTCTGGTGGCATTATGGTTTGTCTGTGTTACAGGATTGACACAGTGACCCCTCCCCCCCCATCCTTTTGCAGAGGACACAAAGATGGGCTACAATAGACTGGGGTGCCAGGCTGTAGGGCACAAACACTATGGGCAATTAGGAGCTGTCTGTTGACGTGCTGGCATGACGTGGCAGGAAACCGGAACACTCGGAAAAACCCACAGAATATGGCTAGAGATCCACACACAGCCAGTGACAGGAATCTGCCCCCACCCTGGCAGGGTGAGGCAGCTCAACCACTCTTTGCCATTTTTATAGATATTAAAAGTATTTTTCTCTGGAAATGGGCATCATGGAATATTATGTTCTATGTGCTCCAGCATTGCTGGGAAAAAAAAAAACCTGGTAAATTAGTGATATCTCTCGAGGGTGCTTATTCTTGTGAAATAAAGATTGATAGTAATGATGTCATGGGATTGCATGCGAGGTGCAAAATGATATGTAATGAGAGAGAATGAGATATCGCATTTATCTTCTTGAGTAATGGAAAACTTGATAAAAAGGCAGCAGTGAGGCCTTAACTGAGTTTATTGTCCGGCCTTAGGAGCCGAATAAAGTGGTATCCTTCTCTTTTAAATGCAGGTACATAGTCCTGTTATGGGGTCTCAGGCCTTCGCCCCGGGAAAAGGCCCCGGGATCCTGTTTCATGTCGACACGCCGCCTTAAATTCTTGTCATACTCCCTGTCTGAGGTGAGTGGATTTTCCACGGCACACAGATGGGGTGGGGTCCGTGACCTCACATTTGCTCCGGGAGAGAATGGTTGCACTCTAGGTGCCAGCGTTCAGGCAAGTAATTGTGTTTTCTTCACACCTCAGCCTGCGATTAATTTCTGCTTCCAGCCAAAATCCGACGGGGGACGGCACAGCGGGAAGGGCTGAAAGGGGCGGGCCGGGGGGGGTGGGGGTGCACGTCATCCATTTGCATAGGCCTTACTGGACGCGTACCCTCGCTCGTCACAGTGAGGCGTGGATGTGAAGCAAAGTTAACAAACCATGCAGAAAACGACATCCAGCTCAGGAGTTACTGTTTGACGAATTACACCAGAGCGGAATGGACTGTTTCTCACCCTTGTAGATTTTTGACAAATGATCCCGCAAAAAGTATTGATTGCAGGGCGCATTGATACCGTGTTTCATATGGTGCCTTCAGGAGAGCTCGGGAATTAATGACAGTGCAGAGACTGAACAAAATATTTCTGAAGCCGTCTTCTCTTCGTCTGGGGCTTCTAAAAATCACACCCAACCCATGTTAAGTATGCATTTTGGAAAGGCCTTGTAAAATTACACACAAGCTGCCGGAAAATAGGAGCAATTAACAATTTAATAATCCATCCATGTTATTCCAGCAAATTCTTCCAAATGCTGAATTCTAAACACCCGTTGGGAATTCTGGATTAAACCCGACACATATGTGTCAGCAGTTCTTTTATTCCAGACTTAAAGGACATCGTGGTAGAATGGGGGACAACAGCCAGGGATATTACAAGGGTTATTTAAACGCCGAAAGGTTAATGCCGCATTTACCAAGCAGCCCCCCCAGCCAGTCAGAGTCGGCGTGTTGGAGACATCCCCCTGGTACCGGGATTAAAACTTCCGGAATCTGCTATCAGCATTCACAATGGCTCCATTTCAGTCAGTCCTAAGCTCAGGAGAGCTGCAGCATGCTGATGTATCGCCCCCCCCCCCTGCTTTGTTGAGCCATGGGCCATCTGTGGAACTGAGGTGGGTCAGGACCAGGGTTAAAACGGAGAGTCCCGTGCAGACACATTGCAGAGGGTAGGCCTGGCCTCGGATTAGCTGGCTTTATGCAAGCCCAGTTGAGTCCCGGGCCCCCTCTGCCGTTTGGCTCATCTATACACGCATTATTATTCTCCATCTGAGTGTAATGCACCAGCTGGCAACAGGAAGGTCAGGGCAGCACCAGTGTTGTGTCCGACCCCTCATTAGCACGCGAAGGCTGGGGGGAGGGGCCAACACCCTAATTGCAGCAAGGCTGCTTGTCCAAGGTCAGGCCAGAGTCATGCCATTGGCCTATTCACGCCAAGTCAAGGGTCATTGTTCACTGCCCCAAATCTATGGGGATTTTTTTGAGCTAAGGAATAAAACTGAGAGAGATGGGGGTGGCAGTCATCAAAGCCCAGAGAGTGGGGGAAAGGTCGGTAATCAGTCACAGGGCTGCGCGAGGGTCACCTGCCTCTCAGCTCTCCTCTGACATGCATTCACTGGCCCCTGAAAACAGAGATGATTCAGGCTATGCTGCTTTGCACTCGCTTTGCAGCGTTTTGATTTTACAGGTCACTTTCTTTTTTTAATTCCCAATTGGCCTCCTACTTTTAATGGAAATAGTCACCTTATTTAATGAAGAAAGAGCCTGTGGATGATTATATGAGCTACTATTCGCATGAGGTATTATCTCAAACATCCATCCATGCATTTTCTGAAGCCACTTATCCAGTTCAGGGTCACAGGGGGTCCAGAGCCTAACCTGGAAGCTATAGGGGCGAGGCAGGGAACAAGCCAAGATGGGGGGGGGGCAGCTCCTCACAGGGCACATTCACACCCCAGACACTAAACACTCCAATTAGCCTCAGCCAACCTTTTTTTGGACTGTGGGGGGAAACCAGAGTACCCAGAGCAAACCTTGGGGGGGGACGCCACACACATGAAACCCTGGCAGACACCCTTGTCCCAGAGGCATGAGGTGGCAGTGCTAAGTGGCACTGCACCACCATGCCACCCTATCGTAAAGATTCAGATTTTAAAATAATATTTCACTATAAACGCATCATATCTTGTCCCTCTTTCACCTGCGTCAAGAGGTTGGAAAAAAACTTTTGTCAAACCAAATTAGCTTATCAGTCACTTTCAGAATAATTTTAATCAACACTTTCATCAAGTGTCTCCAGTGCAGACTTTCTCTCCGTTAATGTAAGTTTATTTTGGGGCATAGTTATGAAACCTATGAAACCATGAGTCCTAACCCACAGTTGTTAATTTGCTGTTAACATTTGTTTTTTTTTTTTCGTAATACTTTACTTCATGAGGCAGAAATACTTGAGTAATAACCCATTTACTGCTGAAGTACAAATGATGAATTAATCATGAGCAAATATTGTTGGTACTTAAGATTAAAGATGGGTCACGATTCATTAATGATGAACCAACATGAGATCAGAATTTCATTTCATTGGTTGTTCCTTCAGTAGTTCACAAAGGCTTACAGAATTAACAGATATAGTAAGAAATATAATAACTGCTTGAGATGAAAGATGCGTCTTGATTCATTAAAGATCAACAAGATCAGTATTTACCTTGTATTATTTCTGACTTGTTCCTTCAGTAGTTTACAAATGTTTACAGAATTAACAGATATAGAAACAAACAAAGTAACTGCATGGGATGAACGATGCATCTTGATTCATTAATGATGAATTAACATGAGATCAGTATGTAACTAAGACTAAGAGTTTGTGGTCACTTAATACATAAGTAATAGTATATTAAGTAATTCTATATTTTTTGTGCCACGTCAAGTAAAGTGTTACCATTTCTTTTAATAAATTTTATTTTTTTAATTTGAAGAGTCCTGTTCATAACACTATTGGCATGTGTTGAGCTGGTAGCATGGTATGTAAAGTCAGTGTTGTGATTTAGTAATGGGGCCCAGTGGGCTTTACCCATGTAAAACATGGCAGACGTGTGCGTTCTGATTAATGAATATGTAAAGCAGGGGCTTTCCCTGGAGAGCCCGTGAACTGCATGTAATGCACGGAATACAAGCCGGCTGCTTCTCTGCATGATTTGTATAGTGGAGGGGAGGTACTTGCACAGAATGTTTGACACATGGGGAACCCCAGGAATCCCTGGTACAGTCGCCTAAATTAACCCAGAATTCTTTTTGAGAACTGTATGAAACTATACAAAGCAACCAGGAGCCAGTCATTATATATCATAGATAGGCTAAGGAATAATGTGATCGGGAGGATGCAACAAGAAAGCCAACCCACCACCCACCGAGCCAATCAAATTAAACCTCCCAAGATTGTACTACTATCCAGGGTGATCCCTAAATTAGTATTCTGTGCTGCCTGGGATAGGCTCTAGGGCTCCAAGGCTCATGTTCATAATAATATGTAGAAATTACTAATGCAATATTTACTATCATTTTTTGTTTCATCTCCTTAAATGATTTACTGCAAACTATACAGAATTAGTATAGTTATGTATCCATTATCCAGCACTGGTTGTACAGTATAGGGTCAGGGTCACGAGTGTGGAACCTCACTTAGGAGGAAAGCAGGCAGGGAGAACCGCGAGCGGGGTGCCAGGGCATCGCAGGATGCACTTGTGCAATATGGGTGATTTAGAGTCAGTGACACGCCTACATGTATGTCTTTGCAGTGTGGGAGGAATCTGGAGTAGCTGGAGAAAGGCTACACAGGAGGAGCATGCAAACTCTCCACACCAAGCAGGGGCACGATTCAAACCCTCAGCAACTGCGCCCACTCTGCCACCATTAATTGAAAATAGTTATCTAGTTACTGCAATGGGTTGGTGTCTGAGATGGGTAGTTCAGGTCCAGTGAGTTTTAACCAACCAGTTGAGTGATTGTGACTCTTAATACTGAACTCGTTGGCTAAAACAAAATCTCTCTAGACCTGAACTAACCAGTTTGGGGTTGGCGCCCTGTCCTGGGTTATTCCCTGTCTTGCACCTGTGTTTCCCAAGATAAGCTCTGGACCCCCGAAACCCTGTATGGGGCAAGCAGTATTTCAGAATGAATGAATGAATTGTGTCTACAAATGAATGGTAGTACGTTTTATCTGGCCCGGCTTTCCCTGATTATACGTGATCCATTGATAATGCACAGTTTTTACCTGTAGATACTGATCTCAATGAGCATTTAAAACACTTATATTACAGTTTCAACCACACAACAACAAAAACTGAGCAACCTTGGAAAATACGTTAAACACATGAAGGGTTCACGGGGTCATTTGTTTTTTCTTTTCTTCAGCAGAGAATGCCAGATGCATCTGAACAGGGTTTAAGCATAATATTTCAAACAGGTTAAATGCTTCATTGATCTCCCCTCTCCACATATAGTGCACATGAGTCCACGGAAGATTACTGTAACTGTTCGATTACAGCTGATGCAGCACAATCATGACACCCGAATCCCCAGAATACAGATCAGGTACCTGACCTTTGCAGAGGAGAGGAGCTTGCGAGCAAGCCGGGCCACCATGTAAAGCTGGGCCTTGGCTGGAAGCCTCTCCTGTCTGGACGAGGAGCCTCTGCTAAAGGTAACACAAGGCGCCCGCCTGCTCACAAGCCATGTGTGTCTCCTACGTGACCTTCTCCCTGGCAAGGAGGCCCATCTTCATCTGAAATCCAAACACTGTGATTATCCATCTTCCAGGCAACCCCAGACTTTCTTATTATTAGCAAATTGCTCAACACCTGCTATCTGATTTTTGCAGGAATATATACCTCAGAGATCTCCCAAAACCAAGAGCATACTGCTGGACCATGAGTGTGTGCATGCGTGTGCAGGACATAAATGGATCGTTGTCCTGTATCTACCTGATTTGGTAGTTCTGGATTCTGTATGTGAGTCATTACAGAGGCCTGAAGTGATTCCTTCCAGGCCCCATTTTTCCTAAAAATCAAAAGTAAAAACATATCATCAGATTCATAGATTTCTCAGTCCAAGGGAGCAAAAACAAAAGACATGCACATTGCTCCTTCCCATCCAAATCCCCAGCAGGGCCCCCATTGTCCACCCGCCCTAGGCAGCCAGGGCACGTGTCCGCAGGGCTCGCGGAAGCGTGGCTGATGGACCTGCCAGGGGATCTGCCTTCCCTCTTGACCCAAATGTGCATCTGAGGGAAAGATTGAGGTGCACAAATGCAACAGTGGCCAGCCTCCAAACTGCTGACCCGATGACATGCGAGGTGTCGTGTTTAGCAGGGGCAGTGAGCAATAACAAAAAACAAGCAACATGGATGGATGGAGACCTGGGGGGGTTTCCACAAAGCAGGATTTCTTTATTAGCCAGACAACTTAAGCCAAATGTTGTGATTGTCCAATAGGAATGTCACTTACCTCTCTTCCTATTTGTCAGTTTTCACATTTGGCTTAAGATATCCAGCTAACTGGGAAATCCTGCTCTGTGGAGCACCTCCACAGGCCTACAAAAGACAAACATATACAAAAACTGAAGAAGTTCATGTGATGGGTAGGAGAAAATTACCCTTGTGAGTTGAGTCTTGGGATTGGCATCAATACTTTGGTTAACTGGACAATACAAGGTAAGACATACCAGATGTTACCTACACTTTGAATGACAGACAGGTGAACTAAATTTAAATTGCAGTCAGTCTCTTACTGCGAGTGTCACAATGACTCTGTTCTCTGGGCGAATCAGGAGGCGGACCCCCACGGTGAGGCAGGGCTAGGCTTCTCTTTACGTGACATAGAGGGAGATTCTTCGGGGAAGAAGAGCACGTCTGGTGGTAGAGGCCTATGGCTGTAATTAGCCTCTCTTCAGCTGAAGTGTGGATGCTGGGCCCATAGAACTCCCAGCTCCATTTACCATGCAGCTTTAGGACTGAATCAAAAAAGACAAGGATTTAATAAAGTCCACTTTCACACAAAGACTTCATATCTTAATGAGAAAGGTTTTGTAGAAGTAAAGACCTGGGAGCATGATACTGAAATAATAGCACACTCCTCCACACTCCTGGGGAGATGGGCGATGAGGTGGGGGCTGTTGCTTAGCTCGGCCTGAGCTTTCAGAGGGGTTTGTGCTCAGCCGCTTCGTAGGCGTTTCTTATGTGAGGATCACAGGAGTGAGTTCCGTGTTTCCCGGGTCCAAACCTGGGAACGCAGAGCAAAATAAACAGGCTAAGCCGTCCCTCTGAGGCGCGGATTTCTAAGACAGTTAGCTGGTTTTAGGCGATAATCCGGCCCCATTCTTGGAACAAAGGCGTGGTCCTGTGGGCCCAGAGCGGTAGCGGCGGGCGCGCCGAGGGACCTGCAGCTGCCTGACGGGCTTCTCCAAGCATGAGTCGCCCTCCGTCAGCCACACCAGGGCCAATTAGATGCTACCCCTGCCTGCAGTGAAATGTCTCCCCCCTCTCATTACGGAGCTGGGCCGTGGCACGTGGCTCCGTATCGCGGCGTCCCATGTCAACGCTGCCAGCGCTGGTGTCCCAGAGGGTGTCCCCCGAGCAGGCGGCCGGGTGCCCGGGCACACGCGGTGTCATATTAAAATCAATATGGCAAATCGAGCAATGGCTCCCCCACACCTGGCCAAACAGGACTCACATCGCTGACTTACGCCATCACCCACGCTCCCGCCATGCACACGACTACAAACAGGACACTCATCTGAGTCTGTCTGCTCTGTGATCGTCTACATGATTATGATATTGCCAAACAGTAGGGGGCATTCATTACACCATCCAGCGACAACCTACCAATCCTTGTTGCCCTGGTGACTTATACAGGTTTAGGGGGGGTAAATATGAATATAACACTAATGATAACTCTTCAAATACTGTTCATTCAACATTCATAATAATGAATACGTGTCATAGATTAAAGGCCGCTGATAGTAGTCAAAAGTGCACTTGCTACAGGAGCTCAGTGCACACCATTACTGACACTCCACTCTAGGTGACACCTTGACAGCTTCTAGATGTTCCTACCCTTTTGCTGTTATGATAGCTATGAGTATAGCCTTGTAGGAGGTGAGGACAGCACAAGAAGCACCTCCACCCGGATCGTCGACATTGCATGACAGCTTTGTGCCCGTGCACTGTTGTCATGACGCGAGGCGAGCGCACCCTGCCCCTTCTCCCCAACGTTACCACTCAAGATGGGCAGACAGAGCAGGTCATGGCTGGCAGGCCTGCGCTTGCTTGTTCCACCTGAGGGTGACATCAGCCAATAACATCCTCTGATATGAACTGATATGAGAGCAGCAGCCGTAGAGACCGACACAGTGCTGATCTGAGGTCAGTCAGGTCCCAGTTGCTCTGGAGGCCCATAGAGGCCCAGCAAAAGGTCTTCAAAACAAAAGATAACCTTTCTTTTCACTTATTATTATTTTATTTGTGGCAGTTGACAGAAATGTCAAAGAGAGACATAAAGATTACTAGCCAAAACAAAATCGCTATTGCTATACTTTATTTAATATATTTGAAAGAATATAGGAATTTCAGAAACACTTTAATTGAAGCTCTCATCTATAATGCATAATGCATAATTCTAAGCATTATATCGGTCAGTATAAGAATTAATCATAGCGTTGATTATAATACTGCATAAACGCAAATGAAGCTCTCATATATATTGCACCACAAATACCTTCATAATATATTAAATGGTCGTATAAGAATTAAAGATTCTTTGTACTGCATTATGGAGATATTTTGTCACGTCCTGCCTTCCGGCCCTTCCCATTCCCCCCCAGGATGGCTAACGAGCAACACCTGTTGTCTGTTTTGTCTCTCCTCTCATTTCAGCCCGCGTGTGGCTCACTCCAGCTGCCGCCTGTTTGCCCCCTCGTCACCTCCGCATAAGAGTGCCTCCCAGTCCTCTGCTCCCCAGTCTCATCATTACGGTCCTCCCTTTGCTTCTGCCTGTAGTTTCCCCATACTTGAGCTTCTGTGTTTTGGCCCTGTGTGGCCCCTTTGTTTTCCCCAGTTCTGGTCTCTAAGATAAAGCTGTTTTAAAAGCTGGTCTATAAAAATAAAGCTGTTTTGTTTACACCAATCCTTGCTCCAGTCTCTGATTCCTTCTTGCTGTGACATATTTACAGTGAATTATAGAAGAGCACTTCATAAAGCATTCATAATGCATAATAAACATGCCTTAATGTGTTATGCCTTTTTATAAATATGTATAACCATGTTCATATTGCTTTGTGAATGCATTATAATGTGTTATGAACATTGATATTCACAAGTACAAGTTTTACCTGTATTTGACAGAAGTAGAAGTAGCATTATTTAGGATTATGATTTCTAGCCTACTAACACCTTTGTGGTCAGTCTATTGTGTCTCTGAAATGTGCATCCCTGCAGTGATATTTCTCTGTATTTAACAATGAGCACTGCAGACATTTCTGCAGTTAATTCTGGGCAGGAGGTAGAAAAATCCACTGCAGACCCTAAGACTTATTTCATAGCTCGACAACACAGGGCACTCTCTCACCTGGGCAAATTGATTTCTGTCCATACAGCCACATCTGAAGTGACATGTAAGACATGTAATAACAGACGGACATCAGGGAACAGGGGTGGGTATGCTCTCGTGTCCTGGCTTGCGGCTGCCTAGAATGATTTACGTCTCACTACTTACGTGAGGACGTGAGGCGGTGGCTATGAGAACTGTCTGATGCATTCGTGCTGGAAAAGGTGAGCATCTGTTTATAAATCTGTAATCATCAGTGCTCTACATGCTAACTAGCCAAGACCCAGATGATGAATTATTTCAGATGGATGTTAATGCTGAGTTAACGCACTGTTTCCTGGTTTAGTGCAGCAGTGTCATTGAATAACAGATCCTCCTATGCCTCTGTTAACCACTGATAACTGTGTAAACTGACTTTGCTCTGTGTGAGAGGTAGAGCTTCTGGGTGCAGGGGCTCGGCTCAGCTGTTAGCTGTTTACTGGGGGCTCGTTTAGCTTAAAGAGAAAATCGTGCCTTTGTATCATGTCCATATAACCTACCAATTTACACCATGACGGGGTCCAAAACAATCCCACCACCCCTTCCTCAAGAAATCCCTATGCTGCATGGACCCACACCCCATAATGAAAAACACCCCGTCTGCTGGAAGGAGGAAGTGCTTCACTACACTGGCAATAGTATGTGGAAAGTCAAATTCTTTCTATAATGCGGCGCTTCCATGTGAACAACACAAATTCAGACATATATAGCCCATTCCAGTACCAGGGTGATTACCAAGGAACAAACAGACCAGCAAACGTCCCTGGCTAGCTAGCACATATTTAGTCTTCACCAGTATTTTGTGGGAGGTTTAGTCCACGATTAAATTTAAAAATCAAATACTTTCATGGAGAAGGAAGGACTGCAAAGCCTACGTTTCGCTGGATCCCAATAACATGCGCCATTGACCTGTGACAGTGCAAAATATCCCACAATATATTTTGCGGAATAGCCACAGCACTCACTGGTTGATGTGCCAAATCCGTCACGGGGCCGGTGAAGGGCAAAGCCGGGCCCTCTGGCCCATTTGTCCTCCTGTACTGAGTCCCAGGGGTGCAGAGGAAAGAGTTTGGGATCAAACTCAGAGCTTTTGTGCTCATATCATGCCAGCTGGCACAGGACAAAGGTCTGCGAAGAGCTTGGGAGGCTCATTCTGAAATCGATAAATGCGAGATGTAATAATAGCTGAGGGCCTAATGCTGCCCCCTATAGGTTCAGATTCACATAAATGACTGCATCTTACACGCCAGCTGTGATGAGATCCACGCCACAGGACTGCTTCTGATGGCAGTTTATAACAATCTTAATGTGAAAAGCATGTATACTCATGGCTTTTACATGATATTCAACACTGCTGAACTCATTAGCACTCATTTATTTTGGGAATTATTTATACGAAATACCTGTGTAGATCTTAACCTAAAGGCTTGGCAGTTTCTGCTTAAAATCCACCACAAGCCATTTACACAGCAAGGCAGCGGAAATGCTTGGGCTCAGGTCGAAACGTAGCGGATTACACACTCAGATTGGTATTCTTTTGCCATCGCGATATAAGGAAAGCGCTTTTACTGCTAACTCAGTCTGCCTCCCGTCTCTTGCTCATTGATTACATTCCTCAGGTCGCACCAAACATGCTGTAATAAAGATGGAAAGGTGGAAAGTTGGAAAAGGCATGTTAACAATGATAAAAAAACACACTATGCCTCGAATTTTTAAAATTCCGAAATAATATAGTAAGGAAAAAAAAAAGGTTCCAATAAAATCAGTGAGAGACTGCAGGGGGGGGCACACAGCCTCAGGCAGGAGGTAGAGTCACAATGTGCACCGCGCTCATTCAGTCCACCTGTCCCTTGCTGTTTGTTCTATAAATGGCTGGCTCCTTTCTCTCGCTCCCCAGTAAACCTGCCCACATCTGGGGTGCCTGTCCTATTCCCCGTTCCCCTCACCCCCTGCCCGAATTAGAGTTTTGTTTGTCTTTCTTTCACTGGAATGGATTTTTTTTTGTCGTATTTCACCGCTGCTCACGTTAACCTCGTTCTTGCCCTTGTCTCCATAATCCCCCCTCGCCAAAAAGGACATGGCCCTGATAAAAAAAAATACCTGCTTCCCTCCTCGCCAGCTGAGATTTAGCTCAAGGGTAGCATTCCGGGTTGAAATCCATGTGCCCGGTAAGGAGGTATACAGCGTTCCAGGGCTGCTTTCCTGATTTATTTCTCCTTTATTAAGGTGAAATAAATACCACGCGTGGCGTCCATGCCTTTTGTTTGTCAAGACAGTAAATAAAGACACTTCACCTCTTTTTTTCTGGGTCATCGTCATTGTACTTCTGTTCCTTCAGTGGCCGTTGCTTGACTTGTTCAGGGAAGCGATTGTAGCCAAGGAAAGGTATCTAACACGAATCAAACTGCATGGAACATTTTATTATGTCTGACTTCATATAATCTGTAAGGTTAATTCAGTAATATCAAAAGGGGACTTTTAATCAGCGGAAAACTTTGGTGTTTAGAGCTAGTCAAATATCGATCAAACAGTTTGAGGTTTTCATACATCATAGACATGCTTGTGTGAGCGGTAGATTCCCTGAGGGACCTTACCGATCTCCTAGCCCTCATTTCTCCCCAATTAAACATGGAAACGGTGATGGACTCCCACTCAGCAAAAACGAGTTGCAAAGACATTGAGAAAAAAAACGGGTTTGCAAGATGTCTCAACAATACTGAGATTAGGTCGTCGTATTTTTTGGTTGTTGAGATCTTCAGGTTGAAGACATCAGGGTCGATGCAACAGAGCTTACAGAATGCATGATATTAACAGCTATAATTATCATATTATTATTGTCGTTACTTATAGGTGTCAGTCACTGTTGCGTGTGGTAGGTGTCAAAAGACAACAAAAGGGCAAAAAGGACACGCAGCAGCAGGGTGGACGATGGTCGGAAAAGCGGATTGTCTGCCCTCAAATTCAGACATATGGTGATCCTATGTATACAACACAACGCACGTTTCCTCGAGACACTCCTCGCTCATTAGACGGACTAAACACAGCCCAATTATCAATTTTCCTGCACTGCTAACACAAGATCCGTGGCTCAATATAGGGGGCCGATCAGGGGAAAGGGTGTCGAAAAAGTTCTGTAAGCCCTTCATTTGTCTTACCACGAAAGCAAAACTACAAATGAATCAAAATTCTGTCGCCATCTTTAATGCAATAATTGTAGCTTGGAGATCTGCGATGGGCAGAGCTTTGGGGGTCTGTCGTGATGGGGCGTGGGGGTGTGACTCTTCATTGTGACATGATACTGCCATTGCGCATGCGGTGGGCCACCAAACTGTATGGAACAAGAAAACCACGGCTGTCACCAGAGCGGAAGCGTCTGGCAGAGTGACAGTGTAATTAGGCTGCTAAATAAGCTTTGGAATAAATGGGAACACACATGCCTGAGTCAAGTCTGCACTCTGAGAACGAGTTTCTTTCACTTTGTTAAAAGAGGAAAAACACATTTTCAGTCATTTTATATTTTGATTATTAATGAAGTTGTGCCATGTCATAACGATACGATACAATGTCTCGTACCGTCGTATATTTGTATATGGTTGGCACAACAATAAAAAGCCTGCTACGACTAATAAGTATATTTAGTTTAGTGAAAGTCCAGTGTAGGGATCCTTCAGGGGACCCACTTCATGCAATGAAGGAGATTCTGTTCAGCTCACACGCCCTTACGGGACACACGTCTCCTTCACATGCTGACCAGCGTGGAAGGGGAAAGCAAAGACCCTCTCCACTAACTGTTTTTGATATTACAGCAGATTTATCGTTGCTATTTATTTACTATTTGATATTGATTGGATGATATATTATTTAGCATTTACGTTGTTTGACTTATTGCAGCTGTTTTTATTCCTATATCAGCTCTGGCAGCTTTATCACTTTGTGGTGTTTCAGTTCCCTATTATTCAGTATTAATTTGACATTGCACGAGTGTAAAGAAAATATATGGAAATCTATCATTTCTTAAATATGCACCTTTATGTTTTCCCAGTGAAGCATTTAGACTATATTATTTCATCTGAACTTATAATTTACTATTAAACTATTTTTAATTTTAAATTGTAAAATGTGAGTACCAGATTTAATTAGATATTTATTTTTGCTAATTATATATTAATAATGTAGAAATAATATTTATAAAAAAGGAAAACGGAGGAATTCTAATAATACTTGTAAGGTGTTTATTGCGTTTATTTTAACACATCTGGTCACACATACAGTTTCTGTATACTGATCATGCATACAGTTTGCTCCAACATTTGTTATATAGCTGTGGTGTAAGCATGTGCAGTTCAATGACTCAAAACCATCTTTGTACAGTGGTGATGCAAGCTAAGTGCAAATTATGTAAATGAGCACGCACAGACGCCATGTTCATGGTGGGATAGGGTAACCTGGCTTCCTAGCAACTGCATCACTATTGATTCAAGCTTTGATGACAGGTATTGATTTCAATAAGTTCTGGTGTTAAATCATATTTTCTTACATTTTTATTTATTGTTAAATGATGATGAAATAATGAGTAATGGCTAAATATTCTGGCAAATTGTATTAATACATAAATCAAATGATCCCAAATGTTTTATTTTTGTTTGTTTTTATAATCCGAGTCAGGCAATAAATATTGAAAGTAATTTAAATGATGCAATACTGGCATGAGAATTACGATGTAATTAAAATAAAATAAACAGCTGCCAGGAAAGAAATCCTTCCGTTTCGGCTTTTGGTTCTTTTGCCAGAACCTGAAGAAAAGTATGATAATAAAATGTACAATTTTCTTTGTCTGGGAAGTATGCTTAAACATATGCGCTGCTTTCGACAAATCACAGGCAACCAGTTAGGGTCCAGGGCATTTTCATGCCCTTTGGAATAATTACAGTTAATTACAGGAAATCCTTCTTGCTCACTTCCTGTTTTCCCCCTTTATGATGGATCACTTTCAAGCACCTACCACCATTCATATGCTGAGTATATATACATAAGCATAAATAAATAAAATATGTAAGAAATGCAAATTGTTCAGAAATGCTGCATGCAATACAAAGGTAAAATAAGTTATAACATTTCGCGTGAGGGTAATGTTATGTGTGTTTATATAATGTGTTTATATATATTGTGTGTTTATAGAATGCTGCCGACTGTGGCTGTGGGGAGCAGCCAGGGCTGTCAGAGTGATTCAGTGCAGAGAAAGTGCCATTTGTCCTCCCTAGGACTCCTGCATGCAGCGGTCAGCCGTCTAGGGCACCATGTGTAAAAGGGGTCAGGGGTCAACTCCTTGGTCCCTGCTAGCTTCCAGTCGCTGTAAAGCATCTTTAGAAAGATGTCCCAGGGAGATCTCGTCCTGGAAAAAAACACATGAAATCACCTCCCAGCGGTGAGCCACAGAGCTCTCAACAGAACCTGCCGCTCACGCTCGAAACAAAAGAGAATTTCACCCAGTAAAGACACCAAGTGTAGCTGCGATTGTCAGCTCAGATCTATATTTTTCAAAGAGCTACTTTTTTACTTCAGCAAGGTCAGCAAGTCTGTATTGTAAGACGGCCCCTACAGAAAGATCCTTGTATGTAACTGACACAACCCTGCATAGCGCAACCTTTATCTTTGACATGTCTGGTTGAGCTCTTTACTGGTGCGATATAACAGAAGGAAACCCAAGAACACTTTAGTATGTTGTTAGTCTTTAAGTGGAAAGCCTGAAAGTCCATTGATACACCTATTTGTCTTAATACCTTGACACATTATACAATATAAAACCTCCATCGCAGAGGTTCTCCAACACTCTATGACATGAATGAAGAAAATTACTTCAGCTGTTTCTTAACAGAGAGGAGAGACATTTAATGCAGCCATGATCTATTTTTGTCCAAGGCCAAAAGAGCCTGTTCCTGCAACATTTATTGAGTTATTTACGAGACTTCCAATACTTTATTATATAAAACTGAGCCACTATAATTCTTAGAAAACACTGGCTATGGTATTTGTTGTTGGCCGATATGCAAACTCATTGTGAAATGTTGTGTGCGATCTCTACAACCTGCCATTAAATGACATGTGTACAGGTGCGTGGCAGTGCGTGGCGTGGCAGTGCGTGGCGTGGCAGTGCGTGGCATGGCAGTGTGTGGCATGGCAGTGCGTGGCTTGGTGGCTGTGATATCAGGCATACAGGCTTCTGGGCTGAGTTCCCACTTAAACTTATGTATTTAGTGCCACATGTTTTCACTGTCCTTGCATAGGTTTGTCCATATTTCACCAGCCTAACAGCTATGTTCCAGACCTCCTTCTTCTCCTTCCGGCTTTTCTGCCCTTCTATTCTAAGAATTATTATTGAGCAAAGGGGAGGAAGATAGTACCGGCAGGAATCTGCCGCGGTAAGTGTATAATAGAAAACCCGTCCATCATTTATATTCCTTCTTTGAATTCATGGGAAATTTGCCAGCCAAATAAAGGTATCCCTCAGGCTCTAACAAGCTCTGCCCTGCTCCTTCTGCGAAGATCTAACAACAGGGGAAATGCACATTGCTTGGTTCTGCGCGATTCATAATGGTCATGAAGCTAAATGGCTGACAGAGTTATTGAAATAACACTGAATATTTCATATTGCAGGACTAATCCCGTTCCCAGGGCTGGCGACATCATCCAGCAGCCAAATCACAGTGCTTCATCAGCATGCTGGACGTGATGAAAGGCAGCGAGCACCAGCCACTTTCCACGGACGCCTGGGAAAACAACAACTAATGGACTTTACCATTATAGGGCTCTGCCATTCGGGTTTAATGGTGCATCAGACGTCTTCAAGCATCAGACTAACTTGGCATGCTCTTTGAACCTGGAATATGCTCCCCAGTGGACCTGGTCTTTACAGAAACTGGGTACATCACAGCTTTTCTGTTCATGGAAGGCAATAAAACAGACTGGTGTTTCCTGTCTCTGTCATCTTAATGTACACGGCTTGCTGATTGGTATTGGTAACCTGGTGGTCAGGCCCTACACCGGGGGTGGCCAATGGCTAATCCATAAAGGGCCATAGTGTATGCAGGTTTTTGGTATAACCTTGAGGTCAGCTGTTCAAACGCAGGCGTGAAGAGCCAATCAGTCCTCTAATTAGTAAACTAATTAGGAAGTCGCTGCAATAACCTGGATCATATTGCCCTCCCTGTCCAACACTATCTTTCTAGGCACTTTCAAACTGAAGCTAAAGAACCTGCTGCTGGTTTATAAGTCCCTGGGCCATTTTCGCCAGGGACTTTTGTAGCTCCTGGCCACTTTCAAATGTTACTTTCACATCGTACAACAGGAGCTGGGACCTTTATGCTAAATAAGCATGGGAGATGAAAAGAGTTTGCAGGTAAAACTTCACACATAATTTTATATGAAACTACATTTTGCTTATATGACCCACAACATGTTGCATGGTGGTGCAGTGACACAGTGGTTAGCATTGTTGCCTCGCATTTCTGGGACCAGATTTCAAGTGTTCGCAAGGCCTCCATATGTGTGGAGTTTGTATGTGTCACTGTGGGGTTTTCTTTGGATATCCCAGTTTGCCCCCATAGTCCAAAAGCACGCTAGAGTTACCAAATTGTGAATGCATGCCTGGTGATGTGCTGGTGCCCCATCCTAGGTTGTTCATTGTCTTGTGCCCATAGGCTTTGGACCCCTGCAACCCTGATTAGGACAAACTGTTACAGAGGATGGATGGATGCTCCTGGCAATATTAGACAAAAGTATTTTGGCATAAAAAATGTACTAATTGATGCATTAAATATAATTAGGGTACAAAAATAATTCTATCCACTACTCCACTACATCCTTTCCTGCACTTCCGTGTAACTTCCAAGTTAGCTCTGGTGCTTTTGATCAATCATCTAGCTGTAAGGGATACAGAGTAACTCACAGTAGTTTGTGTTTGAACAAAAAGTACCTAGTCTAGGGTAGGTACTAACAAAGGGTTCTGGAACAGGCTCTGAGGAACTACATTTGGGCCGAGTTGCTGCAGTGTGAACACAAAGTCCCTACTTCCAGAAAAAGGTCCTGAGCCCTTGAGCAAGACCCTTAACCCCAACTGCTCCAAGGACTGGCTGACCCTACTGTCTCCTCTATGCCATTTTCGTAAGGTGACATCCTGGGATGATTTTCCAGCTGTCCTGAAGGCATTCCTACACATGCTGAGCTCTCATTGGCCGCTTTTCCAGCTGTGCTGAAGGAGGCCCCACATATATGCTGAGCACTCATTGGCCGCTTTTCCTTCACTCTTTGGTCAAACTCCTCCAAAACCATTTCTACTGTGTTAAAGTCAGGTGGCCAGGTCATGTGTTGTGACACTATCACTGTCCTTTGTAGGTGGCTTGCCAAGTCCAAACTTTAGAGTGGTGCTGTATGTTTAACTTCACGGAAGACTAGGTAAACATTATAGCTCCCATCTTGTAGGATTATATCGACTTCTAAATTTTCTCGAGATAAATGTTGGTGTCACCTTTCAAAATAAGAACCTTCCTTCAGTATGTTTAGCCTCCTGGGGGCCGCCAAATGATGCTCAGAAGCACTTGACTGCTTGTGCGGGAGGGGCTGCACTGGCGTCCTGGCTGGCTGGATGCCTAGGTGCCCTGTGGTGTCTGCTGTTTTTATAAGGGTCACAGTGAATGGCAGCATCTGCGGCAAAACCCTGCAAGGCCCCTGGCTCCCAGCTGTAAACAAGCACTGGGTCCTAAAGCCCTCCTGCGGAATTTTTACTTTCATGATACTTTTCATCAACAATTATTACTTTTATATCACCAGAAAACATAACTGATATTTTCCACAATTTCATACTGTCATAAATATAAACCGGATTCAGTTTTTCATGATTTTCTAGCAGAAAATCATTGTACCTGTCACAGCTATGATAGCTGCAATATCTGATGTGTGGTGGTTACACAGCCCACCTACCCAGCAAGAAATTATTAGAAAATGTATAAAATGCTACCGTGGTCCTTTTCAGAAAGACAGTACTAGCAGTTTATGTCATATTTTTTGACAATTTCTGTCAGTCTTGGTTATTAGTTGAATAGAAGTACATCGTGGGCTTATTGTACAGTTGTGTTTGAAGTTAAGGCCACAGAGTCACTCTGCACAGTGGAAAATCCCCGAAAACATCACCTGATTGACACGCAGGCCTTATTAAACACTTGGGGAGAATGGGACTGACAACCTTTTTATACTATGTCCACCATAAAGGGTGGGTCTTCAATGTCCCCTGTGGTCATTTGCTTAAGGTTACACAAAGGGTCAACAGCATTAAAAGCCAGTATGGGTGACCTCCCAGCCCTCCCAGACCATAAACCATATTCGGGCATCTTGGCCTCTACGACGCCCCCTCCTACTGACTTTGGCACCCTGCTTCTCAGATCGTGTGCTGCTGCTGAGCCATTTCCACCGGCTGCCCTTTCCAGCTGCCAAACCAGAACGATTTTCAGTCAGGCCAAATCCAGCCAGATAATCCTGGATCTCCTGTGCATCTCTCTGGGAAGAGTAACAGTGTTTGTTCTGAGGCTTTAATAGTTTCCCCTTTGGAGTAAGAGAATGACAAGGTGGGAGAGAATCCTCCCACTTTCAGTTTACATATTTGCTTGTTATTAGCCTGCTTTCTGACAGCAGAATCCTCTGTCCGCACTATCAGCAATGTTGTCTTCTGATACCCAATATCCTGGCTGTTTTCCATGTTTGCCCAACAAAGCCAGTTCAGTGGACTCGACCATGAGCAATGTCAGCTCTTGTAAGCTACTCTGGTTGATTCTGTCACATAGAAAACAGTGTAAATGATCAGTCCTCTTCTCAGTCAGTTATGCCCCCTTGTAACCTCCGTCGCATCCCAAAGCAGGCACGATTAGCTCAGCTCCGTGGCTGCCACCAACCCACTTGTTTTGCAATTGCCTAACCTGATCGACCACAACTGACACATTTACGCAAACCTAATTTGCTTTGTATTTAATGATTGTTGACTTAAAAACAAAAAATAGGAGGAATCAAATCGCAATCAAATTTGACCCACCCTCGAAACATTTGTGATCCTGTACAGATTTTGTATTTCTAAATTATTTGAAAATTGAATTTTTCTGTATGAGGCAATTCTTTTAGCACTAATGTTGTTCGGTGCATAATTTGTGACCTTTGGCCTATGAGAAATTGACTCCTCATAGGGGCTGCAGAGTCACTGACCTGTGACCTCGGGGTCAGCTACACTAAACCAGCGCCAATTGTTTTCTAAAACCTCCGAGCTTGTAAACAAATCTGTGTACTGTGATATGACATAGCTAGCTAGCGAGCAAACATTTGAAATTAACAAGATACGCTGAAAATGTACCTCCATGATTTTCTTGTCCATGCATGGTAAAGAGAGATGATAGAGGAGACGTCCCCAGTCTTTGCAAGTGGTGATTATTTTGGGATCTATGTGTGTGACAAAAATAATGAAGATCGTTCCTACAGCAGGCAATTCAAGGTTTTCGGGATAACATGTATTTGGTGAACGAGGTCAGGGGTGCCGTCTTTGTTGCGATATCACTGGGGGGGGGGGGGGCTGGGGGTGATGACCTGTCCTTCCCTGTGCACCGCAAATCCCAGAAACCCTTCCCCATGCCAACGTCTGCGCCTTCCAGCGGATAATTATCCGTGATTGTCAGAAAGCTTCTACAGGAAAGCCCATCCAGCAGGGTCCACTTACTGGGCAGAGGAAAAAAAAGAAAATCATTTCACCACATCACCACAGCTGAGGAGTTCTGAAAAGCCGCCCCTCATCAGTGAGAATTCAGAGCCATTGTGAAGAGGTAGGTCCCTTCTTACAGTGAGAAAGTGTCAAAGCGTCAGTGGTAATGAGAAACCAGGAAGCAGTAAAGTGTCATGATTATTTACACCTGAATGCAGCAGAACGGCGATCTTTCTGTATAGGAATGGATTTAAGTAAATATTTACAGTAAACCATATTTAATTTAACACTGAATGCACAATAAATGAGGTGAGAAAAAATGAATAGATAAACATGCTTGTCCTGTTGGATTAATGCTGGATAACTTTCCATGCTGGACAGATGCAAACTTGTACTCTGTGAATTAATAGCAGTGAGCTTCAGACAGTTCCTATCATGTGATTATATTACATGTGCTCATAAAAGGAATGGTTACGCTTGGTTTTCTTTGATAATAAGATAGTAAAATGATATATTATTTTCTATTTACCTTCTATTTGATATTTATGAGTGTTTTGCATACTAAAATTTTAACTTGCAGTTTAATTGTCTTTTTATTGTAACCTTTGCTTTGTTTCACATGACAAAAGTTAACTGTGTGCATCCACTGCATTATCTAAGGTACAGCCTTTGGCAGACAAGTCACACAGAAATGTCATCATCCTGCTGTATTCACTCTCTTATAATTTGATGCAGACCCCTTTGTGTCGAACCAGCTTGTGGTATAGGGGAACCTGGTCGTCCGCCCATGGCCTGAGGTTAACTTTATAGCTTTCTATGCAGTGCAGCTGTGTTGGCATCGAGCAGCTGCTACATGGGCAAAGCCATTGCATTATCGTCCCCGATTGCTCGCAAGTGCTGCCCGCCTACCTCTCACATACTCCTGACGTTTCTGCCGTATAGTGTGGGGCTGGGTTACCGGACCAATTGAGGTGAACTATTTTGCGCAAGGACACAGGAGCAGCGGAGTAGCATCCCTGCTGAAATCTGAACGAATTACTGTCAGTTCCAGTGATGTCCAGTTCTCTTCCTGTCAAACAGCTGGGGCTTGTCTGCTTGGGAAAGCAATACCCTGAGATGGATTTGATTCATACTGAGCAGAGGAAATATATGTGTGATATATACAATGATAGTATTAAACAAGTATTAAACAAATCACTGAAAGCCATTTATTTCTGTCACTTTGGTATTTCATACATTCAAGGTTTCAGTTCCATTGTAATATTTAACCATATGTGGTTCAGTTTTTCATTCCATCTGCCAGGACACACAGTGCAGTGCAATTTACTGTGTATTGGGCTGTGCTGACTTGGGCCAATCAGAGTGGCCATGCTGAGCTCTGTCTGCTGCCAAATGCGCCTGCAGGGGGCATGTGGGTGTCAGAACTGGACCATGGAGCAATGGAAGGAGGTCCGGTGCGCGTGTGTCGTTTACCTGGGGAAGAGATGGCACTAGGCTGCACTATGGGAGGAAGGCAAGCCGGTGAAGGCAGTATGATGCTCTGGGCAATGTTCTGCTAGGAAACCTTGGGTCCTGGTATTCATGGGGATGTTACTTTGATACATACCACCTACCTACTGTAAACATTGTTGCAGTCGAAGTACACCCTTTCATGGCATCGGTATTCCTCAATGGCAGTGGGCTCTTTCAGCAGGATAATGCTCCCTGCCCCCACTGCAAAAATTGTTCAGGAATGATTTAAAGAACAGGAAAAGGAAATCAAGGCGTTGACTTGGCCTCCATGTTCCTCAGCTCTCAATCCGATCGAGCATCTGTGGGATGTGTTGGACTAATATGCTCTGGCCACTTCCTAACGTATTGGAGAACTTAATTCATTACAGTCAGTTCTTGGCAACAGAGAATTTAGGCCTGAGCTTCAAAATGTCAAGGTAATGCAAAATCTAAAGTTTTAGCTTCCTTGTTGGGCTCGAGGCGAAGATGACAGTTATACACTAATAGCTATTTTGCAAAGCAGTCCGCACAGATGCAAAATGGCGTAAACGGAACCATTTCAGCAATACTGCTAAAAGAAGACACTACTGTGGTCGGTTTGGGGCATGGATCTAAAAGACAAATAACCAAACAGATCAAAAAATCAAAACTTTGAACATAGACGTGGCTGGATACACGAGACAGGACACTCCCAAAACCATAAGGCAGCCCTGAGCACCACTCACGACCCTCCATATCGACCCTGGGACTTCGTATGCCGATTACGTCCTGGGTGAAAAGGGTGAGACAGCATTTAGGATTCACTTTTAATACTTTCAAGCAAAGCCAAGTCTTATAAGCATAGTATAAAAAGCTTGTGGGAATCCTGTAGTTTTTATATACCCTGTCATTTCTTAAACAATTCCGCATTACATAAACCTTTTAAAATAAAGCGAAAAGCAGTTTTTTTGCAGCATATTAGATTAGTCTATAAAAGGGTGCACTTCCTCAGAACTCCTCAGAATAAAAAAAAGATAATGGTATTAGTATGTTGTCCCAATAAAAGTCAGTGCAGCAGATTTAACTGCCAACTTCATGGAAGTTTTAGCCACTTTTTATTTGCTTGTAAGCGTGCGAGAGCAACTCAGTTCCGTTTAATTAAACAAAGAGGTAACTCAGGATAAAGGTTTTATGAAGGATTTTGTTTGCTTGATTGTTTGTCCACGTCCTTGTTTATTTATTATGGAAATGCAATGAATGGTCTTCTGGCTGAAGCAGAGATGGAGCTTCCTTTAGGCTGCATGACTTCACGTCCCCTTATTTACGAGCATGTCAGGAGGATGCATGTGCATATTCCATCGTCCTAATGCTGAACACCAGCGCGGTGGTGTGACACTGGCTAATCCCATTAGAGTCTGTGATAGTAGGGAAGGACTACATATTGGCAACACGCGGGATGAATGAATTATCTCGACCACGAACCAGGCACCCCATCCATGGCAATATTTTACTCTACTTTGAGTATCCTTTGCCTCATTAAAACACCCGTCTCACTGCAGTGTCCGCAAGCTAACCTGTGAACCTGTGAACCCCGTCCTGAGTCTATTACAGCATTATTATTAATTGCCTGGATAATGTTGTTTTGGGTTTTTTGTTATCAGACTAGTTTTGTGAATCAGCCGTGTTTCCACATTCGTGCTCCAGCCTCTGTCTCCTTCCTGTCCTGGCGTGACAGTCACATCAGCAAAACCGCTCAGTTGAGTTCTGGCACAATAACTGACCTAAAGCAGCTGGTAGCACAGGGCCTAATGTGCGGAAGTCATGCTACTGCCTTTGTGGGGGAGGGAAACTCAGGCAGTGGTGTGCTGGACAAAGGGCCGCTGATGTGGACAGAGGGGATCAGTGGGTCATCCAGGGCGCATCTCATTACCGTATACCTTATAAAAGACGTCAGAGGTGGTTAAACTGGCCAGTTCACAGATATCGAGGAGTGGTGATACTTTTATGATGAGCCAATAACATTTACTCAGGACTGCCTTGTTTGGGATTCTTTTTTTCAGTTCTGAGCACAGCCTGCACAAATCCTTACAGCCGATTAGGGTTCTGAGCCTACAGATCTGTGGCATGAGCTGGTGCTCCAGATGTGCTGCCAAATTAGGGGTCATATCAATGTTTGACTTGGAACTCGGTATAAATGAAGCCGGGTAAAATGTGACGGCGGAACATTAGAAAACACACCTCATACTTCTGGAATTTGGTAACACTTAACTTGACAGGGCATAAATATTTAGAAATCACTTTCTCAGTTACGACTTAAGTACAAATGCTGAGCAAATATAATTGCTAATAAAAGATGCGTTACAATTTATTAATGATGAATAAACATGAGGTCAGTGTTTCACTTGTGTTATTCAGTATTTGTTCCTTCAGTAGTTCACAACGGTTGACATATATGGCAACTAATATACTGTAGTAACTGCTTGAGATAAAACATTTGTCATCAAGTGAAGTGTTACAGGAAATTAAAAATAAAAGATGTTTTGGAACATCATGCTTTTCTTTTGTTCACTATTTCCAGAACACTGACCTGTGACCATCAGCAGTATCAACTTGATACCTGCAGAATGTACCTTATCTTTTTATGGAAAGAATTACCTCATGTAATTCTCCCCAATCCTGAGATGAACTGAAATTCTGAAATGCTATACGTCTGGCTGTTCAACCAGCCGGCCACAAAAAAAAACAGAAATGATGCCATAATTTGTTTTTAGCTGTAAAATAATCTATATCCTCATCACATGTTCTGAAGTGTGGGTTATCCCACAAGGGCACTTAAGACAGCGCAATGTTTTTCTCTATGTTTACCACTGTTATTCAACCGTCAGATTTAATTGATACTCATTAGCTTTGCAACGTCAGTCAGGATTGTCACCCCCGGAGCAATACACAAGGAAGATTTTCACCAGCCGTGTTCTGGGGGAGCATTTTCTGATTGCCTGCCATCACATCGATTGATTTCTAGGCAGTTATCATCTCCGTGACCTAATCGCTGAGATGGACACCGCCCTGCCCTTCCCCCTAAGACCTTGGTGTAACAGCCAAGCTGGAACAGGGCTGAGCTTTAATTGCAAGGTCTTGGAGGCCTACAGGCTCCAAGATGGAAACTAGCTTGGACAGAAGGGCACTAAATCTCAGATGACGCACCATGCATTGAAACAATTCTGGCCGTGTCTTGTATTCTATTGAACAAATCTCCGCCATAAACTGGATCTCTGTATTATAACTGATGTGAAGGTCCACCATGCAGGGAACAAATTCAGGCCGTATTTGGTATCATGCTCTGCATATCCCCGCAGTGTAGTAGTCCTGGATCTCTATATTATAGACAATGGGAAAATGTCAGTGTTGCTTTTTCTCCTCTATACGGTGACAACATCACTGTTGTTTGGATAGCTGTCTCAGGATGTCTGCCTCACTCTGAGTGTGACGAGGCTGTAATGAACTGATTGGTTATTGCGTGCCTGTGCTGAACTGCTTTCCGCAGTGCATTCCATGTGTAAGGGGAGGTGCTCATTACTTTGGCTCAAAAACGAGGCAAGCACTGTGTCTTTTGTCGATCTGCTGGGATTCATGTGTGTTGATCTGTGTTAATTATCTTACTGGGAGCTGGCAGGAGAGTGACCCGAATTGTTCACCGCCCAGAGACATATATATCAAAATGTCAGTGGGCCGGCCTTGTGCATCACACAAAGCCATCAAATAAACCGTCAGTGTAGACAATGCAGTTTTGTTTAGGGGTGAGGGTGAGGCAGCATGCAGTGTGGTGTGGCCTGTAAATGTATGACTGGCCGCTCCCCGCCGCTGACCGTCGCTCGCCTCCTCACAGTGGCACGGCCCGGCCGGCATGCTCCCCATGGCTGCATATAGCGGCTAATTCCGCTCGTGCCTCACCTTTCGCGGCTCGTTGCCTGTAGTGTGACGGCCACGCGGACACGCTGGGTCGTTACGCTAATTGAACCGTGTTTTATGGCTTTAACCGCTTTGCTCCCCCCACTGCTGTTACAGTAGTCGTATTTGCAAGATGGCTAGTAGCCTGACACAGAGACTCACACCAGATCACTGCAACACCACATAACATCAGCACAGGCAAACAGCAAACAAGCCCTTTACATGTCTAAAGGACCACACTCTTGTATTATTTATGTAGGTGGACCAACACATAGCGGTACTGTGCTGAAGTCTCAGGCATTATGAGAAAACGATGTTTAAATGATCATGAGTTTAAATGAGTCATGTTGGTGTGAAACTGTGATATTATGTCTGTCAAAGTACGTCAACTTAGCCATTTCAAAACCTCCCCTAAAATCACCCCAATATCTGTAGCAACCATCCAGTACACCCATGAATTTTTTTGGCTTGACCGCTAGCATACCGTGTTCGGATAATCAATAGCTCCTTGGGTCACTAAACTAATTTAATTAATTGAGTTGCTGGTGAAGTTTAACAAATACATGGAATAGTCGAGGAGCACCTGAGGAGAGGGTTGGGGACTGCAGCAATGTTTATCTAGTTATCAAACAAGATTTCAGTACATTTTTGGAGAACTTCAGAAATTCTTGTTAATTTTCATTGTGTCACTGTTAATTTGCATATGTTCTATATTCAACTTCAATTTATTTTTATGTAGCACCTTTCGTAACACTACAAGGTGCCTTACATGGGTGTGCTGTGATATATTACGGCATAATTAAGATGGAATAAGACAAAATACTATGCAGAAAAATAGGTCTAAGGATTTTCTTTGGCTGCCCATGTCTTTGGCACAGGACACTACATTTCATTAAGCATGTGCATGAGTCTGTGATTGGGCCTATGTTGCATTTACATTACAGTTCGGCCCAGGTGACTGGTAGACACATAATGCCACAGAACACATGCCCCCCATCGTGAAAGATACAGCACTAACATGGGCATGAATCCAGCCTGTGGCCGAGCTGAGCACAGCGCACTGCTGTCCGGCGTAACCGGCGCGTGCGTGAGTAAACCGAGCCGACCGCGCGCGGGTGTTTGCCCAGCGGCACCACAGCAATGGCACCTCCGATCTGATAATTATTATTGATTTGCGCACCGGCCGTCTCTCCTGGGATGCCGGCCAGGGGCTCCTCCGATGGACAGGGAGGGGACGGCGTGGCCACCATCCAGAAAGCCAGCTCCATCCTGAAAATGAAGTCAGATCAGATGATGCAGGTGGATCAGAGTAATTGATGATTGTTTCAGCAAAGAGAGAAAAGGGAGGGGCGGGGGGGTGGGGGGGGTGGAGGAG
>JAODKN010000008.1:7906638-7919408 GCA_026774425.1 Petrocephalus zakoni | reverse complement strand
CCCCCCCCCCCCCCCCGCCCCCCCCCCCCCCCCCCCCCCCCCCCCCCCCCCCCCCCCCGGCCCCCTGTATATTACTGATTGACATCTATTACAGTTCTGAAGTGAAACACTGACCTTCAACATGACAGGGCAAATAATTTTGGGGAAACATCTGGGAGGCAAAGGCGTGCGTGTGCCTGTCCCCTCTCCAAGCTGAGCGGGATTCACACGTCTGTAGGTTAAAATTCCGAGTTTGACAAAGAACGTATATTGGGCGTAAGACCCCCACATGGGGGAAGGGATGGTGGCTGGGCTTAGAAGCATCCTCTAGCAGCAAAAGCCGGGGGTCTGTCGGATGTCAGGGAGGGTGTCTGATGATGTCCTCTGCTGGAATTAATGCCACTTGCCAGGACGAGGGCAAAGGCACGGAGGGGCCATTTATTGCTCATGTCTCGGAACGGCGAGGGGAGGAGGAGAAGTTCCTGTGTATTATTGTGTGTGTCTGGCCCCAGAGTCTGACTTCCCTGCTCCGCCTTGCATTATTTACCAGCCGTTTTGTGCTGTCAGCGACTCATCAGGCGGCTGCAGGTGCCGGTGTCACGCCGAAGGCTCTCTGCCTGCCCGCGGCTCCCGTAATGAAAGCCACTGAGCCCTTTGCTCGGGGATGTTGTACATTCTTCGTCCAGCTCCAGGTCAGTCGTCTCTCTGTGGAAATCTTTGGATCTCATTAGCCACCATAAAAAAGTGAGCGGGGGGAGGGCAGCTGTGCTCGTGATCGATTTCTAATGGGGAGCTGTTCTTCAGACGCCCAGCCTGGATGCCGGGGTAGGAGGGTGCTCTGCCAGCCTCTCCCCATAGGTGGGGAGGTGGTGATATCAGCCATTCCTCTAAGGAGGCTGGGGGGCGGGGGGCGGGGGGCTCCAGACAGGTGTTTCTGCTTCGTTGTTGCAGGACTGCCGGTTTGGAGGGGCAGGGAATTAGAGGGGAGTGAGCAAGGATTTTATTAGAAAGGGAAAAATCAAAAACTACAAATTTTTGCTTCTGGCTAAATATGGGGAGAGCCACTGTGGGGCATGTGCGTAAGGGAGGAGGTGAAGAAGATGAGGAAAATGTAGGTGAAGAGAGAGCGATAGCGGAGTGTTTAGAGCCCTTTGAAGCCCATGTCCTTGACTGGGGGTGAACTGGTGATTAATGAAAAATTAATGAAATAAAGCTTGTAACAGGTACTACAATATGTTTACCTAGTGTGTCACAATACTGTAACTCATTTTCATTTGGACCTATTAAAATACTTTCATGTCACTTAAATTGGGTGAATAGTATCCAGCTGAACACATGCCTGGGTCAAAATGTCTGGCTACTTCAAAAAAAAATTTCAAGAGGAAATCCTAGTGGTGATTGAGGAGGATTGTTCAGAGAAGATAGGCCCTTAACCCAATCCCCATCTCCAATCTGAAGCCTCTTATTCAAGTGGCACAAATCCAAGAAGTGCAGTTAAATCAATTATCAATTTTCTAATTAAACTCTCATTGTCGAGTGGGGCCAAATGGAGGCTTGTGGGGTACTTTATCTGTCTGACACCGCAAGTCTCTTAAACTCAAATCATTGTGAGCTGTGTCCTAACAACTCAGCAACACAAATTCTGTTGAAATGGTTGCGATCTCACCCACAGCACATTTTTTGAGACATCCTGAGATTGAAAAGATCCAACTCAACCTGAAGGATTTTCAGAACTGATTTTTTACAAAAAATCGGTGAGATTCAATATTTAGACAAGAACGTATTCGTCATCAAACCATGTTTTCCACCACGGATCATTTTCTCTGTCTGTATAGCTAGTTATCATAATACCTTACCGATCATTGATTTTCGATTATGCCGGGGGACCCGTCCTTAAGGCGGAATTTCTGTGGGCCTTAATTTGACTGGACCTGGCGTCTCGTGGCACATATTGATGAATGTGACCCTCTCCCACTGTCCTCTTCCGCCATTGTTGTCCATTGACCGGGAGAGCACACGCCGGGAATCCTCGTGCATGCACACACACATGCGCAGTCACACACACACACACACAAAGATCATGACCTCCTTCTTATCTGGCCAGGGGCCACGATTCATGAATATCACCTCCGCGGGGGATTATAAGCAAAGCAGCTGGGAGAACAAAGGCAAGGAGCAGGAAGAAGACGCAGCAAGCTGTGACATTCGACCTCTGTGCCTCCCAGCCCTCAGACTTGCTCCCCTCTGCATGTTGGCCCCTCTCCTCCACGCTGTTAAATGCGAGATCATATCCTTTTCTGACTGTTCCAGGTGGAGGGCAGCGGGCCTTTGTTTCCTTTAGATGTCGACCTTTTTGTCTGTTAAATTCTCTCGCGTGAGGCTCTGTTTCAGCCATCTTCATTTTGGCGTTATAGTCCCACGTTGGTCTTGCAACTCGGAACGCCGACGTTAGACAGTGTGATCAGAAAAAATAAGCAAGTACTGGGCTGACAGCTGAAACAAATGATCCGGCAGAATTGTTTTACTTGTGAATTTATTGTGTGTAGTACTCATGATTATTCAATCATTCAAACCAAATCCATTATTTTTAATCAGATTAATTTTAATCGGTTTCCGGTTGTTTTAGGACTAGTGTTGGAGTTAATTGGTTAATCAGTAATTACACCTGCTCCCTAAAGGTTAAATACAGGTGTCGGTGTGGGAGAGTAGCTGTGTTAGAGGGGGATGCTGATTCCTCCATCCAGAACACTTGCTCCAGCAGTCAGCTTCAGCCCAGCAGTGTCCAAGCCACCAGCAGGCTCCTCCAAGGCCGCGTCTTTGAGCTGAACGCAGCAGCGTTTCTTCTCCATTGTTGTCAGTACCCCAGTGTGGCACATCCTCTGGCCCTATGCAGCAGCGCAAGATGCCCCAGTACATATCGAGGTTCCCGCTGGGACCCAAATCCAGGTCGGCAGAGTTCTTTATACCAGTTAATAGAATTGTGGATTTTCTGCTGTGTGTGAAATCATAAGTAAATCTAACAAAGCGGCATACAGTAAGGCCATGAAAAGGGGATTTTAAAGGATAGTTGGGAAAGGGGGAAGATTATCCTGTAACATGCCTTTGGGGGATTAAGTTTAAATGGGGCCCGATATGAGTGGCTTTCTCCACAGGTTATATCCTCCTTTGCGGGAAGGTCCCTTGTATGGTAGCCTGCTTCGTCGTCTTCTGAGAGGGCTAGCCGCTTCGGACCTCTCGCTTCCGGAGGAACAGATCTCCCTTCCCTCCAAAGATGACCTGGTTTCAGGCAAGTGCCTGGAACCTCTATTACCATTGGGCATAAATGGCCTTTATCTAGAACGTCTCCTCCTCACATGTTGACCTCTGCCTTCGAGATGACGCCTCTTAATCATCAAATAGACTTGGGGGGGGGGGGGGCACTCCACATATGAGAAGCATCTAAGGGGGGGTAACATGTCTCCACACTGCTTGTCGGTCAGCCACTGTCCCTGAGAATAATCCCCATCATCAGCAGAGTCTCATTCTTATCTAAACTTATGAACTCAACTGCTGGCCATGCTACGTAGGATTTTTCTTGGACTTGACAGTAGTTAGTTAATGGATGTTATGCAGCAAAGTATAAGTAGATTCCAGGGGGAAGGGCAAATCTAGTCAGTCTATTTTATTTATTTTAAATAAATTTTTGAAAGGCCCCGGAATCCTTGAGCCCTTTCTCCAGCTCAGGTAGCAAGATCCTGAAAGCCCCATCTCACGCCAGTGTGGGGGAGCATCCCCCTCCATGAATATGGCGTCCCCGGGCCCTCCCTACGTCCTGGCTCCACCTGCCGCCTTCTCTTAGGGTCATGGCGGTGCTTTTGTCAATCATAGCTCTGAATCCTTACCAGCTGTGTGCCCCCATCAAACCTGGTTGCCTTCCGCACAGGGCACCCTCAAAGACGTGCAAGGTTTGGAAGAGAAACTCTCGCTGGTCTCCCTGACAGCTGGAAAGGTGCTTACTACAAATGGACTCTGAGATTGCTGATTCCATTTTATACAGCACAGAGGTGTGAGCCTAAAATATAATCGCACGCCTATTAATTCTACAGCAAGATGTCTCTGGAGTTAAAGAAGGGTGTTTCTTTACAGTAGAAGTAAGTCAACTGGTAATGAAAGCTAAAGATTCTCTTTCTCTCTGGTTGCTCTTCCCTCAGGCCAGCAAGGCTCGTGCTCACAGGTTTGCCGAAGGCAACGCGTTTCAGAATCGCTCTGATGCCTGTAACCTGCCTGCGTTTCTCGAACGCGGCTCTCTTGTGCGCTCAGCACCACGTTGAGAGAACACCTCTTTGTTCGGCTCCCCACAAGCGTCGGACTTGCGTGCCGGACCCGGGCGATCGCCGCAGTTCAAAACAGTGGGTTTTCTGCATGGCCTGAACGGTGGTAGGGCTACGCTGGATGAGGATCCATCTACATGCCCTGGGGCTACGGCCACATTCATTGGACGGTGGACACGGGGGAGCCTTTTAAACCCCGCCTCCACCGAGGTGAAGCGAATTATGGTGGGCTGCACGTGACAGCGAATGGCTAACAAAGGGCTGGGGGTTAGTCAACCGCTCCCATTGTCCTCCTGCAGTGACTGGAGCCAGTGGCTAGAGGGCGCTGTTCTCCACGGTCATAGTTTCCTCTGTCAGTTCACCTCCTGCACCACTCTTGCCCTCTCATGAGACGGTCCTTTTCTACCCTCCAAACCATAGAGGGAATGCAGCAGAGAGGAGAGATTTTGCTCTGAAAGCTTTTTGCCACTCCTTTATCTGTAGGTGTCCATCTGGAATGTAATGGGGGGCAGTTGTGTGTAATTTCAGCCCATCAAGTGCTTCTTAATGACACAAGTAACACATTTTACTAAAAAGGAGTTTTCTTTCCACCTAAAAGAAAAAATCCAGAATGGATGCCAGACAAAAAAATACTAGCTGCTCCAAAAACCATTTAGGAGAAGAGCTGGTTACCATCTACGAATCGCTGGTTTCCAGGCTTTTAAAGAGAAGGTATTTCTTTATATCTGCAACCCCCCCCCCACCCCCTCAGCTGAAGGCGCACTGGGGAGCACGAAAGAAGAAAGGTTAGGGAAGGCTGAGTTAGGGGAACTCAGCCCAGCCACGGGCAGAGATGGCAGCGGGTCCCCAGGGACCGGAGCTGTGGGAGGGGCTGTGGTCAGCCAAGGCTCCATGGAACAAAAGGCCGGGCGCCAGCCACAGTCCGCTGGGTGGAGCAACTGCCTGGTGCCCTGCGCTGACCGAAGCGGTGCATCACGCTGTCAGCTCGGCCGACCACTGAGCGCAGACCAGCAGCCTGGGGGAGGCTTCAGAAAACATGAATATATGCAACACGGTGCGTGTTTATATCCTGGCCTGGCCGTCAGCAAGGTCCTCGACCATATATGGGCGCTGAAGTTTGATTTTAAAGGCCACAATTAGACGATAATGATAATAATGATATGAAAATCCATTTTCAGGCGAACACTGTGTGTGACTCAGTATCAGATCCATATAAAAAGGTTTATCATCAGGTTTGACTGATGGAGATTTTTGTGACAGAATTGCAGAATAAATGATCAAATTCAATTTATCTTTAAGAAGTGAGATTACAGTTCTTCAGAATAAGGTGCTGTCTGTGACCCTCTGTGGATGTAAAAAGAGAGGCATGGAAAATAAAGTGAATTCTTGGTGCGGTCGATCCTGCACTTAAACTTCAAATACAAATAACCAGTCTGAGCTTATTTTGGGAATATTATGAGGTGAAAAGACCATAATGCTCTGAAAAGTTGAAGATGAAAGAGGAAGATGATGACCAGTAACAAGATGAATGGACTCCATCATCACAACAATGAGTGTTCCACTGGGATCCCTGAAGGTCTGGACAGGAGACTCTGTCTATATCGTTACCGGGAGACCACACCGATCAAGCGGCACTTAACAAAAAAAATAATACACCGTAGCTATGTCTGCAAATATTAAATGGGTAAAATGAAAGTTTTGTTGATTTCTACAACAACCATTTCAAAATCATAGTGGATAAAAAGGCTTTGTTACCACAGTAAAAAAACAGTAAGGAATTCGCAGCCCAGTTTGATATTTTTCTGGAAGTCCCCCTTGATACCACTGACTGGGGGTTGGGTCCCCTTTGGTAAGTTTTGCCACTGACCGGCCCTCATTAGACCTTCCCACTTTGCTGTCTGAGAATTTCAGGTCACTGTGTTCCCATTCAGTCAAGCAAAGGCTATAAGATCACTCGAGCAACGTGGTAACCGCAGACTGAATGAAGCACTACCGTCTGCTGGCTTACCGTCAGGTCTCTGCACTGCGCTCTTTAAATGGTGGCGTGCTCACAGAGAGGGGCATTGATTTTATAGTCGAACCCTAACCCCCGAATGGAGACTAGGGCTTGCAAATGCACAGCAGGCTATATGGGGGGAGAGAGGGAGACAGGAACACTTTTAATCATTCCGGGTGTGTTGGCGGGAAGCATGGGAATGAAGCAGCCTGATCCTTCTGACCAGCAGTAGAAAGCGAGGGAGGTGTCTGTGAGGGACAGGCTTGCAAAGTTGGCCCCGTCATTGAGTGCATCCCTCCGGGCAAATCAGGAGTACGGTAACACGGCTGGGCCCTGAGCCATCACCAGCTTACGTGCCAAAGTAAATGGGTAGTTGAGGCAATGGTCTGGAGATGGGAGGTAACAGTTTAGCCAGGCGAGGGACAGGCATGGCCATCTCGAATTTTGGTAGGGGTGAAAACTGTGCCATGGGGGCCACTCCTACCCCAGTCCTCAAATTAACGCTACATACACACAAGCCGGCACCAAGATTCACGCCCTTCCCTGTGGCGTGGTGGGTGTCAGCATGCCAGGATGTGCCAGAATAATTAAGCTTCCACACATAGGATTTTTTTCTTTGGTTCATTTTCCCACATGCAACTCAGACACGACCAGTTCCTGGCAAAGGCTAGGTATTTAATTAGCTGTTTACTAAGTAATGGATATCAATTCCTACCATCGCAGAAGCGAGACAATTTTTCCCCCCACTTGTGCAGGAAATGACATCATTACCGAAATGTCCCAGCATTGTTCTTCATTTTTTAACCACCTCAATGATGATAAATGGGGCAAACGGGTTTTTTTAAGGCTATTGTATGACAGGAAACATGTGGTTTGCTCTAAGGCACAGAGAAGAAAATCAATGGACTTGGGGAGTCAGTTACAATATTTATGTCATGTGACTTCCAGCCAAAAATAAATCTTTTGCATCACAAAAAAATGCGCATGGTTCACATTCCCAGCACTTTTAGTATTTACTTGATAAATCTGAGAAATGGCAAGTCACTAAAGACAAACAGCCTCAGCCGGACATTTATTAGGTTTAAGGTCATGTTTGTGCAGTCCAGAATATTTCAGTATGGATAAAATGGCTACTAGTTAAACAAATTCACCACCAAAACCAGTCCTAGCCCATGTGGCACCCTGGGTGAGCATCACCGCTGGTGTCACCCCGTTTATGGCAGAGTGAAATCGGCTGGCAAGCCGGCATCTCCTCAGTCAGTGGTGCCCTAGGCGGCCGCCTATAGCACTGGCCAGCCCTGCTCACCACTCACCACTGGTTTTTTTCGGCACAGTCTGAATGAGATGTAATGCTGATTTATGTGTGATGCAACAATCACATAGCATGTGCATGTTCTGGTGAATGATAGTCATGGCAATCATCTGTCCATTCTACGGCGGGGGCGGGGGGAGAAAGCACGGCCAGAGTTTGCTGTTTGTGTTTGAGGGAGCAAAAAACTACGTCTTGCTTACCTTATGTGTTAACCCATGTATCTCATGCAGGGGCACTAGGGGGGCATGGATTTCCTGGCAGATTTGGGGGGCCTTTAGGGTACTAACGGACTGCTAAGGCAGAGGTCCAAAGTCCCAATACATGTGCAGTCCTGGCCTTGTCAATGAATTGCAAGACCCACTCAGTGCCCCCCCCCCAGACTTGGCCCATGGTGAAAAGGTGCTACTTTTACATAGTTGGTATGGTGCCAGGACAGCTATCCCAGTCAGCGGAGCATCCTCTGGACTCCTCCCTTAGCTCTAATTATGTACCGAGTAGAACCCACCCCCCCAACCCAGACACCCCCTGCAATGTGCTATATTGTGGCCCCTTTCTATTTAGCAATCTAAATCCATTGACCTAAGAACACACGTGCTATTTCAATTGCCCCATTTTGATGTAGATGTGGCGTATCTATTATGGCTAATGGTGCACCCAACTTAGCTTTGCACATCACAGAAATACACATGTACCGTGTGTAATGGGAAGCACCAGGAGCCGGCCCGGCCCGATGAGCCTGCGGGCCCCTCGTGACATCACTCCATATTTATAACGCCACATAATCCGATTATCTCTCATTAGCGCAAAGCTGATTATTCCATTTATCTTTGTAATTGCGACAACAAAGGCTCTCTTTAATTAAGCAGATCGGCAATTAGGTGCAAAATTTATGGGCCTTTTTAAATGTGTCTGTGCAAAAGCGGCGGGCAGAGGAGAGCATGATTGTAATCTGTTGGGGGGGGTGACTGACTGCTTTTTGAGGTACTGTGCTTCCCCAGCTGAGGTTAATTGCTAAAAGCAGGCGGCTTCAGCTCTGGTGCCCGTGTGTGTGTGCTCCCCTCGGCCCTCGCCATCGTATCTACCCCAGCGCCGCTCGCGCAGCCCAGGGCTCCTGGGTAATCCCCGCATTTGTATTCCAGCTCACGTCCACAGCCAGCAAAGGAAACAAGATGTTTAGTGGGTTTTTTTTCAGCCAGTCAATAGGACTGGGTCCTCTTCGGCCTGTTAAGGTCTCATTGCGGTACTGCCCACTTCATGGCAAACACACGGCGCTCATGCAGGGGGGGGTGGCTGCTGTCACTGGGGGGTGATGCGGGGGCTTAGAAGAAGCCTGTGTCCCATTGGATCGGCTCCGCCTCTCCCGAGACCTGCTTTAAACACAAAAAAGTGCCATTTCCCAGCAATGCCATGCCCCCCGCATCGCCTTGCACGGAGCACTGGCGATTTGTTTTGGTAATTAATTGCCAATTTTTAGGCCCCTTTTCAGGATGCTTAACCCCTAACCCCAGTGACAAAGATGACAGGCCTGCTGTGGTTCCCTTTTCTCCCCATCAAAGGCGTGGAGGCGTGGCCACTCCCTGTCCCTGTCCCAGCTCCATGTCAGTGCTCCTGCGTATCAGGCACGCGCCTCGCCCCTTCCTGGTCTCACTGCAACACTCCCCTTCACGGAGAAGCCACTTCTCATGTCATAACATTTATGTTCAAGCCAAACCGTTGGCTTTCACGCCAGTCATATGATGCTGGTCTGTTCAGCTCTTAGGATGCTACAAACGTCAACCCATTTTTGCATTTATTTCAACTGTCTTCTAATGGTAAATAATTTATGATACATTTGTTCGCCCTCAGTCGTTGTATATGACTGTATAATCGTACTATACATAGCAGAACTAGAGAGATAACATAAGCTGTAAAGTCCCCCCCCCCGCCACACACACACACACACACACACACATACATATCCTGCCTATTTCCTTATTAAGAAAGGTACCTAAGTACCGGAAGGTACTTTGATACATTGCTGATCGCTTAAAAATCCAGCCCTCGGTGGAGACAGAGAGCTTCTCACCAAAGAGGCGCTGGAATTTAGTGTGCTAATAAATGGCTTATGTAAACAGGCCGTTTTATTCTCCATGGTGAAAACTGGCGATCTAGCATAGCTAGCAGTCGGTACCACGTCCAGGTTATATAAGCTCTCTGCAATGTTGCCAGGGCGACCGCATCTCACGTTAGCCATACTGCTGTATCCTCATCAGCATCTTCAAATTCTTTTGCCATGGTCCTTGCCACAGCAATCACCATAGCTATTGTTACCTTCGCACCATCACTGTCATAATAACATTGTATTTTACCATATGTTGCTGTATTTCTAAAGTTGTGAACCTCAAACAACTGTTTTGTCATCCTGTACTCGCACTAAGATGTATTTTCCTGTTGCTATTGGTTTCGTTTGATTGTATTTATTGACTGTTGTCTTCGGTCAATGTCGGTGGTCCTGTGTGATGATCTGATTTCTACAGAATCCCTACAACTAAATAACTATCCAAAGACATTCCCAGCAAGCAATCCAGGTGAAACGAGGACAAAGCTGAAGAATTACATGATTACTGCAATTACATATGAAATAAACAACATTTGAAAAGTTTATCAATTGCCAGTCTTAGCTATTGACATACAAAAATGTGCTCCACCTATTGTTTGGCAAACAATGCAGATTTGGCAGGCAACACAAACAATGTCACTTTTCTTTAAGGCATTTCATATAAATGGATTTTGTTTTGCTGGTAATAATTATATCCAGACAGTCAAGACAGAATATTGTACCAAGGAGTGTTTTGGAAGCCAATCGGGCAAAGTACGTTTTGAGATAATCTTTAAAACTGTCTGCAAATCTGGGGCTGTATTCCCAACATGACATCATAACCCAGCATGTCAGCAGAGTATGGAGCTCTCCAGACAGAAAATTAAATTGCGAGGGCTTTCCAATCCGAAATCCGGCAACGGGAGCACTTTGACTCGGTAGGCTGTTCTTTCTACTCCCATTGTTTAATCTCTGCAAAATGTTTAGATGCTGCTGCCGTAATTTCATCAAGACAAGACCCCCGCAGCCAGGCTGCACGAAAAATGTGCAGAAGCCATAACAAGCTCTCCCTCTCTGTCCTCACCTATGGCGTCTGAGAGCATCTTCCCTGTGTCTCCCCCAGCAGCCAGACGCCGTCGCGTCAGTGTGGGGTTCCTTTCAAGCAGGAGCAACAGCAGCTGCAACAACAAAAACTTGAGTGATTTGCTGAGAATCTGCAGAAACATTTCACATGGAGGAGGGCATCTTCTTTTGGGCGAGTCCTGCTTCTGTGAGGCTGCGTGATGCTGGCATTGATCTGGTTATTGATTACACGAAAATTACATTTCAGAAGGTCTCGGAGAAGGGGGGAAAATGAGCACCGCCGATTTCATATAATAATATACATACCACAGGTGCCGGAATATAATGACTTTTTGAAATATTAATAAGTGTATTAACAGGACCCCATGTCAAGAAGTCGACATGGGTGTTTTCCATTGGTGTTTCACTTCCCATGGTTTCTTGATCATGATATAGTGCCTTACTGCCCTAATGGTCTATAAAGCCATGTGCATCCACAGAAGATCTGCCTCTATGCACAAATGCACCAGCAGACACACCCTGGCACACACACCTTCATTGAGGGGTGACCTTTTAGACGAGTTTGGTTTTTTTGCAGTGACTCTCAAACTCAGTGCCATCTGTAACCGGGTTTTCGGCATCCTAAGAGGCTGACGCGAGGTTAGGGACCTCATACACATCAGCACTAAGGGGACCGAGCTGCCTCTGACCTTATGGCGGGTGACACGACCAATGGCAGATGTAACATGAGAGCGAGGGTTCATATGTTATCTACGTGGGCGACCCCAAGCCGGTTCCAGAGCCTGTCTGTTACAGAAACACACAGGCAGACCTCTCCACTGTTACTGATTGAGAGTCTGACTGAAACCAGATATAAGACAATGAGATCCAGCAGGGACTTTCCTCTAACAAGACAGGACATGATGGACTTGAGAGCTATACTACTCATCTGAAAGTACGGGACTTGGCGTCTCTTAGCGTCACTTTCATCAATTCCACACTCTGCCCGTGTGCTATGATCTTATGAAGGTGAAGAATGCTGTTAACGTCAAATCGTAATAATTTTATTAAATCGTTATTCAGTGGTCATTGTGGTCTATCCTTTTCCATCTCATTAGCTCATCACAAATCATCTCCATCTCTTACAGTCAATGCAATATAAAACTTACTATACGTGTAGATTGGAACCCAAGCGCCCTAGGCAAGGAGCTTGGATTGAACATAGCTATTGTGCGAAATGAGTGAAAACAGTAGAGCGGTATTTATGGTTTTTTATTTTCTTGTTATTTATTTATACCCTTTATTAATATCCCAAAAGGACCACAAAGTACACTTCAGTCACCCATATTAAGATATCAGCTCTGCCCGTCAGGCTCACATGTTTGACTTTTATGTGCCGTATTTGGGAGGGTAATTTAATAGGGCATCAGTAGCTTACTTAATTGGACAATGGCTATTGACAGTGTCTTTAAACAGTTCTCCATTGGCCAGAATTACCTAATGGAAACCAAATAACCTGAAGTCACCACATTAAAGGAAATAAATTGTATCTGTCATTAACAGGGTATTGAAATTCACTGGAACTAAGTAAGAATCTGGATTTCTGTCTACAAAGTACTAAGCAGCAGCAATTAGTGTAAGAGCAAAGAACATTATCCCTTTTACCTGCTGTTTATCCGGCAAACGTACCCACGCGTAGAATGGTTTTACGTGAGAATATCATTTCCTGTAAGTACAATGTAATACTTACAGCCACAGGCAGACCTGTGGCTCTTAATCACCTCAGTTCATTATTAATTTAGAGTTGATTAGTTCATGCTTATTTATTACGTGCATGCGATGTGCATTCGCCATTCGTGAATAACTCTTAGGTTCCCTGTGTTTGAGCCTCTTTTCTGCTGGAAAATTTTTTATTTTTTTTTGTTAAATATATAGCGGTGGCCAAAATTATTAGAAGACCTGGCAGATCTGAAAATGTTGACTTTTTTGCCTCCAAAACATGATTTCATTTCATAATGTTCATGAAATATGCAG
>JAODKN010000008.1:7847031-7906538 GCA_026774425.1 Petrocephalus zakoni | reverse complement strand
TAAGGCAGTTCTGAAGGCGAAAGGGGGTCAAACACCGTATTAGTATGGTGTTCCTAATAATCCTTTAGGTGAGTGTACAATCCATGTTAACTCAATGTGTCATCAGACATATATGTTCTTTATTGATGTAAAATACATATAAAAGTAATGTACCATCAAACATATAAGTCCTACATTCATGTACAATCCATATTAAATGTATGTGTATTTAGTCATATATGTCCTGTATTTATGTAAAATGGATATTAAATGAATGTTTTGTCAGTATTTGTTTTTATGCAAAATTCTTTGAATTAATTTAGTTGAATCATGGACCGTAGATCCACACAACTAGAATGTGTAATTTTATAAGGAAATGTGTTTTTTCAGTTGATGCATTTACTTTGTGTTTTGAGAACATAACCAGAATTTTCTCATGTCTAATTAAACCAGCCGAATGTGGACAGATCATACTGTACATGTCTTTCATTAGAATGACATAAAAGCAATATTAATTTTTATTAAGAAACGACCAGTAATAAACATGTATGTCCTACTAACACCGTATGTTACGGTGTACGGTAAAATGTAAAGTTTATGTTACAATTTTATATTATTCTTGTAGGCTTTTTCCTTGAGTGCCAAACATGTCATGTGTGTATTTTGGTATGAATGTGGCTTTAATCACACAAGATAAAACACTGACTTAGTGGTAAACATATAAAAAACATAATGCGTTGTCATATATGACGGAGATTAGAAAAATGCTTGATAGCTTCATTTTATTTCTGTAGAATGCACCAGTACAGTGTTGGCCTGAAATTGGACCCAGAGAGTACAAGGTTGCACCCTACACAGAATGCCCGGCCCTCTATACCCACACACTTCAGTGGGCAACTCAGGGTTGCCAGTTTACCAAATACCATGTTTATACTCAACACAGGAAGAACATGCAAACTCCACACCATCAGATCTAGAGAAGAAGTGGGATTCCAAAGCTTCACCCAGAAGGTGCAAAGCAGCAGTGCTACTCGCTCAGCCGTTTGTGCCACCCCCTTGGCAGAATTTGAAAAATGAGATCTTTTAGTGTATCTTAAAACGTTCAGGTGGTACCAAGAAGTTGTTGACGTTGCAACAAAAATAACACACCTCGTGAAGGTCAATGTGGTGAAGATAAATGCGTGTGACATTTCTCAGCTGGTCACCATTTTCTTTGAGAAAACCACATCAGGAACTACAGTGAGGCAGTGATTTGCTTGATGCATTGAGTTCAGCAATTTGTGAAGCATTTAGAGCATGGGTGCCCTCACTTTTTCGTGTTGCGAACTACTTTTAAAATGACCAGGTCAAATGATCTACCTACATTAAAAATGCTAAATAGATGTTATATATATTATATATTTATATGTACAGTATATGTTGGCGAACCTTGCATCACTGCATGAACCCTTAAAGCACAATACAATTCAAGACATTTATGGTTCCTTACTTGGCCCAGCTCCCCCACTCATTTTTTAATATCCCTTTTTAATAGATATAAATTGGAAGGCTAGCTGGGTCACTTTGCTCATTAGAGTTTTGCATTAGCTCGTAATACATTCGCGTTTTCTGCCGGGTGACGCATTAGAAGAGAAGGGATCAAAGTAGTTGTTATTGTAAGTTTGTAACCTAATGTAACAACGTTTTAATGTCGCGCCCGCACTACCTTTACCTCTACTGGTCGATCGCGATCGAAGTATTGGGCACCCCTGATTTAGAGCGATAGACTCCACATTGCTCACTGTTTATGAATATGAGGCTGTTCATGTTTCTGTCCTTCGTTGGATTGGCATCCTGTCCAAGCCGTTCTCCTGCCCTGTGCCCTCTGCTAACTGAAATTGGCCCCTGGCTATTCCATGCCTAGATAAGTGGCTAAAAGATGGATAGATAGATTTAGATCAATGTAAATTGGCCATAAGTGGGAACCGGCTATTATGTACGAAGTATCTTAAAATTTCCATATGTCGACTTTCTGATTGCCTCAGTATTATTGGGTCCACATCCGGATAATGTAAAAATTGCTTGGTCACTATGTTGCATTGCATTCAGTCGATAACTGCACATATCTGCAGCTTTGGAATGTAAGTAGTCAAATATTGACTCATGGCAATCTATATCTGCAGTGAAACAGAGAGCTTTGTATTCATGCGGAGTTAAAAGCCCAACAGAGGCTTGTTGTTGCCAGAATGTCTTTGTAATTGCAGCATGGATTTCAACAACCACAAAGGGCAAAATGGATGGGATCTCGCAGGGGGAGTCGATAGTATATCGATTTCTCTTTTCATGGTGCCACATGAATCAAACAGATATTGCGAGATTTTATGCATATGCACCCCCCCCCATTCCATGTTTAGCATGTTTGCGTGACCCGCAAATCGCCAAGCGTCGACGGTGAGTCCTTCTCTATAGGCAGGCAGGCACGGATGGGCGGCAGCTGGAGTGGATCGCTGCCTTGAGAGAGAGGCCGCCAGCCAATCTCGTGTTTCAAGGCTGTCTTCAGGTGATCGCCGCACTGAGCGATGAAACCGAATGACTCCATGCTGGACCAACCAGACACGTGTTTGAGGTCTGTACACATGACCACTGACACCCATCTTTCAAGGACAACCGAGCAATAGAGGCAGAACTTGGTAACGCATGGAATGGAAACCATTGGTGGTTGCCATTCATTTTTTTTTTTTGTACGTGATAATGACTCTCAATAGAAACCCTTATGGAATCAATAGTAAATTATCAATGGTTGCTTATTCTTCTGTGTTTAAGGTTACAGTAAAGGGGAGTCTGCTTTAATCACACTTTAACTGGATTGTTTGTTAAATTAAACTTAATAGGTTCTCATGAATCTTAGAGGTTCAGATCCACACACATGATGAAGTGTGGATAGTTAGTAACATAAAAAAAAAATATTGCCAAAAAAACTGTCTGCATCTCTGGTTGTCTTTAACATAAATAACGGTTATGACATCTCCAGGCCATGTAAGTATCTGCTCGTGGCTTGTTAGTTACCCAAGGGAGGTCAAAACAAAAAGTGAAGTTTGTACCTTGCAAGTCCGTAAGACTATACGATACTCTCTGGCACTAATGGGGTGAAATCACTGCACGTTGTGAATGATCTTGCAACACGATCCCGCTGCCCTCTGGGCCTAGGGCCATTAAACAACGCCCCTCACCTCACCCACACAGCTGCCAATTCCCCCTTGATCAATGGTCGTTTCCATCTTTCCCAGAATTCCCTGCTTGGGGGTGACCGTCCGGCGCTTTAACACACCTTTCAGTGTGTACCTTCCCCCACTCTGACTCTAAATGATGCACTGATTTTTGGGTTGCCGCAGAAACTGAATCCCCCCAGGTCTGCATGGCTTTTCAGTATCATTATGCTGGCCTCCGTATCTGCATTGTGCAATATGAAACTTGTGTTGTTGTGCCTCTGTCAATATCTTGGATGATGCGAATTTCATTTTTAGCCAGATCATTGCCAGCTATTCTCCCAGTTACGTTTTTATCGTCTGATCATCGCACGCTACCTACATGCACGATCCTGCTGCTATTTATACAGAGACAGTTGTGCATTTACTATGTCATTTGTGCAGCATCAGGCCTGTGAGCAAACAATTACTATTTCTCAAGTTTCATTATCAGCGTGTATCCCACTTCACATCAGTCTGCACACATCTTTTCTGTGTGAGAAACTGAATATGTTCAATATGTCAGACTTAAACATCACACATTTATTTAAAAATATATCAGATTTATAATAACTTTAAATATTTTGAGTTCTGACATTGACAGTTTTTATAGACTATTATATGTAGTATATTTTACATTTTTATGTAATATAATAAATTATACATGGGGTGGCATGATAGTGCCGAGGTTAGCACTGTAGCCTCACACCTCTGGGACAAGTCTCTGCCATGGCTCCATGTCTGTGGAGTTTGCGTGTTCTCTCTGTGTCATCGTGGGGTACTCTGGTTTCTCCCCACAGTCCAAAAACATGCTGAGGTTAAATCCAGTTGCGAAATTGGCCATAGGTGTGAATGGTGTGTGTTTGCCTTGGGATGGGTTGGTGCCCCATACTGGGTTATTCCCCTGCCTTGTGCCCATAGGCTCCACACCCATAAATCGGATAAGTGGTTGCAGAAAATGGATGGATGGATATACATGTGATATCCTATATACTCAACAGACTCTGTATAAGATTATATATGCATCTAAAGACTTTACCTTTACCTTAACTCAAAATGTTTTGAATTTTTATGCCATTATGTTTTCTTTCTTTATATTTCCTTGGCATGTTTTTGACCGAAGACTGCAGTGACAAATTCATTGAATAACCAATAAGTGTGTGAATTGGATGTTTGATGAACATTTTTGCATTTGAGATCAAAGGTTAAAGGTCATTAGCAGCACATTAGCAGGAATACTGTTTGCAAATATGATACGCTGGTAAGAAAGGACTAAATCTGTCATCAGTATGTGTCCAGCTTGGTGGCTGCTGAGCTGTGGCCTTCCACGCCACTCACCTTGCCGTAAATCACGCCGCGGCCCTGTTTACACGGGTGCCTGACCTTGGCTGACTTTGCCCGCTGAGCTTCGGCTCGACAATTTGCCGTGCCAAGCCATCACTTTGGTGAGCGCACCGTCCCCGAAAATGATCTGCTCACGGACAGTTTCACAATTTTTACAGTCTGGGGGACAAGGAGATGCTCTCTGACATACACTCCCCACCCCCCCCCCGGCATTGTGTTCTCAAGCCCCGCTGGCTGCTGATAATGTGTGGTGTCCATTTGTCTGCTCTCTGCATTATGTAAACAGGCGAGGAATATGGATCCTTTAACAACTGCAGAGTTTAATATAACTCTTCCCGTCTATGGGAGGCTACGTGCTAAAGATGTAAAATATGCCGTCCTTGTATCGCTGGTTTTATAATTATCATCATCATTTTATCTGATGGTGTTGTCGATAGTGCCATCATATGCATTATTTATACCACCGAATTTGGCTGTCATATATTGGCTGCCGTATTAAAGATTAATAATTCTATGCAGTAGAAACCTTGTGGGCTGGGTGGCGGTTTTGGGGCAGGTGCGCATATTGCACAGAGATCTACTCACCTTCCTTTCAATAACCCCCCCCACACTAATTAAGTAAAAATGTGAGATCTTCTCTGGCTGTATAAAGTCTGTATATTCCCAGATGGGCAAGTGTTCTGCATGAGGTAATGGATGGGGAGGTGGGGGCTCAGGCAGGGGAGTGTCCATTATGGCTGACTTTGCGGGGGGGGGGGGGGTGAATGGCACAACCCCTTAGGCTTTGTCCAGCTTCCAGGTAAAGGAGGCACACGGTAAAATGCTTAAACACTCAACCAATGTACAGATTTAAAAAAAAAAATCGATTCTTCCAATCAATAGGAAAATATTTTTAGTTGCAACTCGGGCAACACGCTTTGACTTAGTGCTGTAAAAGAGCGATAAAAAATTGGATGACAGAAAATTAGAGGTTTGTTTTATTGGCATAGCCGTGCCAACACAAATCAGTTTTTCTCTCTCATTCTTCCTTTTTGGATTATGTTTTAATTGTGAGCTACTTAGACAAGAGGACTGATTTATTTACGGTGCCTGGCCACACCTCTGCGAGTCTATTCCACAAAATTAGCAAAAGCGGGCTGAAGGTTACCGGCTTTCCTCAGCAACGCCGAGTCTCATTTAAAAAAATTTGGATACACTGGGTGCAGAAGTGATCCTGAGAAACAGCTGCCATCTGCTAACACACTTTTTAAAACATGGTGTCGACCAGGCAGCTGTGGGAGAAGTACCCACAATGCCGTTCTGCTCCTGCACTCCCTGGAAATGGCTTGTTTTAAACAAAAAGGGAGGAAATAAATGTGTGTTTAAATTAAATTGAAAAGTGCATCTGTTATCCAGTCCAATGTCATGCATCTTAATTAAAGCGAACCCGGGGTCAGCTCCCTCTGCTTCCCGCTGATACCATCGCAGAGAGCAGGGCCTAATGAAAATCCTCCTGGGTCTTGTTGCTTTTACATTTAGAGATAGGCCTCACGCCATGAGGCATGGAGGGCTTCTCCGCACCGATTGGATTTCAGCTTCCGCCAGTCGCATTCAGAACATGCCTCACTCTAGCGGCTCTTCAAATCAAATTTAAAATATAAAAATATTCCAAGCATGCATTCACCCCAGCCTTACGAAACACAATTTCTTCCATTATAAAATCTGTATTTATAACGCAGAATATAAAGAATTCTATACAATTTGTTCTGTGGGGTTTATTTTTTACCTCTATGCATTAGAATGGAATACAAAATGTAGTAATTCTATATATAGTTGTATTTACAAAAAAATAATATATAATAAAGACAATGCTGCAATAATCTTTATTGTATTAAATATTCCATATTTAAAAAAATCTAGATATTAAACATAATTGTTCCACATTATGTATCTCTGTAATTAAATATTTTGGTTTTCATACTTAATATTCTAGCTTGCTGTTTACATACGTAAACTTCTTTTGATCCTTTAAGATGAAATAGTTTGTAAAGGTATTGTTCTGTTACATAAGCTAATGTTTTTGCAGAACAAACAAGCTATTAACTATAAGTAAAAAACAAACAAAGAAATAAATAGATTCAGTAAATCAAACTCCTTTTATGAATTTGATTGTACGTTACGCCACTAATAAAATTCAAAGCTACCCTAGAGCAAGGAAAGCTGGAAAGCTGAGTAGTATTAACCCCGCCCCTCATTTGACATGGCGTTAGGCCCTCAATGTCAGCAGCACATTGCTCACGGAGTGCTCACCTCAGCACCTGTTCCACCATCTCGCCGGCGTTAGCCACGCAGTACGGACAGAAGCCAGGGGGGCGGAGTCTAGCCAGAGGCCTTTGAGGAATATCTGACAGATGTCTGCTACTAATTTAGAAGCCTTTTTATTAAGGGAAGGTACAGCTGTTGTATAGAGAATCCCCTGGCCAGCCTGATCGATTCCCAGCCAGCGAAAGGCATTTAGGCAGCTTCGATTCAGCCTCATGTAGCCTCCGCTTCACTGGGCTGGGCACAGCAAACCCGACCAGACGCCCCACATGGAGGAGCACTGCAGGGAGGGACAGGGACAACCCTCTCCTCACGCTGTCAGCCTCTCCTCAGTCTGCCGGTCTCTCCTCAGACGCCGGTCTCTCCTCACACTGCCGGGCTCACCTCTGTCTGCCTGCCTCTCCTCAGTCTGCCTGCCTCTCCTCAGTCTGCTGGTCTCTCCTCACACTGCTGGCCTCTCCTCAGTCTGCCTGCCTCTCCTCAGTCTGCCTGCCTCTCCTCAGTCTGCCTGCCTCTCCTCACACTGCCGGCCTCACCTCTGTCTGCCTGCTTCTCCTCAGTCTGCCTGCCTCTCCTCTGTCTGCCTGCCTCTCCTCAGTCTGCCTGCCTCTCCTCAGTCTGCTGGCCTCACCTCTATCTGCCTGCCTCTCCTTAGTCTGCCTGCCTCTCCTCACGCTGTCAGCCTCTCCTCAGTCTGCCTGCCTCTCCTCAGTCTGCCGGCCTCTCTTCACACTACTGGCCTCTCCTCTCTCTGTCGGCCTCTCCTCACTTTGCCGGCCTCTCCTCTGTTTGTCTGCCTCTCCTCTCTCTGCCGGCCTCTCCTCACTCTGCCAGCCTCTCCTCACGCTACTGGCCTTTCCTCTCTCTGTCGGCCTCTCCTGACTCTGCTGTCCTCTCCTCACATTGCCTGCCTCTCCTCATACTGTCAGCTTCTCTTCTCTCTGCAGACCTCTCCTCCCACTACTAGCCTCTCCTCCCACTACCAGCCTCTCCTCGCTCTGCCGACCTTTCCTCAGTCTGCCAGCCATTCTTCTCTCTGCCGGTTTCTCCTCTTTCTGCTGGCCTCTCCTCACTCTGTCGGCTTCTCCTCAGTCTGCCTGCCTCTCCTCACGCTGCAGGCCTCTACTCAGATTGCCTGCCTTTCCTCAAGCTGTCAGCCTCTCCTTTCTCTGCCAGCCTCTCCTCTCTCTGCCGGCCTCTACTCACTCTGCTGGTCTCTCCTCTCTCTGCTGGCCTCTCCTTTCTCTGCCGACCTCTCCTCACTCTGCTGGTCTCTCCTCTCTCTGCTCGCCTCTCCTTTCTCTGCCGACATCTCCTCACTCTGCTGGTCTCTCCTCTCTCTGCCGGCATCTCCTTTCTCTGCCGACCTCTCCTTACTCAGCTAGTCTCTCCTCTTTCTGCCGGCCTCTCCTCACGCTGCCAGCTGCTCCATCCATCCATCGCCAAGCATCCTGACAGAGGCTTCTCTACCCATTTTACAGCCAACGAACATTTCCTATTGATTTATTGATTGCTGTCTGCCCATGCAAGGAGCTGGCTGCAGACTCTTTTCACTCCCACTGCCTTCCCTGCATGGATTTTTTTGTCTCTTGTCCCCTTTTCTTTCATCCTGGCCGTGTTCTGTGCCGAACAGGAATGGGACCATGCGGGAGCCCAATTTGCTGGCTTAGCTGGGCCAGCCTGTTCCCTGCCTTCTGTCCCCGCCTGCCTGTTCCCCTTTCCTCCCAGCCCATGCCGGTCTCCAAAAATGGCTGCAAGCCAGAAATGCAGCCAAACCCTTGTTGATGCTCTCATTCGGAAGGATATGATAAAGCAATTGATAATTTCTGCTCAGTTTCTTTAATCGCTTAGTTCCTCTTTACTAATCATCATTATCCATCCAAATGCAATTTGGTTCAAACAACTAAAACATTGTATAATTTATTTATTCTATATTCTGTTTTATTATGCAAAATAAATGCAGTAGCTTTTCTTCTCTGAATAAGTACAGACATAGTTATAATTTACCATTAATTTTATATTCCTACAACAATTTGAATGAATTATTTCCTGGTGATACTAGTGTATGAGGTATAGGCAGAGTTTGCTTTGCTCTTTGGCAGTTAACTAGCATTCCCACCCACAGCCATACTAATTCTCTGGAGAAAATCATTTGAACGCGTCTCCAGAATCTGAAAGCGTGTGAGTTTTTTTCCTGATGAATCAGGAGGCAGAAAGCCTTACTCCGTGTTATTACACAGGGATTATTCATTGACCCGGGAGGATGCTGGTAATTTCCCTGGGTTTTTAAAATATGAAGTGCTCTAATGGAGCACAGCAATGGGTGGGGGGGTGGGGGGAAATGAATTAATAAATAAATAGAAAAAAAATACATGCATGTGGGTTCTCCATTCAATCTCTGAACCCGCTGGCACCAACCACACCACACCGGTTAACATGCCCCTCTCCCCAGCCCCCCCATACCACGTGCTGACCTCGGCATTGTGGGAAATCTATTTCAAGGTTCCTTTTAAGGTAATATTCGTTTTCACTGTACGGAACCCAATACTGGATTTGGGACAGCTTATTCTTTTCTGTAGCAGACACCAAATCCGGAAATGAACCAAAAAGTGATCTGCACCTGGGGCTAATAACATTTACTGCGTAGACAGACGGGCTGCTGTGCTTGTACCCCCTTCCCCCATAGCCCCCCCTCCCCTGACGCCACTCGCCTCCTAGGGAAGGTGTCTCTAGGCCCAGAAAATTGGATCACCGTGATTTTTTTTCTGGTCCTGGTCATGCTGACGGCAAGACGGATCGATCGATAGCCCATGTGGCACTTTCAGGATTCATTGGCAATGATGTCCCCCTTTTTTTTTTTTAAACAAGACCCCCATTTTACAGAGCCTGCCCCAGCTGTAAAATCCCACAATGCATCTCATCTCTGCCCTGTATTGTATTGTATTATTTAATGTAACTTGGGCCTTTGTTGGTAATTATATTTCAGGTGGTGCCGCACCATTTCGTCCCATCATGCCTTCATTTCGGGGTTCAGAAGCAGAAACCAGTCAGGGTTTGCCTGCCAGACAAATATTCTGGCACAGTGGCTTTACTCTCGTAAATTCATGTTTCCGGTGACGGATTCCAACCTTCAATTAAAGATGCAACTTCTGTGCAAATATGCAGTAACTATTAGGATTTGTCTTCCCATTTTCCATAGGACTTAGGCAATGCACAAGGTGGTGGATACCCTGGATGGTGCCGGGGACCCCGGCAGGTGTGAGGATCTAGTGCAAACAGTACTAAATGCCAAGCCACCATTGTGCCACACATAATTCCTAGCTGTTAAGTGCTTGCCCTTCCTCCAAGGGCCGGTGGTGAAGGCCAGATCAGCTCCTGGATTTGACTGCATGTTGAAAGCATGTTCCACATCAAATGCTCTGTATTGATCTTACAACTTCACGTTAGACTAAGCTAACATCGGCTTCACTATACAGCTAGCATGTGGTTAAGGGAGGAAGTAAAACACAAAATTATATTTAATTAAACTGAAAATATTTGGTTAAGCATACTGCGACTGGCACCTCGTCCTGCATTATTCCCTGCCTTGCACCCACAGTTTCTGGGATAGGTTCCGGACCGGTCCATGTATAGGGCAAGCAATATAGAAGATAATAAGTACAATCTTACGGGATATTCCACAAGTCTATCAATAAATAAACGAGGCATATTTAAATCATTATAGACCTGCCTGATATTTCTGAGACATTAAGATATCCAGAAGCTTCCAATGAGTCCTTTGTAGCTCTTACTGCATTTTGGTGACCAGCAGTACAGCAGTAAAACATCACTTATAATCCTTAGTCTTACATTCTCCTTCATGCTGTAAATGGCTTATTTATACCTTATTAAATGTATGTTTAACATACATACATAATCATATTTAACACATTTTTTTTCCATTTCACATTCATCTTTCCCATACCTTAATACATCCCATAATACCTAAAATAGTCATGAGTTTAGTCCTGGAGCCTCCAGTTCCCACATGGTCCTCATACAAATATTACAGAAACCAACCTACCTAGGACTTATTTGACCATACCACCATATGTTATTTCAAATGTAATTTCTGAAAATTGTGAGGTTGTCTTGGACAGAGAGAACAGATTATGTAACGATGCACAAGCAAGGGACCATCCATCAATCTTCCAAACCATTTATTCTGTTCCGGGTCAAAGGGCAGCCTGGACATCATCCCAGGCTGCAAAATGTACACCCTGAATGGGATGCCAGTGCAAGCACAGGCCACACACACAATAATAGGCTGTGGGCAGTTACAGAGATGCCAATTAATCTCATTGGGCAGGTTTTTGGGCTACAGAAGGAGACCCACAGAAGGTGGGCAGGATATGGAGAGAGAAGAGGGTAAATTCACACCGCAACCCCGGAGAGGGGAGGCCACGGCGCTACCCACTGAGTCACCGCGCCGCCTCCCTGCGGCTCATTCCTGGGAAGCTCCGGGAACCTCCAGACGGAAGCCATCGAATAGGCCCATGTACGGGGCGTGTATCACAGAATCTAGAGCAGCAAATCTGCAGTGGAGTATGTCTGATGTTTGAAGTGACCCCCCTGGCTTTGTCTGGGGAGGGAGAACCTGACCTCCCACACCCAGGGGTCAGTTCTCCCCCTGCACTCACAAATGTTGTGCACCCTCATTCGCCCACAGAATCATGCCTCCCCCCCCTTGCGTAATTGCAGGCCACCAGGAGGGAACACCTCTGGGCCGGGCTTTTGTCTCGCTCGCCAGGGCGTGTGGAGGGGAGAATTCGCAGCTTTTATGGGGTAATGTGCATACAAAGGCTCACCAGCTCAGCCTACCATGGGTGGGGGGGGGTGGCAATGCCACAACGGACCCCACCCAAAGCCATTGTGTTTCTGTGTGCTTTTTTAATTTCTATTGCGGGGAGGAGGCAGAAGCGACCTGGCCTAATCCGATGTTCCCCTCGCTGTAATTCCTTTTAGGTGTATGCTAACTCCATCAGACCTGCACCTAATGGTCCCATCAACAGGAAGCTGTCTGTCTTACTAACGCCTGCGACTTCAAAAAGATCGACGTCTTATCGCAATTGGAGGAAAAAGATGTTTTTATTCGTTTTCCGAACTTGGCTAAACGGAAGCAAAAACACATGATTCTGCTGGAAAATGTATATATTGCCTTTGATTCTGTCTCCTTTCACACATTATGGGATACCTTTAGCTCTGTGAAAATTGATTTTTCAAGCTTTTTGTGCATTAGAGTTCAAATTTGTAATTTTATTTGCTGAGACCCTTCATGATCAATAGGTAAAACCCGGATTTGTAACTCCTCTGATGCCTCATTACCACCCTTTTTCCTGAAAGGTCGAAACACCCAAAGTCTCCTCGCGCTGCTCTGCCCATCGCACCCTCTTAGAACATCGCACCTTCCCCTCCAACACTTACACCTACTTAGTTCAAAGCAAAAAGGTACCCCCTTGCTCTTTTTACGAAATGAGCCGCATGTTAAAACAAGAGGAGCCTTTGTGGATGCAATCGACCGTCCCGTTCTAGCCAAATGGCGACCGGGAGAGGAACTTTGGTGATTGCGTTTCCAATTGTATTCTTCCATTGATCAGATTCATAACTTTGAACCCTGACTGTATAGAAGTAATTTACTGCTATGCTGGATCTTCTTTGAAAGTATATCTCTGACTTTTGTGCCCTATTGCCCTAAAATCGGAATGTAAGAACTCAAATTACATTAGTCTTCACTTCAATCTTGAGCCGATTTACATATATTTACAACAATTGTCAATATCCATTTTTATGAGTGTACATCGCTCACATGGTCCTCAGATGTTCATGAGGAAACCCCCCCCCTGCACAATTCACCCCATACCGTGCCTCTTAGGATCTTCTTACTGTCCATCTTCAGTTCCTGACAAGCTGACTTGCACACCACTGTCCTCCACCTCCTCGGCGCTCCTTATGTCCTCACTTAGCTGATAAATTAATCAGCACTTTTGTCTACACGTCTAATACATCGTCGGGACCCGAGTCCATCTCCGCCTTTGTGAGACCTCTGGAGGAAAGTCCTTTGAAAGGGTCTGTTCAGACACTCCGAGGGGTGAAGTGTAAGACTCATTATGCTCACGGCAGGGCCCCGCGGAGAGTGACCGGCACAGTTCACTGTATGAAGCAGCCATGTACAAAATGTTCTGTTTTGGGGGCCATTACAGTGCCGGAGAACTTTCTGCATGGGGAACAAAAGCAGCTTCCAAGTAGATGAAAGGCTGGTGGGTCCATTTTCTTCAAACCAGATGTCATATTGGCATTTCAATAAAGGCCTTTTAATGCCCAAGAGTCTCACATTATTCCTTTTCATATCTCTTCAACTCAAGAAGTCTTTTGAAGACCAGTGTTGTGGCTAAATGGGCCAGAGAACAAATATGAGTCTTTTTTTACTTCGCCTCTCCTCTTCCACTCTTCAGCGTCTTTATTTTTGAATCTCGAGTCGACCATTGGCCTTGAAGAAGCTCAAGTCTTGGCTTAAAAGCCTGGAAAGGAGTGGGCGCGGCGGCAGTGTGGGATGCGCACACGCGGCGGGAGCTAATGGCTCTCAGGAAGCTGTCGCCAGAGCCCACGGGCCGAGCCCCGCCCCCCCCGCCACCGCGGTCACAAAGTAGCACCTCTGCTCTGTAAATGGAGGCACTGTTTATCCTGCTTATCGGTTAGTCCTCTTCAATTATTTACGGGGAGGGATGACGCATTGAAAACAATGAGAACATTTTTCAATATTTTTGTGAAGACATTTGTGATCCGCTGTCTTCCTTCCAGCTGCTGGCTGGGAATCCAGTAAAATTCTGCAACAATCCAACAGAGAAAAACACTAAATAAATCTGATATGGTAATGGGTCCAAATCACGTGTGTAACTTTATTTGCGTGTATGTACACAGACAGAATACAAGCCCAGGTCCAATATAGTATCAGGGTTGACAGATATCTGGCATGACACTCACCACACTTTCAGACTCTCACCCTCATGTGAGAAATTTCACTGCAAATCTATATTATTCCATTATATACCTCAAATTGGCTACATCAAAAAATGTTAGGGTAGATTGTAAACCCCACAGACTATTTACAGGGTAATGAATTATTACATACATGTAAATGTGTATGCAGACTTGTCTCAAACTGAATCTCACTCCAGCCAGCTGACCAAAGTTGCATTGCATGTTTTCAGGATTTGTAATATCTGTATGTATCAAAAATCTAGTCCTCACCATAAAAAACACAGATTGGTTCTGTTACAGTGACTCTGCATGGTCCATGCAGCCATTTCCGCAGGCAGCTGATCACGCTGGCCCACGCTGCGGAGGTGTGTGAACCGAGGGTGGCCCCCGGGGACCGGGTGGTGGCGAAACCAGGCCCAGCTGAGCAGCAGTGGCCAGCTGATTCGGGCTGATTGGACGACCTGTCCGGAGGAACCTCCAGGGAGACGTCCACCGAGGCGAATTAGAGCTCCTCTGGCCTGGAGGTCATTCACCTCCCCCTCCCCCAGCGTGTGTGTGTTTGTGTGTGTGTGTGTGTGGACATACGTTTCTAGGCATTCATTCATGTTAGAGAGCATATGTGCATGTCTGGCCAAACAAACACGTTTCTCAAGTGTCCTGTGCAGAGTGTGCATGCTTGTGTAAGGAATGTATGTGTGTGTGTGAGGAAGTAAGTGTGGTGACACACTTGTGGTGTATATGAAAAAAAATCAGTATTTTGTCACCTGTGATTTTGACACCAGTCCCTCAGGTGTCTGGAAACATGTGCTGACCGGTCACAGCACAAGTCTGCTGATTGGTCACTGAATGTGCTGTCTGCTCACTAGGCCTGCTGATTGGTTGCCAAGCCTGTTGATTGGTCATTAAGTCTGTTGATTGGTCACTGAACTTGCTGACTGCTCACTAAGCCTGCGGATTGGTTGCCGGGCCTGCTGACCGGTCGCTATGGGGACTGGTGACATGCAAACACGAATGGGCCCTCTGGTGTTGAGCCTTGTGTGAAATCAGCAGCATTTCTCTTTTGCTGGTGTCGGCTAGTCTTCCTGTCCCACGACGATCCCGCTACGGAGCCCCTCCCCCTCGGAAAGGCACCCACATCCTGCACTTTGCTTTCTAAAAGCATCCCACATCTGTCCAGATGGGGACACATCTGCTCAGACACAGTCAGATGGAGGCAGGAGGAGAATAAGAAGTCCACCCGGGACAGGGATGAGTAACGAGAGGCGAAGGGTGGCGGGACATCGGGAGAGCCACCAGCCATAAATCAGGGCGCGGCACGCCTGGCACACCCCCGGCTGGCCGCCACACACTCCCACTTGTGGCCCCGCTACCGAAACGGCTGACGTTCCAGCACTGAAACCCAGAGGACTCCGTTGTTTATGTCTCTGCATTCCCGGCGTGTTTTTTTGTTTAGTTTTTTACTCTCAATGACAAATTTGACAGAGAAGCGGTCGGCATGTGAACTTGATTAATCTGATTCTGATGTCCCTGATGGGAGACTGGCAGCCCCGAGAGGCGGCCGGGCTGACGGCTAACATGGCCCACAATGCCGGGGGGCCAGCATGTGAATACTTGACTCTGTATACATATGTACAGATCATTTCACCAAATATCGCAGAGATGAGTGAAGAAGAAGACAGTGATCATTAACACAGGTGGCTTCGGTGAATGTGCTGCCTCTGAAATTACCGTCTGCTCTTACCAATCCTGCCTCCTCCCACTCCCCCCCCATAACTTCTCCCTGCCCCTTGGACACAGTCCTCCTGACTTTGCTGGGGGCTTCCAGTGCTTGTTAAGCCCCTTGTGCATAATTGAACTCGTTACACATGCCGCGTTTCACTGTCCAGCTCTGTCTCTGTACCACACCCCTGCCCCCCCCCCCCCAATGCAGAGCTCTCGGGACAGAGTCTTATTTCAGTCTTTGAAAGAAACATTGGGCTTCAATCCCCATGGAGGGATCTTAACGCCGCTCTAATTCCAAGCGGTATCATGTCTTCGGTGGGACCTTCTCCTGCCATGCAGAGGAACCCACTCCTCTCAGAGCTGTAGTCGAAGTGCCACGGGGCCTGCCTTTCCCTCCCCGTTTGCCCCCCCATTTCCCGCTCTCACACCAGCAGGCCGCCCTGGCCAGAGGCCTCCCACGGGTTGCACCAGGCCATTGATTTCTCTCCTTCTTTTCTCATTCCCTTCCTCAGCGACACGCACAGAATCATAGATCCATGGAAACAAAGACAGAGTGTTCCCTAACAGCAGCAGTAGCTCTCAGTCAAGCTGCGGCAAATGATAGCTCATCGCTAGCAAAAGGGGACCGTTTGAGGAGCTAACCACTAGCTCAAAAGCAAAGGAAAACATTTTTTGACTATTATAAATCCCCGAAAACCCAACCGTGTAACGGCACCCTGTATTACGTTATAAACCCGGGAGGCAGCACCTCTGTCATGGATTCCATAGCCCGAAACGCTAATGTTTATATTAGCATTATTGTAATGCGTTGTACCCAAATAACAACCAGCATCGAAAATGAACAGAGACACACCCAGTTATCCTATGAATATTTATTTATTTCTGTCCAGTTTTACACATATTCTTTAAGCTATTTATTTATGTTCTAGTATTTAATCCTTTTCAATCTGGCTTTGGATTTCATTTTTCACCCAGAAAACAAACCAGAGACATATTGAAAGATATCTTAATGTTGCAAACCTTAAAATCACCGCTTAACGATATTAAGAACATTTACTCAATGGACTCTAGTCTTTAAGCCATGGGTATGGAATTATGGAATTATGGGCTTACTTGACAGATCCCGTTAGGTTCCTTAGTTTTGAATGGGTGGGAAAAATAATCAGTTGAATCTAGTCAACATAGCCGGAGGACAACATTGATTGTGGTGGTTCTGTTCTTAATACATTTGCCTTGGGTGTGCTGGAAAGGCCAGTGTTTGGTCGGGGAAAAGTACTGTTTGGATACAACTGACTTCATGTTCATTGCAGGGATGCTTTAAGATGTTAACTGTCCTTAGGGTGTAGACTTGTTCTAGAGAGAAACTGACAGTAAATGGTGGAAGCAAGTGTTTGCAAACACGCTGAAAGAACGTGACCACATTTATCCTGGCAACCATGAGGAAAACATCCCTTTCACCTGAGTACATATGGTCATGGTAAATAAATACCTAGACACGTTAGCCATTATTGGCTACTGTTGTTTGTGAAATTTATGAATTGTTACATAACTGCAAATCCCTTTTTAAAGGAAATGAATTGAGTATATATTTTAACTCTTTATCTACACCTTTAAAAATAAAAATGTAAGATACACTTTCAGAGTAGTGTTCCAGTTTGATATATTTAATATCCACTTAAGAGTAATGTATTTTATTGATAGTAAATTACCCAGGGATAAACATCAATTCTTTTATGGATAAACTTAAAAACCTCCAAATTGCCAGACCTCTCAATGTAATTCATCTCCAAGGCAATACGCTGAGCTAACCTTTATTGAATTGTTGCTGTAATTTGACGACTCTGAGTTGGTGGCTGGATGTACACCAATCCAATAAAAGATTACTGTAGAAATGGAGGCGAGCTTTGACTGACAGCCAAGCTGTGGAAAACTGACCAATACTGTAATAAATATTTACTGATGAGTCGGATTAAGAGCAGCACTGCCATGCATGGCTATCCATTTTCATGCTTTGCTGGAAATGCTGGGGTTTTTTACGGCGCAGCAGTGAGTCTGCCAGCGGCTTGAGGATGATGTGTTTTTTCTTATCTACAGATGAAGAGCCAAAAGCCACATTTGGAGCCTCGCACACTTTCGGCCAAATGTCCCATCTGGTAACATTTCCACGTCCCTAGGAAAGAAATCAATAGCAATAATCTTCTAAGGTCCCCCCCCCATCCACACACACGCATCACAGCATCTTATTATACATATTTCCAGAAATACAGATTAAAACAAAAAGAAGAATATTGCATATGACACTATTTTTGTATGATATTTAAAATTCTCTCACTTAATGTATAAGCTTGCTGAACCAGATTTCTTTAACCCTAAACAGACCGTCTTGTCTTTTCTTTTACTCTCCTTTGCTGCCTGGTCGAGAGTCAGGACAGCGGACAGCACCGCATAACACGGAGAGGAGTGACTTATTATTTCATATATGTTATATTATTTATATGAACTTTTGTCTGTGACAGACGGTTACAGAGCAGCTTGGGCTCAAACTGAACTACACTTAATAAGTATAATCTGATTTGATGAAAGCAAGAAAACAGATTTTATATACCTTATGTAAACAAAATGTCACACTTCTGCCTGTGCGATCCCAAATATTTTATTATTTTGTAATGTTATTGATTTTTGTAAAGCAAAAAGATTACATATCTTACAATTTTCAGCTGATCATTTTTTTTATTCATTTTTGTCTCCAAACACTTAATTCATGTTTACATGGTCTTCATTAACTATTGAAGGGAAAACTTTTCTAATGCAGATTAATCTGCAAGAACACTATCAAACCTTAATTGGAGGTTCTCGGATTAAGAGGACAAAATATATAGGCCTATATATATATATAAGGCAGTCTGCACTGGACACGGTGGTCTGTGATTATTACGCCACCCTGGGACAACTTCATATGACACCAGTATTGTCCAGGTCCATCCGTAGGAGAAAATGTCTTTAGTTAAAATTGACTCTTCCTATATTCAAATTTGGTTATGCACATCAGAGATTAGCACTAATGGCATTTCCCCTTTGTCTTGGGAATTAGGACGTGTCCTCAGCCAGTCCAGACAGGGGTTGAAAAACGAAACCGAAAACTGTTCTGAGTGCAGGTTGCCAATTAAGCCTCGTCGAGAAATCCGATCTGTCTGTGGAATGTTCCAGAAGGTCCCCCATGCCACATGCGTAAACACAGCCTCAAGACATCATGCGTGCGTGTGCACAGCCAAACACACGAACACAATGGCAGATGTGACCCAATGTGTTTGAGCCAGAGTGTCCACAACAAAGTCCAGGACTCTGCTTCTCCATTCTCATAGACCAACTCGCACCCCTGAAGGTATTTGCAAAATGTCCTCTGACATTTAAGGAAATTCTCAGCTAAAAATCACTCATGTTAAAAAAAAAATGTAATTCCCTTTACAAAATCATAAGTGAGTAATACGGGCTTAATAAGGGCTTTAAATAATCAAATGCAGGGGTATTATGCAACCTTATCTCCATAGCAACCAGGCGCAGAGGTTGGGCTGATTGTCAGATAATCAGTTCTGGGCTCTATTAATTGACATGAGGGCTTTAAACAGAGTAAATGCTTGTTCTCCAGACTGGATGGGGCTGACTTCAGGCATCACCACCATGAGCTTTTACAGATATAGCAAGAATAGGCTTTAAATTGAATACATTTTTTATTAAAGCATCTGGATTGACGATATCTGCAGTGCTGTATCGAACAGCCGCAGAAATATGACTGCATTCCCATCAGTCACTGTTTCACTCGGTTTTGTCGTCGATTTTTCTGCGTGCGTGTTTGCGCCTGTGTTTTCCCAAACAATGCGTATACAGATTCAGCATGTGAGTTTGACAAAAAACGTTAGCTAAGGCTCAGCCACAGCAGCGCGCTGGCTTCAAACTGTCGGTGCTCCGGGGTTGAGCTGCCATTTCTCTGTGGGATTCCTGTCCCCCACCCAACCCAACCCAGGGAGCCCCCCCCCCCAATTCCAGGAACTGCCTCTTCATCACTGCAGTGCTCTGTGGTCAAGTGATAGGAAAAATTTATGTCTGGGGGGGTCTAAAGATTTCTTAGATCCTTTCTAAAGTGCTACATATTTAAGCAAAAGTCAGCACTGCCGTTCACCAAGTATGTCACTGGTGTAGGAAACCTTCTTAAAAGCTTGTAAAAGTATTTTTAATTACTCAAGCTATAGGATGAATTTGTAAGGTTTGTGGCTGTTGCTTACATTTTCGTTTAGAATGTGATATATTATAGCTTATCCTAGAAAAATATCAAAATTTCCCAGATTCTGGGAATACATGCAGGTAATAAAATGATGTGTATATGTATCTGCGGCCAGAGGTTGTGAGGTCGTAAGGTCACTGTCATGTGTCTGTCACCTCCACTGGCCTCTCTAGGAGCCTGACCATTGACACTGTGCGCAGAGGTCACAGAGCTGAAGGGCACCCAGCTGGTCATTTCCATAACAAAGGTGCCATGTGACGGGCCGAAGGGGTGGTTGATGCACACCGGCACGGGTCTGCCTTCCTGTGTGCGGTCCCCAGCTGTCCGAGGTGCCCGGGCCGTAGCTGACCACGCAGATTCAATGGGGGCATGGATCAGCCCTTTTCCACTTCTTTTATGATTTGCCAGTGTATTGAACTTAAGCAATAATCATTTAGAACCACACAATCTCTTTGCAACATTGCATTCCGAACATTCACAAGCAGTCTGTTAAAAATGGTAGAATTATTAAGTCATAAAATGACACCCTTCTCTAAATTCTTGCAGAAGATAGTTGGTATCCTGTCCGAGAGCACACAGTGCACAAGGTTGGGGGCACCTAGGACAAGGTGCAGGACCCAGTAACGCATTCGAAAGCCCCCGCTGTTCACAGCCCAGAAGGGTTGACAGTAAGTCCCATTCGGGAATCAGAGCTACTGTTGTCTCACAGCAAAGCAAACACTTATGCACTCTGCCTGCTCCCTGCATTACTGCCCTATTAGAGTACTCACTCATATTATCCAACAGTAAATGGACAGCAGGCATTTTTCCCTTCCAGAGACTTCAAAGCACAGCCGCGCAGAAGGCCGTTGCACATTTATCCGGAATTAGATTTTCCTCTGGCTTCTTGGGAGTAATTGAACCCCAGTTATGCCAACCGCATGAAGGGAGGCCTCCGTGGTGTATTTCTGCTTTAGTGCATTAAAAAGAATATTCAGTGGGGGAGATTTGTGGCTCTCCTTCACAATGCGCACTTATAGCAAAATACTGTATGTTCAAAACGGTACAAGATTGGGGGTGATATTTTGAGAAGTATCCATTTATACAGCGATACTGGCTGTCTGTGGTAAACATTTATCTATAGCTGTCGGACTTCAGGTAATTAGCAATCCATCTGGGGGTTAGGCGGGGGGCAATAAATCTGACAAGGAGGCATACCATACCATAGCTAGGTACCCCACCTTATATTAATCTCATTGTAAGCCATTGAACTTATTGGAAGTAAGGTGATTCTAGATGGCACTCATCTCAAATACTCAAAACACAGGGCTCAATGGATCTAAGCAGCTGAAGCAAATTAGAACTGTAATTAAGTGAGCATTTTGATATAAAACATCACTGATCACACAGCTACAGACTTCAGTGTCTCTTACAAAGCTGGAGTTTTGAGCCAAAATGCATGTATTACGGGCGTCTGATGTTAGCCAACTGCTAATTGCTACTTACAACCCCTGGGGACTGTGAGCATATTTTAGAAAACTTCAGAAAATGAAATAATTATTTTAAATGCTGTCAATATTGTCTTACCCACATATCTTCCTTGGTTTGAATAAATATGACTATAGTGAATCCCAATCACTGTACACTCTCCGGAATACGAGCTGGTTGCCGGAGTGAGTCAGTAGCATTCTCACCTTTACGGTTCAGGGTTTGAATCCCGTGTCTGCAACAAAATGAGTTCCCCATAGTGTGTCCTATTCTGCCTGGCATAGCACTCCATGACCCTTTACTGTACATGTGATTAGCTCCATGGATAGACTGAGAGCTAACGGAGTTGCCGCAAACTACCAGCAGGGGGCCCTCTTTATGTATCACAATGCTGTTATAAGAGCTGGATAGTTCAGGTCCAGAAAGTAAAAATCCAGACCAAGATTTTATTTCAACCAACATAAGCAGCCCCAGAGTACAGAGTACTCAGCCGATTGGTTTAAACAAAATCCTGGTCTAGATTTTTGCTTTCTGGACTGGAACTATCCACCTCTGGCTATTATTAATTATGGGTGGAAGCAACCCAAAAAAAGGATCAGCCCTGGTGATATCCCCTGGAAGCAAGCTGTTTCGGCTCTCGCCCGCTGTGGTTCCCTCCCGGAGGTGTTCTTAGAAGGTGCTTAGCAATCCCTCTGCAAAATCGGCAAGGAGCATTTCTGCCGGGGCAGCATTAGGCGAGGGGACAGGTGGATGACATGCTCGCATAGGTCACCGCTCTGCCCTCGTGAGTGCAGCCGGATACAGGTGGTCGCATTTGGGAGCGGGGAACTGGAGACGCGACTTCCCAGCACACAGACGCGCCGACACCGGCAGGCCGGCTGCCCCGGCTCCATAATGCAGGGCTGTCTGGCACGCCGCTGCCTCCTGGAAACCGCAGGGAATCTTCTGCATACCTCAACCACTTGGTTATTGATTATCTTTACGAGTTGCACTGAGTAAAACATTCTCCTTTATCTGCTCCCGGGCACAAAGACACAAAGACGAACAAACAGGAGGTAGCGCGCGGCCAGCGGGCGGGGGCGCGTTCCTGAGCTTTTGGGAAATATCTGTGGTCAGATTTCCAACATCACAGACACATAGGCAAGACGGCAAAGACAAAGATTAATGGTATGCATGAGCAGAGCGGCATCTTGCCACACTTATACACAAAAAGGTAGGTCATAATATTATGCAGCATGTGTGAAGATTGCTATGTGTCCAAGCTTGTGCTTTGGAGGGCGTTTCATGAAGGCCTTCGGCATGAATTTCACCGCATCAGGAGCTGGTTGCTGTCACATTTCTTCTGTTTGCCTTGTTTTAAAAGGAACTTGTAAAACAAGACCAATTTGTTTACTATGTGGTCGAGCACCGGGGTAGGGCTAGCTTTAATAGGAAGACACCGAGTAGTATTTCCTGCTGACTTTACAGCAGTGTTCAAGCAATTATTTAAGTGGCTGGGACACAAAGAGATTTCAGGTAGTCAGCTTTGCTCTTATTTGCCCCGATTGGAGCACATTCACACATAAATTAGAGAAGGCCCCTCTTTCCTGCCTAATACATTACATTGTCATTTTCAGGCCAGTAACGTTAATGCGCACAAACGTACCAGTGCAGAATTTATCACCAGGCATCCTTGGTTAATTGTTGGGGGGGGGGTTGTTTGAGCAAAGGGGTTGTTTGAGCCTTGATCACGCCTGCAGTTTGGAGAACGGCGGACCGTCCCGTCGGAGCAGCCCGTGGAAAGTCTCATTTCACTATTTCATTTTGACTAGCCCATAAAAGCTCCCGGGCCCAAGGTCCATCCCGGCTCTTGTTGTAATTCACAGCCACATCCCTGCCTCCTCAGGGTTAGTATGGCTAATATGGATGCACAGAAACACTTTATATGATCTCTTCCCGTCCTAAACCACGCCGACCATGAATCTGCCACAGGCCTTTCCCATAATCCAGCCCGCTGCCATTTCCCTCAATGATACCGGCACGCAGAGATGAAGAGGATGCAGAATAAAGTCATTAACTGTTTAGTACAGTTCCGTAACAGACACCTGGCGCAGGGATGATATGTCTAGTGGCACGTTTACAAACATGGATGCATGTGCATATACACAACATGCTCATGCATGGGCTTCACATGAAAGAGAAAGTGAGGAAGCCTAGCTCACATCACATCCACTGTCAGTCTGGCTTTTTGATGAAGCTCCTGTCCCATCAGCCGTAAATGGATCTTCATATTACAAATGCCAATAATCTTATAAATGCCTGGTACATGACTCTGGACTTGGTTAATCCCCTTTTAACAGCCGCTGTCGCTGCTTTGCCTCCTGTTCCTCTCACCTTCGTCTCTGTTATTTAGATCTATTTAAAGTGACCCCTTTTAAGAAGAGATTATCAAAGGAATCTCCGTGGGAAAATGAGATTTGTGTTTGTATAAACGGAAAAAAAAGCTAGAGCACAATACATACAGTACTGATGCACGCATTATCATCGATACTTATAATTGAGGAGTGATTTTGAAGATTTTAAGAGTCACATTAATACATTTGTCTGACACTGAACATTAAGAAAAATCATTACCTGTGTAATTCTGTCATGTTTTTAATTGCTGGACTTGCAATAAATTCAGTGAACGTGCAGACGCAAAAATGCTGTGTTTAAGTCATGTCCAGGTACACCAAGCTCAAATTAATTCCACTGCCTACATATCTACATACACATATAACATATATACTTCATAATGGCTTTGTCCCAAAGCTTCTCACCATATTTAAATTAATTAACCTGAAAAAAGTGAATACCAAAAGAGTATATACTAAATAAAATGGGCATCTATCCTTTACCAGTCGTGCTTTTCATTTCTGGGAAGTCTTGTCCTGGGGGTCAGCGACCTTCTGCCCTTCCATGGGCTGCACTGAAGCCCTAACTGAATACCAGATGGTCAGTTTATCCCAGCAGGTCCTGAAGACCAGAAGGAGAGAATATCTTAAAGTCTTTCTCTTCAATTATTGCTCAGCTGTTCATACTTGATCCTGTGAGTTTACTTTGATAACTGTCTATGGTGGTGTTATCAACATCTAAGTAATAAACATTCTACGGGAACTTAATGTTTTTTATAGTTTAAGAAGAACCTATTGAAATAATCCTTCGTGGAATCCTTACACTGAACCACAACTGAAGGTTCCGTCCTGATATTTGTTTTGGTAAGCAAACCTATAAAGGCTATAAGATACGGGTTTTTAGGTATACTGTAATGTAAACATCACGCAAAAATAAATGATCATTTAAAAAAATTATTTTGCAAGTCATCACTGCTTTAAGAACCGATGTCCTAAACTATGATTATATTACTTTGTGATAATTTCTTACGGAGAAAAAAATCCTATATTTAGCACACTGAATACTATAGACTAAAGAATATTCGACTAACATTAATTCCAAATTTATTACAAGCCCTAATTAACAATAGCAGCCAGCTGATAGTACAATCCAGTTTACAAAACGACAAAATCAAATTTTATTACATAAAATATGAAATATATTCGCAACTAAAAAGGGGCATTAACGAAAGGAAGCGAAAGGCTTTCTAATGTGGTGAGAGCGGACATGCACTTCCGCTGAATGGATATTTCAGATCGAACCTTTCGATTGTAACTGGAACAATTTGCATACTGATTCCCTTCCATAGCTTTGCAGATCCATAACAACCCAGGCAGCTATTCAAATGCAAGGAGTATCGCTAAATACTCGGATAGATCGGGCTGCTCTCGGGTGTGTGCATAAGAAGACCAACAATCGCACATTGGATGATGATATTTCATTTTGGAAATTTAAACAGAAATGAAATCTTTTTTTCGCCGGGACTCGGAGAGGAGCGGCGCGGTTTCCCGGAGCGCCCGACTTCCACGTAGAAGCGGACTCATGTGCGGACATTCATTCCGCACGCCTGTAATAACTCCACGAACTTACGGGTATTTACAATGACATATCTGCAATGAGGGGAAAAATCTCCGTACGGAAAAGCACCATGGTTCGTTTGTTTTAAATGCAAGTTAGTGCGATTTTGCTCGGGGGTCACTGAGATGCGTCTGTCGGTCGGATGGTAAAAGACGCAACACGGCATGAAATCGACTAATATGCTACGCATCCTAGGGGTAAGCATATCTAACAAGAAAGCGACATGATAATAGAGAGTTTAGAAAAGGGCAGTAGGGTGTGTGTGTGTGCGTGCGTGTGTGTGTAGGAGATATGTGGTTTAAAGTGATGCAATGACATTTGGCACCTTGCAGAGTTCACTGCGTTTGCAGACTCGCTTTAAAGCTCTGCAGAGGTCAGCAACAGCGTCATGAAGTCTGACCGACAATGCAGCAAACCGATCCTAACGTTTAAAACAATTGCGCTTCGAAAGCAGACTCTCGTAGCGACTGTGAAATTTAACCTTAATGCCGTACTGCATTATTATTGCAAGAAACGCCATGTGAATTTCGTCTGATATTTTTATGTCTAAATAAATTGTGACCGTACCGATGCACGCTGTCTGTTATGATTCTCCCCGCAGTTTGGCTTTTTACGTCGTTAGCTCGCGTTATAGATGTGCTGGCTCGTTTGCAATCATTCTAAATTTGACATGTAAAACGACGTTTTTACTGAGAGCATGTGAACGTTTTAGCTAAGAACGCGAGTTTTTAAAGTTTATAGCCTATATGGTGTTATAGTTATTTTTTTCTCATTCTGCTTACGTTATATAAATATTTTGCCACGTGTCTTCTATGTTAGTATGACTGAAATTCTCACTTATCACTTGTTTTTTTTTATTTTTTTTTTATTTGGTTAATAGCCTTATGCACCTGTCTCATCTCGTTACTGCTGCCCCCATCCTCTGATTATAAAAATCACCACCTGCCCTTTCATTTTTTCCCACCTTTATACCCACCCGAACCTGCTGCGTGTGCCGCACTTAACACTTGTCACTACTTGATGACGTGAACGTGGGGTGCTGGGCCTAAACGCAGAAACATTTACTGCACGGTAGTAGTTAAAAAATGGACCAAAGTAAATATTATAAAAGTCGGGCATTTTTAAGAGCTAGTGACTTCTCCTCGAGGTAAGTGTATAGGAAATTAGGACTACGTTGTGGTTTCGAAAACCAGCGCCAAATGTTGTCCTATTTACACATAATTCATCCCAACACCATTTAAAAAGAGATCAATAGGTCTCAAGAAAGAATCACTGAGTTAAATCCATGTGGGGCAAAGTATCCGTTAACATGTTTTAGGTCTCGGTGACGTCTTATTAACTGAATAAAATTTTGACATAAGGTTTTGTTTGATCAGAGACAAACGCAATGTAACCTAGCCAATTTATTTATAATGTTTACCTCAGTGACATTTTGCTAGAGTGAAGTCCCAAAAAATGATTGATGGAACATCTGACCCCATAGACTACGGTGTCCAACCGTAAAAACTGAAGTCTAGATTATTTATTACGTACGGGTTTCTCTACATTGAAATTTAGCGGTAGTTAAGTTAAATAGTATGCTTGCTAAAGGGCAAAACTTCTCAAAACAGCCCAAGTTACTTGAGAAGCGACAGCATGGTTCACAACAAGCTCTGCGTGCTCCGTACATTATGGAATACATTATGGAATATGTGTACACCTTACACATACAGAATATTATCACCCTGCGTTTCTGCTGTATCTGACCTGAGAGTAGCTATGCCATTAAGTCAGATCTTTAGCTGTAAACTGCATAACACGTGACAGCTGTATGCGTTTGTCTGTCGCAAATTTGCAGTGTGTAGATGAAAACGTTTTATTTTGCTTTCAATTGATGACTGCTAATCTTATCATTTCAACTGATAGAATTATACAAAGAAAGACAAGACCAGCGATGCAGATAACGTCTTAACCCTCAAAAAACACTGGAAAGAAATCTTACTGGTTACACTACAAAGCAGCACTACGGGCACGTGCACAAAAGCCATCAATCATTATTCTCGTGTGTTATGCAAGGGAAGGTTGTGAGTATTTTATTGTGAAGCCCGTGATGAGCTTAAATCTTTTCATTTCAGATAACAATGAATCAGTTAATTAAATTCGGTTGACGCTGATTTTTTCCCCTAATCTGAAGAACGCGAGTTCATCGTATATAATGATGTCAATCTACATCTGCAGTTTACCAGCGCCCGAGTTTGTCTTTATTTTTATTGAAATAAACGGTTCTTTGAAAGTTTAATAATTAATGCACATAAACTCGTTACTAAGTCCGATTGACCTGGTACCTGTTTATTTTCCATTTTATATACTTATAAGCATTTCACAGAGTTTGTCACATTTTACCACTTACCAAAGAAGTTAGTAACATGCGCCCTGATCTATCGAACCACAGCTGAATATTTCACTTTACTTATTTTTCTTTAATTACGAAAAATTGCCATCAAATCAGCCAGCCAAAATTTAGTTTGTTAGCATATTATTGGCTTATTTCAAGATGGATTCACTTTTTATTTAAGTTTAGGTCTTATAACATTCCTTGAAAGCACATTACCTCATAGAATTTCAACAGATGTCTGCCATCACAATACGTAGGCGATATTTCCTTATTTCTTGTGGAATCTCACCTACCCCAACCCACTCAAATAACAGCCGTATAAAGTAAACATTTTATTATGATGGATGGATCCTATGTAATCAGCAAAAGTTTTTGCAGACGAAAATACTTTCTTAAAATTCAGATGCGTATAATTTCTTTTATCATGTTTACCTTTAGAAAAATCTAAAGTCTGAAAAATCTGAGTTCTATTTGCTTTCCATTTGTTTTTTTATGTTTGATTTAAATACAACGAGTCTTAACAGAATGCTCTATTGGAAGAAAGCTTGAAAAATATTTATAAGTAAAATAACCCTAGATACAGTAAAACAGTTTGAATAGAATAATAAAAGCAAATGATTTGGGGGATTTACTACACCACAAAAGTTTGATGGTTCCCTTTTGCTTATAAATCATAATAGCAATAATATGACAATAAAAACACAATACAGCAAGATTCAGAAATATAATAGTAGTGAACGCTATTTGAAAGTGAACAACTATCCATTGCAATAGTAAATAATATTTTCATATTCTTTTGATAGTAATATGACCAAAGCATTCAGTGTAATAGACAAAGGATACCATTTTAAAGATTTTTTTAAAGAATATTAATGCTACACATAGTTTTCTTCATCTTTATTTCCGAAAGTGGGTGGAAGCAGTTGTGTGCTTTTTTGCATATAATAACACGGGTACTTCACCACGAGAGCGTTTTTTATTAAGCGTTTTACCGCCATTAGCGCCCGGAATACGCGCTATTAATAACGTTGTCATTTTTGCACAGACTGGAGTTATCGATCCACGCCGCTATTTGTCTCTACCCGTATAAGACATGGAATAATTTTCGCATTACCGTGGCCCGGTTTTTGCTTGTAATTCATTGTTAAAGCTACAAGTAACTCTGCGGAACTCCTTACAAAAGACCAGGGGCGCCCAATTAATAATACTCGTGAAAAGTAGATGGGCAACAATGTATAAATAATTAAATAACCCCGGCCTTCACCGCTCGCGCTGGCGTTTTATCTTTTCCAAAAGGGAGGGATTTGAGTGAAGCTCTGTACCATTTCTGGAAAGATGATTGCTGTATTTATTTATTTATTCAGATAACCATCGAAAGAGTGTTATGTCCTGGCTGCAATGTTGTGTTTTGTCCTAAAAATATTGTATTTGTATCGTCGGGTTAAATTCGATGATTAACTCTCCGAGTTAAAGTCTACGCGTTGAGTTTAACTGCATCAATATAGCTGTTTTCCTTTCAGAATTTCCACGGGTAGGTGTAAGAATGCGTCACATATCCATTTTGAAACAATTAAAAACGAAAACATTTGCAGCATCGAATAAGAAGCTCGTTGATGAATGGTTGAGACTGTCCGGGAAAAATCAACAAGCAATTCAGGTAACAAAAAAGTTCACTTAGGATGTGTCAAAGCTGGGTGACTTGATGATGACACGGTGCATTTCCTCGGGCCCCGGGTTGATAATACCTTGTTTACTGTTTATATTGTCCATTGCGACAGAATATGTCAGGCGTCTTTTCCTATCCATGCTTTTATTTTGCTTTGTTTCACCGCGAGCCAATGAATTTTCAGAACCACCGTTCACCGAATTCAGGCCCAATGTACGCTACACAAATTAGGGTGCCCCCCTCCCGAGCAGGCCTTCGCCAAGAGAAAACGTCCCCCGCTTTTACAAGTCACATAAGTGCGAATGAAAAATATCGACCGCTTTCCGAGTGTCAACAACATTTAGGAATGACAGACATTTTACTTTATTCCAAAACAAATACCTAAATACTTGATACAGTAAAATATGAACAACTTTCTTCCCCAACATATTTTCTACTCTTTTTTCTACTCATTATTTTATTTATATTAAATTTGTTGCGTTTCATGGTTTTCTTTCATAGCTCATAGCTGTCAAATCTACTGGGATGTATAACAAATTGTTTTAGTAATTTAACAATTACAGTTATAAAAATGCCAAATCATAATTAATTTTCCACATATATACACCTACAATTCCCATCAATGTATAATGCATTCCTATTTTATTTCCATGATATTTTCGTCGCCTTTAATTAAATAAATTATTAATGTTGTTATTCTTAGTATTATCCTGACGTATATGCCTATGTCTGATTTTTTTTTTATCTGTTTATTTATTTTTAAGAAACCACACTGGAAAAGTTTGCTTAAAATGTACTTTCGTCACTTGACAGCTGTTACACTTCGGAGTCTTGAAGTGTCCCAAAAGAAATCTTGAAGTATCTCCTTAAATATGTTGCCTATTCAGATGAAGGGGCTCAATGCACTTACCACTGCAAACTGTCGCCACATCTGGGGGAAGGGCACAAGGTACCTTAATGTTTTCGACGAAAGTTACAAATGTGTCTTCGTTGTGCTAAATCACCTGCGATTCAATGTACTCAATAGTAACGGAATATAAACGATTTTTTTTTTGGTGAAATTATTACTTTCTTTCACTACATAAAAAGTATTCAGTGTGTGTTTGTACGTGAAGTAAAAGATAATGCAATTATATGTAACATACACGTTTTTTTATTAGACCTATTTTTTGCTTAGCGAAAATAAAAGCTTATTGTGATTTTATATTGCAATTAAAACGATGTTTTCAGTTTTATGTGTGTTTGTATTGGAGCTGAGTTGCGGTTCATTCAAATTAAAATAATACCTTCCATATTGTTCATGAACTATGTTTTCTGTCTATGTCACTCTGAATGCAGTAAATAAAAACGCATCCATCCAATTTTTTAATCGTGTGCTAAATATGTTTTAATGATCGAGCTTTGGAAATTTCACGATTTCGACTATATTGATTTTATTACAGCCCGTTCTTTTCCTGGTAGGCATTCAATGAAAGATTGCTGTTTGTCACAACAATTATTTGGCAGTTACAATCTCTTATTCGCTTTTCAAATTCGACACCTTGCTTAAGTAAGTTTGAAATCCTGCAGTCGTGCATTAAAATATTTCAGATGCTTGCTCTGTAGCATATACCTCTTCCTTCATGCAGCCTTTCAGATCAATTTTTGGGATTCTATTAGGATCCGTTTAAATTCACTTACGTAGCATAATGCGCGGTGTCACACAGGCCTATCCGCATACCCCGTCTCTCGTGTCGAGTGGACTATAGCCGACTGGCTTGGTTCGTTATTCTTAATAGATCGACAATAGCAACATCTGCCCCTGCTTGTCCTCATTTTAAAAGAAAATATACATTTATTCACTGGTCGAGAATGACATGAAATGCTGAAACGCTTAACTCAAGTTCCAAACAGGCACTAAATATGCCGTGCCATTTCACATTTGTATCATTCATAAATATTCAGAATTTCTACCAGCCTTTTTGAAATCTGTGTATTTTATTGTTTGATGTTGGGAAGACGACAACGCATTTAACGTATTCTGTAACATTCGATTTTTTCAGTTAAAATGTTGCCTAACTTTTCTCCTCAACGGCTTACCGTGACACCCGGAAGTACTTATATTTACAATCGTGTACATATATTATCTTATATAGGCTACCATAAAGTAGACATTGAACATATTTACAAAGTTTGTTCTTATCCATGTATATGTCATGTATTATTCAGTTCTCTTTTTGTGAAATAAAGCTGCACACTTTCTGTGAGATATATTTTATTTGAAACTTAAAAATAATAATAATAAGAGACGTAAGTGCGAGGTAAGTAACAATAGGACCGTGCACAATACAGCGGCTGTTGCAGCGCAATCTGCCGCCACACTTCCGTTACGGCTGACGTCAGAGGAGAGGAGCGGCGTGCGCCCGTGTCCCTGTTGTGGGAGGGGACGCGCTAATGCGCATGAGTGTACAGCCGGAGCCGCAACAGCAGAGCCGCTGTTCAAGAAATCCAAAGAGCATGGAGACATGGCTAGAGATGGTGAGGGTACCGCGACTATGGCTGCTGATGCTCTGCTAGGCGAACGGGGGCCTTAAATTCATCTGATGCAGATTAAAAAAGAAAAAAATAATAAAAAATAAAACAAAAAACATAAGGAAATATATTAAAATAGAAAAAAACGGCGTGTAAATTACCAAATAGAAACGTTTCGGCATCCGATACAAAGGGAACAAGACATTACGCTTGACTACTGCGAAGACTTCTTTGGACTTTTTTTTTCCGACGACCGCCACATCGATGTTTTTTACACAAGATTGCACGTATAATGAATGCTCAGCTGTCGATGGAGAATATTGGCGACCTGCACGCAGTGAGCCAGGAGCAGCTGTCCGCCACCGCTGACTTGCTGAGCGGCAGCAGTCCCCATCACAGAAGCACGGTGACCCATCGCAGCAGCCACTTGTCCGCCCACGCGCGCTCCATGGGCATGGCATCAATTCTAGACAGCGGCGACTATCATCACCATCGGCCCCCGGAGCACGGTCTCGCCGGACACTTGCATCCAGCCATGACCATGGCTTGCGAGGCTCCCCCCGGAATGAGCATGAGCAGCACGTACACCACGCTGACTCCCCTACAGCCGCTGCCTCCCATCTCTACCGTCTCGGACAAGTTTCCTCACCATCACCACCACCATCATCATCACCCTCACCAGCGGATCCCCGGTAACGTGAGCGGCAGCTTCACGCTCATGCGGGACGAACGGGGTCTGGCGTCTATGAACAATCTGTACAGTCCTTACCACAAGGATGTTGCCGGCATGGGACAAAGTCTTTCCCCCTTGTCGGGATCCGGGCTGGGAGGCATACACAACTCCCAGCAGGGTCTGCCGCCTTACGCACACCCGGGTGCCACCATGCCCACGGAGAAAATGCTCACACCCAACGGATTCGAAGCCCATCACCCTGCCATGCTCGGCAGACATGGGGATCAGCACATGACCCCTTCTTCGGCGGCCATGGTGCAAATAAACGGAATTCACCACCACCCGCACGCGCACCTGACCCCCCAGAGTCACGGCCAGGGCATGGGCACCAGAGAACCGAACCCGGGGTCCTTGCCCGGCGCGCAGGTCAACGGTGCAGGCAATTCAGGGCAAATGGAAGAAGTCAATACCAAAGAAGTCGCGCAGAGAATCACCACAGAGCTTAAGAGGTACAGCATCCCCCAGGCCATCTTTGCACAGAGGGTGCTGTGCCGATCGCAGGGGACCCTGTCCGACCTGCTAAGGAACCCCAAACCTTGGAGCAAGTTGAAGTCCGGCCGCGAGACCTTCCGCAGGATGTGGAAATGGCTGCAGGAGCCCGAATTCCAAAGGATGTCGGCGCTCAGGCTGGCAGGTAAGCCGGCGGTAGCTCATGCACCGCTCGCCGATCCGCTCTGTAGGTTCCGTCCGTCGTGTTTTGGAAGCATGTGGGAGAAAATCGTCCTAAATATAATTTAGCCGTCAACTGCGAAGCAGAGCACTTACGTGATTTAGGGGGGCTGCCTTTGATGCGTTCGGGGTACCTGTGTCCTCCTGGTCCTTGTACTCGCCTGTAGTACAATAATCGCAAGTGATATTAGCATTTGTGAAGAAATGTTGCATGCGTGAGACTTTGCTTATTTTATGCAGCAGGATGGGATAGAAAGGAAGCAGAATTTTATTGAACCTCAAGTAAGTGTTATGCGTAATTTTCCATGTTAGCTTTGCCAGCGTTTTGTCACTTATGAATGGCTTCTTCGATGTAAACATTCTAAATAACTTGTTCCCTTTTAGCTATGCTCCCGGGAATCTGCTGCAGCTTCGCTGTCATAATACCAACATTTAGGAAAATCAGATGTAAATGCACAGCTTTGCTTTTACCCTGCTTCTCTCGTTCCAATTTTCGCGTTTCAATAACCTAGTGCGCGTTTAATTTATAACATATTGCCCAATTAATACGTACTGCCATTCACGTCTGAATTTTGAAGCTTTTTTGTTACATTACTGTGGATGGAAGACGCGCTGAGGGCTAAATGTCAAGCTTTAACGCGGAATGCATTCGCTGTGTATTTTGTATTTTCTGATGCCAGGATTGTGCAAGAAACTGTTTATAACTTGATGACGCGGCCTTGAGTGGGGTTTTGTTAATTAACTGGTAGGTCTCCATTAATTTGTCTCTAGAGAATGAAAAAGTCAATCAGGGTGCAAGCCGGAGGCGCTCATCCATTTCAACAGACGACCAGAGAGAATCATTTTTCACACGGACAAAGGACGCACTTGTTAGGAAAGTAGTCCAAGGCAGAATATCCACCGGTTTATCTTATTTTAAGACAACGCACGCCTTTCCATATTTCACTTTCTGTGCTAAATCTCATTTGATTGTTTGAAATATATTAGGCTTCCCCTGTGTAGCTGCCTTTTCTCTGTGTGATTTTATGGAGTCTTTTCACTCTGTAAGAATGTCCATGTCTGTAAAGCAGTTGCATATAGCCTGTTTGGCATAAGTTTAGAAGCTCTCGATATTATTCTCAGTGCAATTTGTTTCAAATAATCAGAAAAAAATATTGCAGAAAAATAAATTCAGGCCTGGCAGAAATGGAGTTTGAAGCATGTCACGTATCTTATGCAAATCTTAAAACACACATAGAAACAGAATTCTATGTAAAACATTGAATACACAAATTCATTTATATGCTTAATGTACTGTAGAAAATTAATGTGTATTACTACAGTCAACGACAGAACGGTTTGTTTTCTTTTGTAATATAATTCTGTTGATTAGATGTTCCATATTATAATTTCGATCGCAATACTAATGGTGCATTGTTGTTCTAATGTTCCTTTAATTTATGTAATGGAATTCAGATATAAAAATCTAAATTCTAGGTTTCGCGTGACTATAATTAATATAACTTAATGTGATTTTAGTTATTTGCCACGTTTCATTTTAAATGACTTTGACATCAACCACTAATCTACATTCAATATAAAATGAAACTGCATTTTTAAGTAGTATATTCAAGAGAAAATTCAATCGATTAATTATGCAGTTTAAGGAGGTATGTGGTCAGTCTGCAACGGAATGCAATATGAGATTAATATTGATTGATTAATTCTAAAAGAAATTTCATTGGCATAGAAAAGGTCAGAAAATTTTATGGATTTGTTGTCTGAATTGTTTTTAGCAGGTTATGGGAATGTGGCGCTCATTGTGACATTACTTGTGTGTGTGTGTTTCGTTTCTATATGTATCTGGTACATACTTATACCAGCGGTGGTTCCTTTAACCAGAAAGACTATAACCTACACACCCCAGTGCTGAGGACAAGTGGTTAAACGGCATTTGAGGTTGTGACGTTTTATAAATTAATACCGGGAGTCATTTGCACGTCGGTCTCCGCGCAATGGAGTCCAGCTCCTTTTTGTAAATAACGTTTTATCGTATCATATCGCATACACTGTTGAATAATCACATCGACATTAAAAAAAAGTGTGTGACTGGCAGTCGAAATATCATTTAAAATATAATCTTATTTCCATCTCTTGCCGATCTCTTATTCTCAAGAGTTGGTTTCTGTATGGTAATAGGTCATTGATTATTTTAGTATAACTTCATTACCATAACGGCGAGCTGCAGCGTGTCGCCTACACCGTACTGCCTGAAATCTTTAGCTTATTAAACGTCACGTTATACATATGTAGAGTAGAAGGAGTGCCGTGTATCTGGCGTTATTGCAGAGGTGTGTGTGCACGCTGAGTTCCCTGTACGAGCGTAGTGTTCTAAAAACAAGCCTATATTGTACTGTAGGACGTTGAAAACGATTAAAGCGTAATTAGTCTATTATTATAAATTACAAAATTAATATAAATCCCTTTTAGAAGAATTCCAGTTTGGTGCAATATTTAATTAGGCTCAATAGCTAGTTAATGTAGAAGATCAGCTGAAATTTAAATCTCGGAACTAATACTCCGACGACTAAAATAATACCCCCGAAATCCCAAAGAATATCAACAAAGGTGTAATTATTATTTTTGTTAAGCTAGGTTGTGAAACGCCGGCTATGCTAACACCATTACAGGCCTTACTTGGTAAACATGCAGTTATCTCCTGTCTGTATAATGATTTAGCTGGCAAACAATAACCCCGATGAGCTCTATCTGCGGAGGATAAGCAGCGATACCAAGGTCCGTTGTTATTTCAGTGGGATATATGGGAACATGCTTGGAGCTTCTGTTGTCACCGTGTCCTTGTGAAGCGACTGATTTATTGCGGTAGATATACAGCCCCGTTTGCCTTTTGTTAATGTGTATCTAACGTGGCGACGTTCGCGCGGAGTGTCTGCGAGCAGCAGCGTCCGACATAACTTTGTTACGGCCGGAAGAGATACGCAGACGTTGCAATGAACACAGAAAAACATTGTTCATTGAAAATGTGCGTGTGTGTGTGTGTGTGTGTATATATATATATATATATATATACACACATACATACATACATACACACACAGAAGGGGGAAGAACAATGTATAAACCCAAGTACATATATAAAAAATATACAAGTTGAATTAAAAAAGCATGTGTTTGGGGACACTTATGCATAGCCTATATAGTGACTATAGTGACCTAGTGTAATCCACGATACAGTTCCGTTAGACGTTACGTATATTAAAATGCATACACATATACAAAATAATGCGGATGGGTTAGCCTACGAAATGCGGTATTTATCAATGACACAGGCAGTCGACTATTTTAGGAGAAAAGCGCTGATAACGCAGTTGGACCCCATTTTAAGCAGATGGTGGCCATTATTTTATATTTACCATTAATTTCATTGGTGCTGTCAGCAGTGATCTCTTTAGGTGCAGGTGATGTTTATGTTGTAGTGGTTTAATTTATACCCTTTCGTTACCTCGTCCTGTTACCTTCGCCTCAAAGGTAACGTCTAAACAAACGCCTTTTGAGAGACTTCTAACTATATAAAACAAGTGTATAAAAGCTGTATCTGGAATACTGTTTATATACGAATGATTTAGCCTACTCTAGCATTTACACTCGAACGTAGCGTAAAAAACGCTGCTGATGCCGTTTCGAAGTACTTGTCTGCCCCCTAGCGACGGTGCAATTACATTGACGGTCGATGGAGGAGCATTGGACAGTGTTTCAGGAGGATTCAAATGTGTAGATATAGAGCCAAATATTTTTATCTCTTAGAGTTGTTACATTTTTCTGAAAGGACAGTTTATAAACCTATACATAAAAGCAGTCACGTACATCGTCAGCCGAAGAGACCATATGTTTTGTGCACATGTTATTTACTTTGAATAGCCTTTAATACATTTCAGAAACATTTGTTCGAAACATTAGTTAAACTAAACTGTAAATGCATTGCATTAAGGGAAACGCACTCCAGCAACAATGCGTTACTGGAATGAAGTGCTTTGTTCGTGGGTTTTCTGCTCAAATAGTCGGCATTACTTAAGACATTGTGCTTAAGCAGTCTTATGGACCACTGCCTCTGTGATTTTCAAATCATAAGGTATATTTTTCATAATGTAGGACTAATAATATTCAGCACTAAGTAGTGAAGGTGTAATGCTGTCAGATACAAATAACTATTGTTGGACTTGGACAATGCTTCTCTTTTTTCTTTTTTTAACTCTCTACATCAGGGGTCTCCAACTCCGGTCCTGGAGAGCTACTGTCCAGTAGGTTCTCTCCTACCTGCCTTCTCATGAGCCACAACTGTTCTCAGGAAAATACACGTGCGGCTCATCAGAAGCCAGGTGGAATAGAAAACCTACTGGACAGTAGCTCTCCAGGACCGGAGTTGGAGACCCCTCCTCTACGTTAATCTAGTTAATCTGTCGACGTCTTTACACTACCTGATATTACAATTTTAGCGTCTTAACAGAAACTATGTCTGGCACATTTTCATGCATGGATATGGCAAGATGATAATCACCGCTTAAGGTGCGTAAGTTAAGCACTTCGTAAACAATTATAAAGGGCCACCCTGGAACAATCTTGGACAAGCACAGTGCTTCCTCTGTCGAAATAATTTCATTTTCATAATAGATTCTATACAATATATAACATGCGTTACGCTATGCACGTAATATTCGTCAAGAGTACATATTCTGAGATATGTCGCGTTCGAAGCTGTGTCAGTACGTATGCTACTGACTAGTACTGGGTGATGCAGCCCCACACTCAGAAATTCCCCTAGACACCCAGTAATAATATCTAGTGGTTTAGATGGACTTTTCTCCATGGCTATCTATAAGCCAAGGCTTGCGTCCTGTCAGCCAGGCTGACTACGATATCAATATGCCTTTCTCACTGCAGCCTTGGAAATAATGATTTGTTTTACACTGCAAACAGTATATTTTAAATATATAGTCTTATAGAATAATATCTTCATTGGTAAATGAAAAAAATCGTGAGGAAAAAAATGTTTTGATTACGTTAATTAACAAGCCTAGCCTTGAATATACTGTATGTGTACATTCATTCCCTGTTTTATTTATAGTATTAGGAGTAGAAGCTGGTTGTATAATATATGGTTACATGCAGTGTATGTTAATTCTTCACAGTATACAGGGTGGGGTAAATATTGCTGCCAACTACAACTGGCTTTCAGAGCCCCATAATAGGTTAGAAGATATGCGCGCACACACACACACACACATACCATGTATTCCTATCTTTATGGGGACACTCTATTCATGGGCATAACCCTGATCCCAACTATGACACCCTTAACCCCTACCTAGTCCTAACCTTAACCATAAGTAACCAAGCCAACTACAAGACCGTTGGCATTTTTAGTTTTTTGATTGCATTAACAGATTTTTATAAAATTGAGGTTATCCAAATGAGGACCTGAAAAGATGTTCCCAAAAGTATGGAAAGTTCAGGTTTTACTACACTTTGGGCACATTTTGGTCCTCAAATGTGATCTATGCAAACCCACACACACTTTGTATTACTAAATAAGTATATTAACTTGTGTAAAGTTTGTTTTTAATGGGAAGTATTTGTAACAGTGTCTGAAAGATCAGTTACTTTACAAAAATTCAAAATGTATTACCAAAGCTAAGACAGGACAGAATACCTTATCAACAAGAACGTTCTTGTTTAAATTGCAGGTCCATAAGGACTGATTGAGTACAATATGGGGGTCAGTCGATCCTGACAGCTGCAATTGCTCCTTAGAAGACATGAAACACTTTTCAATGTCTAAAGACACTGAATAACTATTAGGGTTGAGTCATTTATTTGTTGTGTTAGGATTTTATTTCACATATTTACATATATTGTTGCTCTTTCAAAATAATTCCCTTTGAAGCTTGTGTACCTGTATGTTTAGTGCATGCACAGACACACACACACACACACACACACACACGCTTATTTTGTGAACCTTGCTGAAGACTTAATATAATCAGCATCCATTTTTCCCTGTTGTATCTTTCATACCCTGCAGCTTGCAAAAGAAAGGAGCAGGACCACGGCAAGGGAGAGAGAGGCAGCATCTCCAAGAAGCCACGGCTAGTTTTCACAGATGTCCAGCGGCGGACTTTACACGCAATATTCAAAGAGAACAAACGCCCCTCCAAAGAGCTGCAGATCACCATCTCCCAGCAGCTGGGCCTGGAGCTCACCACCGTCAGTAACTTCTTCATGAACGCCCGGCGCCGCAGCCTGGACAAGTGGCTGGACGACGGTGGCTCCGGCTTGACCAACTCCTCTTCCTCATCTAGCACTTGTACCAAAGCATGAACGTTCCAGACTGAGACCTCGGTGGAAAAGCTTTAAAGTAAAAAAAGAAAAAAAAACCTATAAAAGACCAGGACCTCCAGACGGCTGTTTTGTCCTTAAATCTCGTTTGAAAGAAAAAAAAATGATAATAGTGAATTGTTTATAGTATCCAAAAAAAAAACCAAAGACTTCTTATACCTGCGTCTTTGTTCTGCAGCGCATTTTATTCAGACATCTTGCAAAAGAGAGAGAGAAAAAAAAAGTCACAAAAACCCCCATATTGCCAGTGGTGCCCCTTATCCGTCTTTAAGCCCCCATTTTCCAGCCTCCCTGATCCTCTCGGCCCTCTTCACTCTGATTGCTTTAACTAGAGGTTTTTGTGATTCTTTTGATCACTGACTGATCCACGCGCCGTCACACTCTTGTAGCCGTGTGTGCTGCCGGAGGTGTGTGACAGTCAGGGGAGGAGTGTGCTGTGTACGTACTAGTGAGAAGAGGTCACGGAGGCCTGGCCCATGCCGGGGTTCCCCAGGGGCCGGATTCGAGCATTCCTAGGGCCCCCTAGGTTCCTCTCTTCTCCACCAGTCAGGAACCCTGAAATACCGGGAAGCTCAAAGATCTGGGCTGGGAACGGTCCATATTGATGGAGGTCACTCTGGTGTGGTACGATCCCAGTATGGTAGTGCTTTCTTCCCAGTTGCTTTCATAAATATAAAAAAAGGAACCATATAGACCCACAGATAACATTCTTTCGATAATGTAACGATATAATGATAGATCATACCAAAGAAGGCACTAGCTACTTACTTAGAAAATTGAAATGCAAACACCGTATATGAGAAATCAGCCAGGTAGACAAGGGAAATCAGACAACTATTGACTTCAAAGTATCCAGTACTAAGTAAGTTTAAGAAATGATAACATAATATAATTAATACTAAATTTGAAAACATTTGAAATTATGTGTTTTTAATCATAGAGAATAAGTGGCTCTATGATACTCACACATAGCCATCAGATACCGTATTTGAATTGCATCAGTCTGGTCCATTATTCATAATACCCATCTAGAATATTAGCTATATAATCTTTTTTACAGCTGTTTTCTATGATAAAACCAAAGGTAATAAAATATTGTTAGACTATGTTGTTATACAATGTCATACTTTGCCATCTGTAACACTGGATGTGCTCCTGTATTAATATGTTGTTTCCTTTAGTATACACAGTATTTTCAGGGAGTAAAACAGTTCTGCATGAGCTTTATAAATATTTTGTATCAAAACTTTTTTATCGAATATGTAAGATGCTAAGAACCAAAGACTGACTGACCAGCACTTTTTCCATCTGCATGTTTTCGTTCAGCACTCAGAAAATCACATCCAAGAGGTCATTTACCGTACTATAGGAGTGTCGCTCCGTTATCCAAAGAAGACAGTGTGTTTTTAAGTTGCAGACAATACTTTTTCAGTTTTTTTTATAATAGATTAGGGATGATTGCAGTTTTGTTATATATATCTGCTTTGGGAGTGATAATTATGGTAATAGTGAAACTTATGATTTTGCTAAATATATTGTTGGTTTACATTTATATGTCATTTTGTAGGTATTCGGAGGAAAAGCTTTGCATAAATGGGATCAGTTTACAGAATGAGTGGTGTAGTCCAGTGATGAGCCCAGGTGGCACTGGTTCGGCTTTATGTTTCCATTTGTTAGAGAACTGCATTTAACCGGGAACTGGGCTGACAGACGAAGAGTGCAGGGTGTTAAAATGCCAACAGCTGTGCAGCAGGTGAAGGAATTTCAAATGCATATTAGAGGCAGGTCAGTGAAAGTGTCGTGGAAACAAGTGCTGTACCCGTGTAGAGGAACATGGAACTCAGGACTATAATCAAACACTGGGGCCTCTGTTTTCAAGTATCAGCTCTAAGCCATCAGCCATACATGGTAATAAGTAACATCGTTGTGTTTAAGCATGCAAAATATTAATTTTATTGTTTTTAATCCACTAAGTATAAAATAATTTATTGATTTTGGATATACAAAAAATATGCTACCATCTGGCACCATAGCACTGATCTTCAAATACTCTTAAAAGGGAAAACCAAAGATATTGTAGACCCAAGCCAAAAATAATCATCTCGTAAATGTCACATTATATGGTATGTGTGCCACATCCTGTTACAGTTATTAATTTCTGTGTGATGATCTGTACGATAATCTGCATAAACATAATGAGTAATATGAATCGAATCAAATCCGCAGTTAATCAATCATGCTTTTCAAACACCCAGATAGTTACTGACAATATTTATCATTAATTTGCTATAATAATATATGACTATTTTAATTAACTGAAGGGGTTACCATATCTCAATGTGGTAATGAATAGCTACCATATATGTATATTTGGTGAATATTTTTGCCACATAACCTCATGTGATGTCTGTCTTTTGTGGAAACTGTGATCAATGTTTAGCAAAATGAGACAAATTTCATTGGCCTGTATTGGAATACATGATATGTCATACCTCTATGCCTTGTAATATTACATAATTTGAGTTATTTTTAATGCAACCTCAGATATCTGAGAATTATTCCGTTTTCCCCCCTAACCATACTTGCATTTGCCGTCTTCTCCTTTAAAAGAATTTTTAGTGCAATATTAGCTGTTTTGTTAGTGTTCTTGGTTATGCTCATTAGTGTCACTGTGCTGCTCTTTTAGCTTCCGTAAGGTCAGCTTTTCTTATACAATAACCCATCAGATCTCCTCCTACTAAAAGGGGATGCAGTGATGCCTGGGACAGCCGGCCCATAGACCCGGTCCACTTACTCACACCATGGTCGAAAAGAGCAAACTGGAACTATGCATGTGACCACTGGGAGGAAAGCACTACAGAAGTCTGTCCCACACAGGGTCGGCTACACCGAGCTATCAAAGTCTGAGTGGCCACGGCGCCGCCAGGGCTGTTCGTGGTGTGATTAGCTTTATGGAGTGTATTTGGAAACTGTTAACTAATATTGCATACACAAAGAAAAGTTTAAAATGGCTTTCTCCTCTTGTAAAAACAGAAACAAATAGTGTAAAGATGTACTACTATGTATAGTGTGAACCAAAGACACTACCTCATTCGAGTTCCATTTGTGATTTTTTTATCACTTTAACGATACCAAAGATTTTTCTTGCACGGCCTACATGACTGGTGTGGTGGATAGTTGGCGTCTTTTCCCCTTAGATATCCCCGCCCCCCCAGACTCCAAAACCCCACCCCAGCCCAAGCCCCGCCTCTACTTCCATGTTTTCCACTCCGCCCCCTTTTTTCTGTCTGATTTCTCTGCATTAGTGACCTGATATTGAAGCTATAGGCAGACATGTTGCAGATTCTGTACGACTCACAGGACGAGTGCCTTGCTTGAACCAAAGTGTTAAACCGCTCTTGACCTCTGCGATCTCACCTTTTACTCTTTGAATACCTCAGCCTCTTGAGAAGGGCCGCTGTAGAAGAAAAAAGGAATAATTCTTTCACCGTGGTGCTTTTGCCAGTGCAACCATGCAATTAAAACATACCAAAGGATTTTTCCCCCACACCTTTGCTGACAAACCAAAGCTGTTTATTCCTCTTTCCCCCTCGTACACCTTTTTGTCTGCCCCTTGTCTTGCTGTTCATGTCTGTTAGAATCTCCACCATATAGGTTGTGCATCTTTTTAACCTGTCTCTGAATACCTCATAGTAGTAAATGCTTAGAGTTATGTTGTATAATAAGTCTATGTGATTCAGGCAGAACTCTGCTAGTTTGATAACTGTTGATGTTATTTCGGGAAAAAAAAGCTTTTTAAATTTTATTTATTTTGAAGTTGTTTGCAGAATTGCTCTGTTTCGGTCATAGGTAATATGTTCTGCAGATTGTGGTGGAGGCAAACAAGAGGTGAATTAAAAAGCAGACCTATTTTTTATTAAGACTTTATGTTACGATAATATTCTGATGATAGTAGTCTATTGTTTTCTACAGGGTAAAATGAATTGCTGTGATGTGTTTTTTTTCTCTACAGTGTTGTAATTTGATTTAATTTAATTGCATTTTGTATCGCTTAATCATTGCTTTAATTTATGCATTTGTAGAAAATATAGATTTGTATATAGTATGTTTTGGAAAAAAGACAAAAAAAATCCAGTTTTATGTTACAATCTTATTTTTTCATGCTTAGATATGAAGAAGTAGGATTTTGTATTCTTCTTCATGTGTATCTTAGCAGGCACTTCTGTATGTGTTAAAAACACTGCCAGGTAACAAAAAGAGAGAGGAAAAGGATTTGCCAATGAGAACAAAGGTCTAAGGGAGCTACTTTGCTACTCCAATGGCACAAGCAGTGTACATCTTAATTTAATTCTCTCAAGTTTTTAAAAATGGTTCGTTTAAGGGTAATACTGCACATCCAAAGATTTCTAAGACCATTAAAAAAAATGAAGAAAAAAAATGTTTCATGTCTACAAGCACTGGCATTTGTGAGGTAGAATTGTTGTTTTACTTTACCATCCGCATGGGTATAGAAAGTAGGCAGCGTAGGACTGCATAGACAAGCTAGGGGAAAAAAATCCTGTTAAATGTACAATCTGATGGTGTTGATAGGAGGGCTGCAAGTCCTTCTCACTTTGCTGCCTCATGCATAGAGTGAGACAGGGCGCGGGTAGGGCAGCCGGTCTGCCAAGGGGCTGTGCCATGGCGCTGGGGACGTTTTCGTTGTGTGGCACCGCTGCCCCGCTCTGTCTAGTATCTATTATTTTGGTGCGTACTCGTGTAATGACAATGAGCAAAGTCTAATAAACCTACAAAGAAACTCACCAAGGAATCAGTTTGTATGTGTGTGTGCGTGCGCGCACGTGTGCCTGCACATGTGTGTTTTTCTTGTTGGCTTGAGTGTATAATTGAGAATTTTTTTTTATGGGAATTACTTGAATTACCTAATAGCTTTGATTTCTGTCTTACCACTGAACACAAAGGAACGATCGAGACATCAGTACAGGAATAATACGGGTTTGTTACTGATCCGGAGTTTCAATGGTTTCCTTAGTAGTCTGAAAAATAGTATATTATATGGGCACCGTAGGCTGTCATATTATCAACAGATGCTTTTTAATGCAGAGTTGAAAAGGCAAACCCTAACAGACCATATTTATAGTAGACAACTCAAGTTTAGGGAGATCTACTAGATTTCCAATTGATTTTCCATTGAATACTTAATTCAAATTTGTTTTGGATCCAGACATAACTTTGGTTTTAAACAGATCAACTTTCCAGATGCTCTGATAAATTTGAACGATCAAAAGTAATGCATCCGGACAATAGATCAATCCTTATTCCACTGGCCCAATGTGACAGAGATTGGGATCACAAAACACTTGGCATGTGCTTTGTCCAGTCTAAAAATTCCTTGAAGGGAAGGGCTGTAATTGTTTCAATGCTTGCAAAAAACATACAATATAATATGACTTCAGACATCTGGAGAAACATTTACTTGTAAAGAAGGCTGTTGTCCTACCTGAATGCCAGTGGCTTCTTAATCATCATCAGTGTGGCAGGAATTCAAAAGCGATTAAAAATGAATTTCAAATATTCAAAAAAAAAAACAGCGCCAAAGACAATCATCGGGTAAATACTAAAAGTGGGGAGCTTGTAAATCCATTGGTAAGCAGTCCTTCAAACTTTGAAAGACACAATGAAGTCGGAATGCTTTTGATAACTGAAAAACTATTACTGACTTTTTATTCTATTGGAGTAGTTGTATGTGTTTACATTCTAAAACTGAGTGATTGTTGTATCAAAAAGTAACGATTTATTGCAATTTTTGCCAATGTCTTCATCCCTACTATCTGTTTTCTTATCTTAACTGTTACAGCATTTTCCATGTATTTTGTGTGTGGCAGAATAATGGCTTATCCAATGGATATTATTCCCAGGTTTGTATTTTTGTAATGCACCTAGACTTTCATTTGTAAGATTTTTTATTCTTTTCCTTTTATTTGGTTCCAGCTTCGCTACTGTCCTCTCTATGCTGTGCAATATCATCTGCTGTGTTTGCTAAGTAATAAATAGAAAATGACATGACATGTCATTCGGCTTTTTCAGTGTTAGAATGTTTTCGCATTTCTGTAGACACAAGAAGGTAGACAATAAAACGTTGGTTTTCCAGCAATTTTAAAAAGACTCATCTCATCATTTTTTGTAGCTACTGATTAAAAAAAAATTAGAATGTGTTTACTTTTATCATATGTCGTGAAAAACAAGTAATATGTACTAATGATGAAGTGATCAGAAATCATACGACTTATGATGTGATGTCATATTGTGAAATTGCAAAACTTCAATGCTTCTATACAAAGAAACAATTACAAGCAGTTGGTGAAGCCAGCTTTTGTTATTCTTGATGTGGCAGTCTCACAATTCCGATTTCCCATTGCAGAAATACCGTAAGAGCATAGTGCCCTGTAACAGAGACACGACTCCCTACTGCTTTGCTAAAATCTGTATAATCTGTATACAGGTACAGCCTTGCTGCCACTAGGTGGCAACCTTAGACAATTCTGTGATTGCCTTTAGTATATGATTCCTTGTTTATATTTTTCATTAGTATAAATAAATCATAAAACAAAGCTTTAAAAACTCAACTACATCAATATTAAAACTACGTGAAATATTATTATAACACGATATAATAAACTTCACGAAAACATAAAACACCATGTGCCATTACATATTATTTCATTTTTTCTCAGTTGCTAATTACTGTCTACTGTGCCTAATAATACATTTGCTTGAATGCACACCTAAACAGTTGGCAAACTATAACAAAATATACACGGAATTTCGCAATTATTGTATTTGAGCCATATTATTACATTTATTTATAATTAGGATTAATTGCCTGATCCGTGTTTAAGTATAATAATAGGCTATTGTGATATTAAAAGGAGAGAGTGGGTTGGAATAACATATGCAATAATTTAGGGAAATAAAAATATAGGATTTACGGTTGCTATGCCAGCGGGGTCACCGGGGGGCCGAGTTGCGGAAGTGACGTATGCAGCGAGCTGTTGTTGGGACACGTGACTTAGGAAGGCTGCTCTGATCTGTTTTGACAAGCAATGGAGCTCCTGGGAGCAGCAGCGGGGAGCGCCGAGGCTTAACTTCTCCGGCGGCTGTGGGAGCTCGGCTTCGCGAAGCAGGGGGAGACATTCGCCCGATGACTGTGATCAGATCCGGGCACCCGCAGGAGTCGGCCCCGACGCGACCCGACTGTCGGCAGGAGAGGGGATCCAGCGCGGAGCGGACGGCGGCAGCCTGCGGGCTCGCCACTCGCTAGCCGATCGGACGGACTAACGGGACGGAACAGCAGCGATGGCCCGGCCGGCAGACGCGGGCGACGGCGTCTGCGCGGCGGCGGCGTAGCCTGTCCTCTTTCCGCGGGCGATGATTCGCGCAGCGTAGCGGACACGTCGCATCCGAGACGGGCGGTCCGATCCGAGGGCGGCCGCAGTCCGGCGGGTGTTCGCGGGGATGCGCTCCGCTTAATGGTTAAAGTTTAACGGCGCACGTCTCGGCTCGGAGCTGCTGTGACCTCCCCCTGCCCGCCGGAGACCGCGTCTCGCCGCCTTCGGCGCAGAACTGGGCGAGAGAGCCGAAGACTGCCGGCGAGGGGCCGCCTGCGGAGGACGCTGGCAAACATGAAGCCGGAGAGAGGTAACCCGATCGCGGGGCTATTTTTACCGACGTTTGCGGCGTCCTGACCCCGTTCCCGCTGATGGGCGCCCGGCGGGTTTGCCTGGCCGCGGCTGGCATTGGCAGGGGGGGATGTGGCATCTGCTTAATCACTCGGACAGATAACTATGCACAAGAGAGCCTTTGTTCCGCCGAGTTTGTTCCCAAGATGGAGACGTGACGCGGCGCGCCGTCCTGTGTAACGGGGGGCCGTCATGCACACCGGGTTTGCTGGAGTTGCGAGCCCAAGACGTCCTGCATGTTAATTCGGTGGATGAAGCGACGCTCTGCTTTGCATGCTTTGCTTCTGCAAACGATGCATCCCCCCCGCCCGTACCGTGCCCCCTGTTAGGCTGTCAGCCAGTCTCCGGGTCCCCACTGGCAGTCGGACGCAGTAACGTAAATATATTGGTATGCTGTTGTTTCCGGAAGTGTTGGATCATAACCAAGCTGGGGGGAAACTAAACCATTTAAAAACATCTGTACCCGTTAATATATAATGGACGTCTATTTATTAATTAAATGTAATTTTCTGAATATATTTTTTCATAGTTCCAACATGGCTCATGTAAAAGACGTACACTGTTGGCCAGTCTAGATCGCAAAACATGGAACACGAAGAAAACTATTTCATATATAATTTTCATTTTTAATATAATAAGTTTCTGAGAATATTTCTCTTAACCTTTGCTGTTGCACTAACGCCAGGGAAAGGGTTAAACCTACTGTTGAGCAGCTGGGACAGGATCTGATTTTGATTAAAAATAAATAAATATTTTCACTTGGGCTGAAATCAGATAGTCACCACCGTGCCTTAGGACTTTGAAAGGTTGGGTTGAGTCAATGAGCTATTGAGTGAAGGCTGGCTTAAGTCACCACAACTCGGCTTAATTAAACCGAGCTTAACAGAACTGCTTAGGCTGCCTTCCGGCATTGTGAGGGTGCCGCGGGTATTCATTGGTCTGCAGATGGCTTGGAGTCGTAGGGATGCCTTTCTGCGGGAGGAATCGGGTGCAGGCGAAGCGCTGCCGAAGCGAGCCGCAAACTTCCGAGCGGAAACACGTGACTGACTGTCAGGTCCGCGAGGCAGCCTCGCGCTCCTCTCAGCATGCACGCGACGGAAATGGCAGCTACCTGACTAACTAACCAGGCCGGCCAGATGTAACCGGTCCCCGTGCAGGCATTCAGCATAAATACTTTAGTGACGTCTTTCTTGATGCGTGCATAGAATATCTGGATGTTTGCCACTTCTATGTATATTCACTGTCATGGGTTGGATTGTTTCTAGGGCCCCTCAAAAAGTCACTCCCCTGTAATGAGTGAGTGTCACCCAAACCTCGGGGGGCCCACGCAAATACATGGTTTGAACAGTAGTAAACATCACCAGTGTTCATGGTTACAAAAAGAGTTTGATCAAACTGATCTGTTTTATTCCATTGTGATGACTAGTTTGTTATTCAGTTTTGACAGTTATATAGCTTAAGTGGTCTTCTGAGTTTTGCAGTGCACAGTAATGATAGTGACGTGCAGTTGCACACCTCTAGGGCTGGGGCTCACATTTGTACCCTGGCTCACTGACTGTGTCTTGGGCTTTGCACCTCCCCCCTGGTTTGCATGGGTTGGCCCCAGGTAGTCTCATTTTCCTTCCACAATTCTGTCATGTCCATAAACTCCTTTCAGCACGAGTACCTGCTTCTGTGCTTGAGTGCCGTGATGGGCTGGCATCCTGTCTGGCTGTTAGCTGCCCTGTGCCCTGTGCCCTGTGCTTCCTGGTATAGGTTTCAGGCTCACTGCACCCCTGCTCTGTATAAACAGTTCCCAGTGAATGAATAACAGTGTTACTGAATGATACACGTTTTGACTGTATCCAGTTGTGCCCTGATTATTTTAAGGTTCTGTGCAGAAATTTCCCTTCATTCACATGGGTGTCACTCTAAACAAATAGTAGCCTTTTTTCTAAATTATACAGCTATTTGCACTGCATTTTGCTTACTTTCTCCTATGTTAAATTACTAAGGTGTCTATGTTGAGTCCTAGTTGAGAAGACATTACAGTGAGGACATTACTATCCACAATGTCCTAATTGAACCATGGTTTAAGGCACTGGGCATGTTAGTAACTGGCTCTCTTGGGTGTGACTTCACAGATCAGCCTTACAGTTCCAGTCCTGGAGTGTTTGTTTGCCCGGAAGCAGGTCATATTCAGGAAAAAGGGCTTGGTAGTCACGGGCATTTCAGTTTTTGTGTGTCATGAGTTAGTTTCAAATCGCATTTTACCGGCAGACTTAGTGCTTCGGTTCTTTTCATTGATAGAAATGCAGGAAATAATCAGCTTAGGAAATATTCATGCAGAAAGAACCCAAGCCTAAAGATGTATAAGCCTTTGGCAAAGTGCTACGATGTGGCTTTCGGAGTCATAACAAGGTGGGCTGTGTTGACATCCCAGCCATTCAAGCATCTTGATTAATCTGCATTAAACTACATTAAGCGATTACCAGTTGAAAGTCCATCCATTTGACTCCAAACTACTTAATGGTTACAGTGTTGCTGAGACCCTGGAGCCTATCCCAGGACACACAAGCACTCAGTAGGGTACAGTCTGAATGGTGTGCCAGTCCTTTCCCATGCACAAATAATGCCGATTTCTGGATTTCAGGTTGCAAACACAAAAAGTCAAGTCTCTTGTATCCATGAGATGTATTGTGTATGTATTCCAAACAATTTAGCCTGACAGATTTTGTTCAAAACAATTTGTAGCCAACACCAACAGCATATCTATGAGACTGGTTATATAGCTACCTTCTAAATTTAAACTAGCAAGCCCCCTTACTCATATGCTAATTCACTATGCTAATGCTAGAGCATGCCACACATATGGGGTATTAATTTGGCCAATGTAGAATTTTCTTGAGTCTCTGGGTCATTCCTCCCGTCTGCATCTCGTAAATGGAAGAATTTCAGGGAAATCCTAAAAGATATATTTCTGCTAAATAGTTAGATCATGCTACAGGAGGCGTATTTAAAATAGCTTATAACGCTGCTGATTTTTGCATATTAGGGTTTAAATTGTAATGGTGGGGGGAGGGGGTTCGTTAGAATTGTCTGGCCTGAGTGTATTTGGACCTAGCCTGATACTAACATATGTTACATATTATTGTAGCATGTGTTTATGATTGATGTACTTTTTTGAGTGAGATGAAGGTGATCTGAGTGTCCTGTCCAGTCTTCTTATTTTAAGGACTTGGATTCGATTTGCCCACAAGCTGGCAGTGACCTTTGACACTTATTTGCTGTATGCAGAAACATTCAGTTTGTCTGCAGCTCCTTTTCCAGTTTGCCGTAGAGCCTCCTTGCGGTTTTATTCATTTCCTGACTGACCCAGCTTTGCACCATTCTGCCTTTTTCCCAGATTGAATCCATGTACATTGCAGAGAATTGCCAAGAACGTAGTTTTTTTAGCCTCCTGTACAGAACAGCGGCCATTAAAGCTTATTTCTGCCAAGAAATAAGTTCCTTCTCAGGCATTCAGTTTTTTAGGACTGAAATTGGAACCTTAATTTAATGAAGCTGGTGGGGGGGGGGGTTACTGAGCACAATAAGTCAGTTTGCACACAAGCTTTATAACACATAGGTTTTATAAGTTTAACGGCAGTTGCATGGATATAGCTCAAGTAAATAAGTTGAATGACCATGCCATGAAGGGTACCTTCAGCTTGTATATTTTTATTAGAGGTCATCTCTCCTGATTTAATTGCCCTTTGAGTTTCCAGGCACCGTCATCGCGAACACAGCAATGCCGACTCTGATGTCATCAGCAGAGGAGGCCTTGTTCTAAAGCTACCGACTGAGGCGCTCCAGATCGCAGTCGCCCAGGGGGGGGGCACGCGCGCGCAGAGCCTCTTCGTCAGCACGGGTGCTAACATCGTTTCATATTTTCTAATAGCCTAAAGTGTGTTGTGTGGTGAAGCTGAACACGCAGGACAGGATGGAGGATGTAGGATGACCTGTAAATCAGGTTTGTGCACTCAGGATCGGCCAGTATTCACTATGATAGGAAAGAACCTCTTGCAAAACTGGATTTCCTGAAATACATTAATATGAAGTTATTTTTGCAGCCTTATTTTTGTGTGTTGTGGGTTAATGTTAGTTCATCTGCCCCCCCCCCACCCCTGGTCTCGTCTTAAAGCTTAAAGTAGCACCTCTACACCACAGTAAAGTCATGCACAGTCGGCTCTATTTTTACTTCGGAAAGGAGCGGTTAATCCCTGTAGGGTCTCATCAGAAATTTTTAGATTAAAACATTAATTAGTTTAAGGCTTCCACATGAGGCATGAGATGAAAATTAGTTCGCGGTCTGTACAAAGTGTATTTCTTGCTTGAGAAAACAGGGAAGATAATATCATCCACATTGTCCGTTTCTTTTCTTTTTTGTGGGAGGGATGAAGTGGTCAGTGGGGAATAGGGAAATTAATTTTAGGTATATGCTGCATTGTGTGTTTCCAAGTGGCAAAAATGGCAGTACTTAATTAAGGGCCCTTGCAGGAGTACAGTCAGTATTCTAGAGTAAGCCCGTGGCCTCAGAGAGTAGACAGGAGGCGATATTTTGAGCTGTCACAGCAAGGACGGCGAGGGCCATCTGGGCCTGTCGTTATTTCCTTTTGAAGTGAGAACACTCTGGTGTCCATACGATTCGCTCTGGCTTTGAGGGTGTCCCGCGGACGGCTGGCCCTTCCGGCAGCGCCTGGGCGTTTATTAATGGCAACACCACGTGAGGTGTTTGTTCTGGAGAACATGGCTGCCCCGTGTAGCTGGCTGCTTCCAGGAGCTCTCTGGTACCTACCTCCGAGTCCCGCCTGTCCAGCTTGTCAGCTGGCGGCCCTTGGGTTTGTGCAGTTCGGCGACGTTTGGGATCCCTTCAGCCGTCTGCCTGAGCTTTTTAAATCTCGTCCTGCGGCAGGCAGAAATAACGCTGACGTTTTCGGCGACGTTTCGTTACGGGGCTGTGGAGCTCGCCCGATGGGATTCTTGGGCACAATGTAGACGAGAAATTCAGTGTCGCGCGGCCGCATTCCTCTCCCAGATGTCACAGACTGAGGAATGTGTCGCTCCCGTGAAAGTCTCACGGAAGGAAGGAATTGCTCTGTCATGGAGCCGCCCTGGTGAATGACGGGGCTGGGGCGCCTTCCCCTCCAGCTTCCGTTTGGCTGCCAGTCAGACCTGTAGGTGATCTGGGTGGAAACTTTGGCATGACATCATCGGGTTTTGTTTTTCGTAACTCCTGTTCCGTCTGTAACTCCACAGGTGTGTTTGGATTCTCCTTTGGTGGTTCTGTGACGGGGGAGGGGGTTGGTTGGTGGCTAGCGGGTGTATCTGTAAGCAGTTAGTGCTGTGTCTTACTGAGCTGTGATGCTGAATAACCCCCTTTCTCCTGAGCAATAACGTCCATTGCAACGTCCAAAATCTCCAGCCTGGTTGGTTCTGAACCAGAGACAGTGCTTTGAAGAGGCCTGCAGTTCAGTCATTTGAACTCGGGTTGCTGGTCTTACCTTGACCACGTAACGCTAAAGAGGGAATAGCGATTAGTTTGATTAGCCTTGCTAAAAGGCCGCACTAGGCTAGTTCACTGGCTCCCTATCCCTCTGTGACACTTGATGAGCTCACGCCAGTCATTCTAAGGACTCCTCTCCTTACCCCTGCCATCCATTCAGCCCACAGACCAATCAGCTGACTTGTAATGTTGTCATGGTTACCATGTGGCCATAAACAAAAAAGAAAACATCTGATCTGTGTTTTTTTTTTTTGCACTATTTTTCTTGTTGTTTTCGTGACAGTCTTGCTTTGTAAAATAAGTTCAGCTGTGTTTTATACCGTTCCTGGAAAAGGTACTTGGAGCGTTCATTTATAGAGTGTGCCGTGAAGAACATACGGGTTGGGTTAAAGCAGGGTTTTTAGCGGGATTATGTAACGTTTGTCTGTGAGGCGGTAGAGAGATAAGGTGTTCCCACAGTCGCTATATGTGTGCTTTGGGTAACCTGATCCACTCCAGCCTGCATGGGAAACAGATGTCACCTCTTAGCACATCTGTGTTTCAGGGTCTCCCCGTCACCTCCCCCCAGCCTCCCAGCCCCTGCCCCGACCCAGGCCCGTGCCCGCTCTCTGGTTTGGGGCAGCCCGCTCTCCTCGCTCTGGCGCTGACCCAGATCTGGGTGCGGTGAGGTTCTGTCTTATGTAACTGGCTGTTTTACTGGCTTAATCTTTTTCCTCAGTATTTATACGAACGCTGATCTGTCCTTGCTTTCCAGTCCGCATAATCCTGCTGAAAGAAGTGGCCGCAAACGGTTTTCCCGGCGTTTATGGGAATGGGGGGGGCCTGACATTTTATATAAATAAAAATAAAGGGAGGTGTCGTCATTTGCCTGTTCCTGTGGAGGTGAGAATGAGCACGACGGTGGGATTGGAAGAGGCACTTATGGGTGTTTTTTTATTCTATTTTATTTTTTAAATAACCCTTCAGCTGCTCTCTCTCTCGCACTGCTGAAGCAGCTGTCCCTAACGGGGGAGGGGGCAGCCCAGGGCGGGCGGGCGGGCAAGGCCAGCTGACCCCAACGGAGGTGGTGGGGAGGCTAGCGCCCCAAAAGGGTACAGCCCACAGCCAGAGCAGCTTGGAGGGCAGAGATTAGAGATGCAGGGAGTCGGAATGGAGCTTACATAATGTGAGTCACGGCTGCGAATGGGAGCTGGGGGGCTGCGATCCACACAGCTGCACCATTTGCTACTGGAGGGGGGAGTTCTCCTGGCGTGAGTCTGCCCTGGGTCTGGTACTGTATGACTTGGGCGTGGGCGGTGTCTAATTTCTCATACCGCCACACCGTCCTGGCAATATGCTGCAGAATACGGTATTTTGATTGTGGGATGGGGGTCCCCCACAATAAAATACCACGGTATGTCGCCTTACTGTAGTAGCACACCAACTTATTGTGAGCCGTGCAGTCAGTCTTCCTGCTGCGCTACTGATTACTGCTGCCTCTTCATATCCGCGGTGCGGTCCAAGGTTTGTGTGACACGTAGCTGAAGTCCCAGCTGGGGTCACAAGGCCGCTGTTCTCCAGCGTCTCTGCGGCGAGCTCTTATCGCGATGCAGCCGGTTCGGCCTGTTACCGTGGAGCGCGAGCCACGAGGCCCCCGACAGTCTGCCGCTGGGTGCTTCGCCTTTCTTCGGTTATTTTCCTCCTCAGTTCACGTCTGTTTCGTACAAAGGAACTCACTGTTCCATGCCGGTAGCAGGGAACTTCTGTGGGTGTGAATGGGGATGAGATGAGAGACATTGAAATGTTTTGTTGCTGTTAAAGAGGCGCTGCCCTTTAAGGAGGCCGCATGGCTTCGCGTCTGCAAAGGTGAAGTGGGACGTTAGTGTGTTTTTTATTTTTTTTCCTATTTTTTTCTCGTGCAGAACTGCGACAGGGTGCTTCCTGTGTACTCTGCAAGCGTAACGGGCGATTCTCAGCGCAGCAGAGAGGTTCTGACGGGGAGCTGCCTTTTCAGGTGCTGATGTTTTTCTTTTCTTGTGCCTGCGGCTTCTCGTGCAAATCACCATTGTTTGAGTGCTCCACCCCCCCCACTCTCGTCTGCAGCAGACGGACGGGATCTCCCTTTCGGTCAGCCGTCGCCTAAACGGCTCGTTTGTTTTCCCGGTTTTCCTAATCCTCAGAGCTCGCCCGGAGTGGCCTTTGATGGGCGCTCGCGACGCAGCTGGGCTCGCACGGCTAGGGGAGGAACTCTACTGCTGCCAAACTGACAGGAAACCGCACTGGAGCTGGGCAAGAGATTGGGGGGGGGGGGTGCCCGCCTCCCGGCCAATCGCGTCGCGGGCCTTGTTGCTATGTGAGCTCTGAATATGGTTTTTTCACAGGAAAGGAAGGGGGACTGTGCAGCGAGTGGAGGCCGGGACACCTGAGGGGGTGGGGGGTGGGCAGGGTGTGTAACAATGACAAAAAAGAGTGAGCAGGCGGCCGTGTCCCTGTCCTGTGCCGCCCCAGGAAGAGCTCCTCTCCTCTGCCCTGTTCTTTCCTAAATAATTTATTGGAAAATTTGACACATTTCTCAGTGAGCCGTTTAAAATTTTTCCATATTGTCACGCGATCTGCATCAGACACCCCTGTCTGGGCATGATCCGTGTCCCGTATCGGCACAGTCAGGGTACGGTGGGACGCTCTGTGGTGGTCTCCCATCGAAGCTGGCTGGTAGGGGGTGTTAAAGTCTCAGACGGCGAGAACCTCCTCACTGGGAATACTGGGATTCGTCTGCCTTCCCCTCTCCATTTCCGAGCTTTAGGCACAAACAAAATCACTTTTTTTAAAAAACCGAGGGCCTGTGTGGGAGATTTCTGCATCTGACCTCGCAGGAACTGCGAGCCTTTGTGCTCTGACTGACCTGGCAGGTGTCCTCCAGGGCCCTGGACTCCAAAGGCATGTTTATGCTGTCCAGCTCTAACAGCTCTGGCTGCATAAGTAGCCTGTTAGCGCTCATCCAAGCACCTTGTTCTTAATGTCACCCCTGTCGCTTGGAGTGTCAGAAGGAGCAGCCTGAGCTCAGCTGAGCTGAAGATCTGACAGATCGCTGAAGGATCTCCTCAGCATGCTCTGCTGGATCTCCAAGCTGTTCCCTTGATAGACAAGTACCTGATAACCTCTTAGTCATGGGACCAGTTGGCTGGGTACCTGTCTGTCTGTTGATAACCTAATCACTTTCCCAGGAGGCCCTTCTGGAGCATTGTTACAGCTGCCCTCTTTCTGGTTGGGGAGTCTCTTTGGCCCATGCAGAGCCCATTGGCTGTGGTCCTCTGTGCCTCGAGGGGAGCTCCTGCCCTTGCTCTCACCTTCAGAGGTCAGTTTCTCACCCACTTCCCCTTGTTCAGTGGGTAGCTGCTTCTGGGGTCGGATTCCCTGCCTTCACACCTACTGTTCTGTGTGCCATGGGATAAGGACACACATTCTGGAATAAGCCGCCTGCCAAAATGTGCTTTCTTTGTTCTTTGTGTGTCAGTGGGGCCTGTTTGCAGCGTGATCAGCTGTTGGTGTGTGTGTGTGTGTGTGTGCGTGAGGCTGGCTCATTTCCTGTTTTTCCGGCAGCCTTAATAACACAAAAAAAAATCTTTTCCAGTATGTATCAGACCTCTGCGTGACACGGACTGCCAGTGTGACAATGAGTAAGAGTCTAGATGAGCTTAGTGCCGCACGTGAACATGAAGGCGCTGTGTGTCACCTGTGGGGGCAGGGGAGGCTCACCAGAACAGTCAGAGGTCGGAGGTCAGATCGTGCCAAATTAAGGGGGTCTCTGGGGGTCGAGCAGCCTATGTTCCCTGCTGTGCCATTCAGTGGCCGCCGTCCGGCTCACTCTCACCCAAGACGGGGCGTCCTGCGATCCCTCACGCCCGCTGCACTGTCCCCGATGGAGTCGCCCAGCAGTGACGCAGAACAGCCAGACGCCTGCGGACTCGTTTCCGCCTCGCGGTGGGGGCTGGAATGTCGCAGTCTAACGGTACAGGAGGTTCCAGCCAATTCGGCTCCCAAACGGTGCCAGTTATGAGCCTCATGGATTATCAGTTTACACTTCAGCGATCTGTGTACTCACACGTCATCCCTGGAACATCTCCAACGGCTAGAACGGGAAAAGTGTGGAACCTGCAGCCTGCCGTGCCGACTACTGCCTGCCACGTTTTTTGTTCTTTGGAACCTCCTTGTTTGGCGGAGAAAAAGCTTTATTTCCAAGGGTGTTGGGGAAGTTTTGTGTGTGTGTGTGTGTGTGTGTGTGTGTGCACTCTGCTGTTAATGAGCATCTGACCTACACACCCAGCGATGGGATCCCTGATGATGGTGTCACACTAAAGGGACGGCACCTCCTGCTGGGGAGGAGGGTCAGTCTCCACCAGAATGTCAGAGCCATGGTGAAAAATAGATCCTCATGGTGACCTTCATTCTGCTCTTAATTGGTTGCCGGTTGTAATACGGTGTTGGGACGGGCTTGAAAGCTGCCATAAATGTGTCGGCAGCGCGCCACATTTTCCGGTGATTATCGATGCTGTTTAAGCAGGCAGGGTGGGCAGCGCAGGCTGCATCGAGGTACCCAGGATTGGTGCCCGTTTGCCGTCCTGCCCGGGAAGCTGGATGAGTGTGGCCACATAGGGCATGTGTGTGTTGTGTAAGCAGGGTAGAGTGACCAGGCTTTTCACTTGCTGATGAAAGCAGCATTAATCTGAATCTCAAACTGGCACCGAGCGTAATGATGGGGACGGTAAACACGAGCCTGTTATTACTCATCGTCCGAGACGAGGAGGTGACTCTTGTTACAGAAGTGAAATTTTTTTTTTTTGTCTGGATGCACTTTTGGCTGTGGCCAGGCTCCCAGGGTGGAGATCGTGCTGAGGGGGTGTCTGCTTCACGCCCCTGCCACCCAGCTGATCTCCAGGCCCTGGCCCAGAACCTCAGCAGGGATGGCTCGGCATGGTCCTCAGAGGTGCAGTGAGCACAGTAAACCCCACTGCAGGAGAGTCCCGTGACACTGATCATCCCACAGTGAGGCTTGGACCCGGCATCCGTGCCATGAGCTGGTCTAAAGCCTTCCCGACCTGTGACCTGCCTTCCCAATCTGGGTCACCCCTGCCAGATTTACCCCAGAATGGGAATCTATCCTGGGCTCTGTGTGCATGGTGCTACCTAATCCAGCGGCCGGTCCGCCAGCCTTGATCAAATTAAACAGGTGGATGCCTCCCGGGGCACAGAAACATCCCGTATCATGGAATGATCCACGTGGGGCTCACGCACATGGAATGGGCTCACTGGCGTCACGGAGCCAGTTTGTCACGGGGCTTTTGTCCGCTCCAACCGCTGCAGCTGAGGTGCGGGAGGCTTTTGTTTCTGTCTAGAAATGATCCTTTTGCCCCCCCATCCCCCAGTCTTCCACCCCACCCCCAAATCCTCACCTTTAACCCAGTTAGCCGAACACACTGGAGTTGGAGGAGACATGAGTGGGAGTGGAGTTGAGCTGAGGGGCCGCTGACGTCGTCGTGTGTTTTCTCGTCTTTTTCGTTCTCACCCTCGGCTTGTCTGTCTTTGTCTGGTGACCAGCGGTGCACTGTGTGTGACAGAGGCACGCCACCCCAGCTCTGCCTGCTCCCGCTACTAACCGGCCCCAGCTGCCGGCACTCTTTGGTTACACAGGCTTGCGTCAGGCTGCCCATCCTGCCTTTTGTGTTTTTGTTCACTCTGGAATCCTGCCTCTGCTTCTTCTGACATCTCTGCATGCAAGCCGTCCGCGGCTGGGGATTGATCTTTGAATCACTAGGTGCTCTGCTCTTGCATGCCTGGAATTGGCCCCGGAATCACCAGGTGCCGTGCTCGTCTGGATTTTTGGATTGACCTCTGGATCACCAGGTGCCATGCTCGTCCGGCTTTTGGGATTGACCTCGGATTCACCAGGTGCCGTGCTCGTCTGGCTTTTGGGATTGACCTCGGGATTACCAGGCATTGCGCTCGACCAGGTCTCGTGCTCGTCCGTGCCTGGGATTAGCCTTGGAATCACCAGGTGCTATGCTTATCAGCATCCTGGATCGGCTTCAGAATCATCATGCTCGTCCGTGCTCGGGATCAGCTTCTGAATTGCCAGGTGCTGCGCTCGTCCATGTTCAGGATCGGCAGGTGTGTTGCTTTTCTGTATTCGGAATCGCTGGGCGCAGTGATCGTCGATGTTCGGATTTCGGAATCACTGAGTGCCGCGCTCGTCCCTGTTCGGGGTCGGCCTCGGAATCGCCGGGCGCTGCGCTCGTCCCTGTTCGGGGTCGGCCTCGGAATCGCCGGGCGCTGCGCTCGTCCCTGTTCGGGATCGGCCTCGGAATCTCCGGGCGCCGCGCTCGTCCCTGTTCGGGATCGGCCTTGGAATCGCCGGGCGCCACGCTCGTCCCTGTTTGGGATCGGAATCGCCAGGCGCCGCGCTCGTCCCTGTTCGGGATCGGCCTCGGAATCGCCGGGCGGCGCGCTCGTCCCTGTTTGGGATCGGAATCGCCGGGCGCTGCGCTCGTCCCTGTTCGGGATCGGCCTCGGAATCTCCGGGCGCCGCGCTCGTCCCTGTT
>JAODKN010000008.1:7826632-7844267 GCA_026774425.1 Petrocephalus zakoni | reverse complement strand
CGGAATCGCCGGGCGCCGCGCTCGTCCCTGTTTGGGATCGGAATCGCCGGGCGCCGCGCTCGTCCCTGTTCGGGATCAGCCTCGGAATCGCCGGGCGCCGCGCTCGTCCCTGTTTGGGATCGGAATCGCCGGGCGCCGCGCTCGTCCCTGTTTGGGATCGGAATCGCCGGGCGCCGCGCTCGTCCCTGTTCGGGATCGGCCTCGGAATCGCCGGGCGCCTTGCTTGTGCTTTTGTACTCCGAGTTCTGGAGGGAGTGGAGACAAACGTGAATGAGGCCCCATTATCTCCCCCACTTGAACCCGTGCCAAGACAGGCGGGGGAGGCCTGAGGGGCCCAGGCTTATTCAGTGTTCCCCTGGTCCCTCTGCAGGGCTGCTACAAGCTCTAACGGGAGATGACGAGCTGTCTGTGGGCGAGCCAGCTTTCAGGTTCCGGAGCCTCTGCCTGCTCTGATCCCACCACAGCAACCTCACCAACATCTCATTTGCTCCTTTTTAAATTTCATTTTTTGTTGGTCTGTTCTTCTGTTCTTCAAATAGCCCAAACTAAATATTCAAGTTTGCTGGGAGTTCACGATTCAGCCCCTCCACCAAACGCTCATTTCTCATGTTGTCCAAACATTTGCCACCTTAGCGCGATAACAAGGCCCCTGTGTTCAGCTTCACTGGAAATGGTGCGACAGTTGCTATGGTGCTGTGTTTTGACTCTCGCCATTGTGGGTAATTCTCATGTGGCTTAAATGGTGGCTTTGTTATGTGGTACTCCTGTTTTGCTCTGAATATCACCCTTCAGTTAAAATTATTTAAAGTTTATTTTATATTTAGTGTTGGAGTGTGGCTTAAAAAAACACATACATATGGCCGGCTGTGAAAATTAGGCTTTCAAAGGCAACCTTTTCATATGGAATGGGTGGAATGAACTGGAACAGTGTGACTGTTTAACCTGGCCTGCTGCGGGCCAGCGCGAAGAGGCCCTTCTGTTGTCCTGCCCCAGGGGAACCTCGAGACATGGTCCCATTTGTCCCATCACAGGCTTCACAGGCTGGTTTGTCAGTGGGCCGGTGGCTGGAACCTGGAAATATCTCTTCAGCCGCCTGGAGGGTGAGGGTTCTGATGAGCCAGCCTGGTGGCGTCAGCTCTTCCTTCAGTGTTCATGGGTGTGGTGTCACTCCCAGCTGAGAGGGTGGATCCTGGCTCTCTAAAACTCTGTCACTCCCCCCGGATTGGAGCAGTCTGCTCTCAGAGCCAGGTTCCTGTTCTCCCCCTACCACAGCGTATCATTTCGGGGAGTTCCTGTTTTTACAAGCGTGGAAAGTTCTGGCTGCAGACCCCAGCAGCTAGATCAGGTTGATTCTAATAGTGCTTCTCAAACCAGTCCTCAGAGACCCCCAGACAGTCCTTGTTTTTGCAGAAATGTGGACGGTTTGGCTGGGATCTGGGGGGAAGCAAAAACGCGGACTGTCTGGGGGTCCTTGAGGACCAGTCTGGGAAACATTGGATTGTGTGAGATCAGCTTACTGAATGGATCGTTCTCTGTTTGAGAGTTTTGCTCACTTGATATATGTGAAATGGGGCTGTCTAGTTAAATTCCCTGCACAAACGGAACCTTAAACTAGCCACCAGTGCCTTTTTCCTTGTTAAAGAGACTACTTTGCCAAGAAGTCAATGCCAGGAAGGTGAAATTATTTGAAACTGGTACATTAAACTGGCAGGCAGCCCCGAGGCCTTACTGCCCCTGGCTCTGGAGTTTGGATGGCCTGCCCGTGTATGTGTTCTCCCCATGTCTCTAACTCCCCCACAATCTGTCGGTCGGTCTGTCTGCCTGCCTTACAGTGGCCCAGCCGCCCATCCAGGGTGTCCCCGGCCTGTCCTCCAAACCTCCGCGGAAATTACAGTAGATAGAAAGATGGGTGATTATAAGTGCCGAGCAAAGCACAATGGCAAAGGAAGACCTGTGGCCATTCCTGCTTCACGTTCTTCATCTGTTTATTTTGCCTTTTTTTCTTAAATAAGTCAACCTGTTTGTTCTGGCTGCTTAACCAGAGAAACTTGCACTGCAACCATGGCAAAATTGAGTGAGGGCAAGCCGAAATGCAGACGGGCGATCGTGTGCTCACCTGTTAGAAATGTAAAACCAAATCTGCCGGCTCCCCCCCCCCCCCACACACACACCCCAGCGTTTATTTTAACCTCTCAGACATGTAACCGAGCTTCAGTGCAGTGCTGTAATGAGTCATGGCTGGCTTGCTTCTGATACCCCCCCACAGCTGTGTCTTGGGCTTTTTTTTTGTGGGGGGCCTTACCACAGAGGACGGAGACGAAGTGTTAGGGCACAGATGATAAATTTGGTTTCCTCAAAAGGTTTCCACAGAATACACTGTGATCGGATTTCATTTGTCCTCCTCCTCTGGCGCTCAGATGGTACAGTTTGTGACTGTAAGGGACTGGGGTTAATGACCTTAATCTTGAGGTTTGACATATTATGTTGGATCAAAACCATCTTTGGTCCATCTATCCAAGTCAGAGCTTGTTTCATCCTGCAGATTAAGGTTGCCGGAGGATTGACAGGCACACACTGTCCCAGCAAGCGAACCCTAAACGTGAGTGTATAACACAACCTGTACCATTTCACTACCCTTTCGGGCAGATGCCGGGGAGGAGTTTTTTGAGTATGACGCCGAGGAGTTCCTGGTGTCCCTGACCCTGCTGATCACAGAGGGCCGCACCCCAGAATGTTCTGTGAAGGGCCGAACCGAGGGGCTCCACTGTCCACCCGCGCAGACGGCCCAGCCCACCCACAACCGACATGACTGCAGTGACAAGCTGCCACAGGTAGGGGGCGTCGGGGTCGGCCTACAGAAATGCACACGACTTTTTACGTAAATGCGCATGACCTGCGGTAAAACATGCATAAAAGAGCAACACACTGGTCATTTGCTCATCCTGAAATCTAAACGAATCAAAGCAAGATCCAGTCGAGGCAAGGTGTAAATAAGTAATTCATGAATGAATAGAATGGAATGTAGCTAATTTGATTTATGCTTGGTGTGTCATGTATGTGTATCAGACTTGGCCTCCAGCATAAAGTAATTACATATTTGTCTAATTACATTTTTAATTTTTCTATTCCATAACACTCCATCATAGGGACTCTGAGCCTCGTGCGCTTGCTGTTCATTGGCTCTTCTGACCTGCCTTCCCGGTCCCCCCCCCCCCCCCCCCGTAGTGCCGCCAAGCCAGGAAAACGCGATCGGAGGTGATGCTTCTCTGGAGGAATAACATCCCCGTCATGATCGAGGTCATGCTGTTGCCCGACTGTTGCTATAGCGACGAGGGACCCACGACGGACGGGAATGACCTCAATGATCCCGCCATCAAGCAGGACGCACTGTTGCTGGAGAGGTGGACCATGCAGCCTGTTCCCAGGCAGTATGTATCCCTGGACCATCAGTCTGGAGAAGGGTGTGGCGGGACTCAGTGGCAGGCTGTTTCCGATGTACCGTGTTGTGCTTCTCGGAAGGCTTTGAACCAACCGCGGGCCCTCTATGTCCTACACTCACTCAGTTCCACCTTGAGTTTTTACCTGAGCACTGAGTGTCTCTTCTTCCTTTCCGAGCAGGAGTGGAGACCGCTTCATCGAGGAGAAGACCTTGCTCCTGGCCGTCCGCTCTTATGTGTTCTTCTCCCAGCTGAGCGCCTGGCTGAGCGCTTCTCACGGGATCGTACCCAGGAACATCCTGTATAGGTGAACCAAGCACGTGGTGCACTGACGGTTGCTTGAGTGTGCCTTCGAGGTGGGGGGGCAGTGATGGGTGGGGATTATCTATGAATACCCACAATGAAATAGGCCAGAATATTATGGATTTACCATCTGAAACACTTTCAGAATGGGGTTTTTCTTGTTTCTGTTTTTCCACGACACGTTGGCTGATTACCGGTTTTATTTCCTGTCCGCCAGGATCAGCGCAGCTGACGAGGAATTGGTGTGGCATTTTTCACAACCCCCGACTGAGCACGCTTTTCCGGTTCCCAACATCTCTCACAGTGTGGCCTTGAAAGTCCGTGTCCAGTCTCTCCCAAGGCAACCCAACTATCCAGTCCTGAAATGTAGTATCCACACCAGCCTGAACTTCTACGAGAAGAGGGGCCGCGACCGAGACAGGAAGCCCCCCCAACGGTGCGACATCAAAGACGCCAGCCAGCTCCACAGCCGAGGCTCCTCCCCCTTCGCTCGTCCTACCCACTCCCAACGCGGAGTAGGTGGCTCGAGGATTAGCCAGTGCCCTGAAGTCCTACCTCCCAACAAACCAGCGAAATGGCTCCACCCAACGTTGACGCGAGCTCCCAACGCTCAGTCATCGGAGGGTCACATGATGTCAGCCAACGGCACAGAAGCCTCCAAGGTGCTAGCCCCTGAGATGCCAGTGAGATCTTTCAAATCCCTCTCCTTGGTGGACCACCTGACGACTCCCAGCCCGAGCCTCAGGCCTCAAGTAGGGGAGACCAACCCCCTGATTGGTAGCCTGCTCCAGGAGAGGCAGGAGGTCATTGCCCGAATCGCCCAGCACTTGAACTATTGTGCCCCGTCTACTCCACACATCCCTGACAGTCTGTTTGGCGGCATGCCAATCCAAAGCCCCAAGTCCTCCTGGGTTCCGCCCGCTGAGGACGTCATACTGAAGAAAGCCAAGGAGACCCACTGTCCAGGCTACACCAACGGCACCCACCCAGAACACACGCATGATGTCAGGAGCGGGTCCTCTGCCTCCGACACCCCTTTGCGTCGCCCATATGTCACGGGTAAATCTGACAGCGAGCCCAGACTTTCCCCAAAACTGGCCACCTGCAGGAAGTTAGTCATGCCCGACCCCACTGAGAACTCAAGAATATCGGACGTGGTGCAAGATATCTCCAGACTCATCCAGGACACCTTCCAACAATCCCAGAGCAGATGTAGTAAGCTCCTGCAGGGGGCACACATAAATTACAATGGTGTATTGAAATCAGCAGAACAGAATAAGGAGGCATGTAGTCTCCAAAATCTTCAGGCGCGGTGTGAGGCTTCCTCCCGAGACCAAGCCAATGCAAACGGCACAGACTCAAACATTTGCACAGATTTGAGATGTGACAGACTGAAAGGCCCAGACAGCACCTGTCAGAAACATTCCCACAAGCATCAGAGCACGGTCCTTGCAAAACCAGAAGAAATGCTGTCCAAACCAGAGCTAAAAGCTTTAGACAGCTTTCAGAATGCCAAGAAGAGCAGTAGCACCTCACCTGGCGACCCCAGGAGACCTCGGCGGTGCGAGGAGCCTGCTCAGCGGGGCGGCTCGAGACCAGCTCGAGAGACCTCCCCAAAAAGTGTCGCTGGACCCATAGGCATGGATCTGCAGGTGCGTTCCCAACCTCAGGACGAAAACGAGGACCCCTCCGTAACCAGAAGCCGGGCCGGCGTTGCCCACAGAACCCTGGTCAAGGAATGTCTCCCAAACGGGGATGTTCTGGTGAGTCTTTGGTGTGGAGGACACTAGAACATAATCAGAAACATCTATACATTCAGTATGCGTCAGATCCATAGGTTTTGGACATTATGATTACTGTGCCTTACATATAGTTTATTAATTTCTGATTCATTAATAGATAATATTATTGTTTTTCGTACAGAGGACAAGCACCCCGTCCAACTTGAGGCCACACAATTTGTGGAAAAGGCAGAATCGCCACTCCATTGACGGGACGGCTTTCCACCCCTGCACTGGACTACCTCTGCTTTCCAGCCCTGTGAGTCTCTCCTGCGTTTGCATTTCACGATTGTTGGACTTAAAGATGTTTGCGTATTTTTAATTCTCATTCTCACATTCACTTGTCTGTCTGCTTTATGTATCCAAATGGTCTGTAAAGTCCAGTCCTAGTGTTGTTATTGTCATCAGCACTAGTTGTCCAGTCTTGTGCCGACAACTCAGCCCAGTGTTACACTTTCTTGAGGGGTGGGTGGGCAGAGCTGTGGTGTGTGCATAGTTCGAGAGATAACAGAGGCACACCTTGCCTTTGGGCAGGGGTGGGCAGTCTTATCTACAAAGGGCCAGTGTCAATGCAGGTTTTTGGGATAACCTTTAGGTCAGATGTTCAAACCCAGGCATGAGGACTCTACAGCCAATCAGTCCCCTAATTAGTAATCTACTTAGGGAGTTGCAGCGAAAACCTGCACACCCAATAGCCCTTTCTAGATAAGATTGCCCACCCCTGCCTTAGGGTGTGGAATTCTTCTTTTGAAACTGGTTTTACTGATTGCTTTGGGGGAAGATGACTCTGGACTCTGATGGATTCTAATGGAATCCCAAGGCCAGTTTTTTCACTATATGATCTGTGTAAAAGTTGATTTAAGTATGTTTATAGTATACATCCTCATTGCTCCGAGAGGGGAGATTCATCATAAGGACATGTAGTTACTCTAGTACTGCTTCTTAGTTTGACATGCTCAACACAACAAAAAGCTCTGTTTCAATCAGTAAAACGCAAGTTGACTCTCTTCTGGTATTCCTTGGTCTATTCAGTCACCCATTGTACGTCAGCAGTGATGTTTCTTGCTGAATGATGTAAGCTTATGTATCATTCAGGCATTCTGTATAAGGCTGGACTTGTTTGCACTGTTTACTTTGTTTGCACTGTGTGTACTGCCTTTGTACCTTGTCTGTTTGGCACAATATCTAACTTTGACTTTGCATTTTGTTCATTATGTTCATTATGTTATTCCTGCTATATACATCAGAATTTCCCCCCGGGATCAGTAAAGTTAATCTTAATCTTAATCTTACTCTGCATTGAATGACCTTTAACATAATCTTAGTGGTATCTGAAATAAAGGAAATTGTATAATAGTTTGCACACTCCGTCAGGTCCCCTGTCTTTGGTATAGGAATATGAACCAGTTTCCATCTTCTCTGTAGCCCATTGAGTCATTTCCCAGTTTTGTTGGAATAATTTGGTCAATAATAATTTGGTCAACACTTCAAGTCTCCTTCAGCTGCTTGCAACATTTCTATTGGGATACCATCTGTTCCCAAGGCCTTCCTTTCAGGCAGTGATCTCAGCGATAATCAGACCTCCTCTTCTACTACTTTTTCTGTCTTGATTGTTGATGTCTTTGCTTCAGAGATCCTCTCTGTATTTGATGTCCTTCAATCTCTGGTTGATCTTCAAGGGTAGAAAGAAGTTTAGTTCCGTTGCAGTGCTTTTCTGCATTTTTCTTATTGTAAAAGCGTTATGATTTTATGATTATACATTGTATGTATGTATTTGTTTAATCTCTAATGTTGTCATTTTGTGTAGCTAAAAGAGTCCTATATATGTATTTTTCAGGTTCCTCAAAGAAAGTCACAGACTGCGTGCTTTGACTTGGACACATCGCTGCTTCGATACAACGGTCTGCCACTGACTGCTAACAAAAGGTACCTGTCACTATCATGGTTCACAAGTGACTGCAAATGTCATCTACTGTGCTGGTCATGATGTGCTGTTCTTGTTAGATGAATTTATAACCCCAATTCTAAAGAAGGACTTGTATTCAAACAAAAACAAATAATGAAAGGCATTGTATTATGAAGATATCCATTGTCTTGGGTAGTATTAAGGTAATATGGTATACTGGTACTTCAAAATACCAGAAGAGCATTGCTTCAGAAAACATCAAAATACAGTATACTGTGATATAGTGTCCGGTAGGTATGAAAATTGCATACTGCCCAAGCCTAATTTTCCAGAAAATTCGGCTCCAAATTCTAGAAAAGTTTAGGACTAATAACTTCATCTTATTATGTTAAAAAGGTGTGGCAGTCATGTAGCAGTATATGAGGAGCCTTCAGAAAAAAGTCTAGTCCTTCCAGAGCAAGGATGGGTTGAGGCTAGAGAATTTCCCAACAGATACGCCATTGAAAAATCCAGCTCTCTTGAGAACAACATTCCCCAATGAGATCAGTAAGGTTTTGGGCATTTTACCCTCTACAGCACACAATATAATTAAAATGTTTAAGGAACCGGGTCAAATCTCAGTGCGTATAGAGCAAGGCCGAAAACTACTTCTGAATGCACGTGATCTTCAATCACTCGTGCATCTTAAAAGCCCGTCATTTCTCTGTAATGGTTATTATGACATGGGCTCGGTGATTCTTCAGTAAACCTTTTGTCAGTCAAAACCATTGCATAGCCACTGTATCCACAGATCCAAGCTAAGGCTTGACTATGCAAAGCAGAAGCCATACATCGACGGTGTCCAGAAGCACCAGTGACTTCTCTGAGCTCTTCTTTGATGGCGAGGGAATCGTGTTTTGTGGTCTGACTGCATAACGTTTCAAATAGTCTTCGGTAATGAGTTTGCAGGTTGTTAATGTGTGATATAGCGGCACTGGCGTTAGCTACAAGCTAACCATGCCGCCACCCCTCTGCTGTGTTTTGAAGAGCATGTCTGAAAAGGGAGGCCAGCCAGGATGCGGGGGAACAGCAGCAGCAGCTGAGCGCGAGTGCACCTTCGGGGAGCCTCAGCCTTCTGGGGAACTTCGAGGTAATTCGGGGTCCCACCTCCACCAGCTATGGGTCCTTGCTATAGACATTTAAAGTTGAGCTGGGAACCTTTGGGGTTATTGTTTTCACCTGCTATGCCATTTTTATGTTATTTAATTTTATAAAATATGCAGTACTTCCTATCCTAAGACGCTCTGGACAGTATGGTGTATAACCTAGTTATTAGCAATCAATAAAACACGGCCATGTGATTCCTGCTACCACCACTGACATCACTGGTTTTGATGTCACCTGCCAATCTCCACAGGAATGTGTGCTGAACTACCGCCTGGAGCCTCTGGGCACCGTCGAGGGCTTCACTGCTGAGGTGGGGGCCAGCGGAACCTTCTGCCCGAGTCACATGACCCTGCCAGTCGAGGTGTCCTTCTACAGTGTCTCCGATGACAATGCCCCATCTCCATACATGGTGATTGACGCGCCTCACTTAGACAAAGCCTTGCCTCTTTCTTTTTTTTTTTATATATATATATATATATATATATATATTTCCACCTGCTTTTGCTGAGACTTTCTAGTTCATTTTTTTCTATACTCTTTTTTTTTTTTTTCTTTTCTACAGGGTGTCATAAATTTGGAGTCTCTTGGTAAAAGGGGGTATCGAGTGCCTGCTTCAGGAACAATTCAAGTGGTAAGACCTTCTTTTGTTTCGCACCCATAAGCTAATGTACTCTTTGAAAGATGTCAAGCCTCCAGCTAAGTGTGATTCCTTTGTGTAAATGGGATTTGAATTAACCGAGAAACAATATGCTGTTTTTTAAGCATTCAGATTCCCAGAGCTTCCATTGTAATTTCTCATTTCCGTCGTCCGTCGTGGGAATATAACGGCATCACCTACACAAGAGAGTTTGTTTGTTCTGTCACTTAATCGGAAGTTTGAGTCTGCTGTAAAATCGAGACTGCTGTAACAACACAATTACCGCAATATCAGGAGAACAAATGAAATGAGACAATGCGTTCTTCGACACAGCTCACAAAAAATGAAAATGTGCCACCTAGTGGTCAGCAGAAGCACAAACTACATTTTAGTGCATATTAAAATGCTGCATTTTATTACATAAAACTAGTTACATGCAATGAGTGTGCTGTAATTTTTTTATACTATATTATGCATACAAAATATAAGTGTAGAACCAATTAAGACTTTAAAATAAATCTTCTTAGGATATTTAACCCATAGTTTTCCTTCTCTGTTCCCTGACAGACCTTATTTAACCCAAACAAGACGGTGGTGAAGATGTTTGTGGTGATCTACGATCTGAGAAGGATGCCAGCCGGTCACCAGACATTCCTGAGACAGAGAACCTTTTCTGTTCCTGTCAGGCGGGAAGCCATCAGCAAAAAGCCCCTCCCGTTAAGCCACGAGAGGACTCTGCGCTACCTCATTCACCTGAGGTAAGGCAAACCACTGTGCTGCCCATTCAGTGCCGGTCTTGGCAATGCAGTGATACTCTGCAACATGCTTTGACTTCATTTAGTTTAAACAGGCGGATAGTTCAGGTCCAGAAAGTAAAAATCCAGATCAAGATTTTGTTTCAACCAATAAGTTAAGCACTCTGATTGTGACTCTTTATACTCAACTGGTTGGCTGATACAAAATCTTGGTCTGGATTTTTACTTTCTGGACATGAACTTTCCATCTTTGCCTCTAAAGTGCTTCACAGTGCGTGTTATTCCTGACACATTGTGTCACCTGACATATATGATGGAATAACCCCATTCTTCCTCTGTCTCAGGTTCCAGAGCTCTAAATCTGGAAAGATCTACCTCCATAGAGACATTCGACTTCTGTTTTCTCGCAAATCCATGGAAGTGGACAGTGGTGCTGCCTACGAGCTAAAATCCTTCACAGAGTCCCCGGCTGACCCCCCCTTCTCATCCAGATGCTAACCCTCAGTTTGAGGCCCCCTCCCCAAAAAACTTCCACCTGACTTAAAAATATGACACAAGCAGTTTAATTTTCAGTGGAGTGCTTTCCTCTAACATGATAAAATAATAATAATAATTCAACTACAGTTGGTGATAGATTTTATTTTTGATTGGCCAATGGATGAGTTTTTATTTCAATTTCAGACTGAACCATTTTCCAGTCTTTGGTGTTTGTTAGTGTTGTAGAAGCATCACACATTGAACTGGGCTTTGGGGCAGTAATAAAACAAGCATTCGACCCAGAATACGTTACACTATGGTGTCAGAAGAGCACTGTGTATTTCCAATTTAACTGGAAATTAGTAATATGATAAGACATCCTTTGTTTGTACTGTTACAGAACCACATTATCGGAAGAGTTGCAATATAAAGAAATTACCTTATTAGCTTAGTCTTTACGTTTGTTTCAGTTATTTAATATTTAAATCATTTCATTTACTGCACCTGTGACATTTGTCATGCTACGCATTATGATGTAGGGCAAAAGTATATGTAAATCATACAATGTATTTTTTGACAGTAATATTCAGAGCTGAAATATAGATATAAAGCAATCTTTAAACATGCACACGTATCTGCATATTTCTTTATTTTAAGCAAAGAATTTGAAATAAATTTGACCATCTATATTCAGTTTACCTACCTTTTGTGTAATTTTATTGGAGTTTCATGCTTTTTTTAAGGATTTGAGTTGTGATGCATAAGGCACTGAATTTTCAGCAATATATGTTCTGCCAATTTTATATTTACATACGCATCTCAGCAATACGAATGAACAGTTATGTCCTATTACACTAACTTGACAGTAGTTATGAAGGAGCAATTGTATGTAATGAGAAGAACACAAATGTGATTTTGTGAAATGTATAATGTGATATGAGTAGCAGTTTAATTTTATCCTTACTTAGGGTGTATTAATGCATGTGGCAGGCTAATATCAAGCAGCAGTCGGTAGACATTAATGAGACCAAATGCAGTACTTGGGCCCTTAAAGAGCTACAGCTCTCTAACAGCTCCCTGGACATCAGAAATGACAACATAAGTCTCCACTGAAAGAACATCGGATGGAATTAACATTTTTTCACGTACTACAGAAAATTCTATTTACAAAAGCATATCCAGATGAGATTTGTGAGCTGAATGGTCTCCTTAGCAATTCTTAGGTCAAATAAGAATATGGCCACCCCATTCCAAGGACACCGCTGTCACGGTCACAAGGGCAGGCTGGAAAACATAACTGAGCACATAAATATCAATGCACAAACTGACTATTAACTTCCAGTTTGACTTGTTCCTTCAAACGATCGTGACCGATAGTTTCACGATGTGACATGTTAAAGATAAATCTGCAGATTCATTAACCTTGGCATGTAATTGACAAGAAGTCACCTAAGGAAATGAAAAGGAGGAATCTACAAAACTACATGCAATATGTATGACATTGTCATTTCAGGCTGAAAACTTTATATTATTATTCCAGTGTAGGCTAAAAGGAGCAATGGTTTAAACTCAACTGGTTCAACCTCACTTCAGTAAAAAGCATAATATTATCCAAATTACATTGCATAGCTAATTAGTAATCTACATTGTTTCAGTTAAATATGTTGTGTTAAAATACGAATGTGTTTAAAGACAGTTACATGGGACTCTGCAGTAATTTAAATGTTTCCCCATCAGTTAAGATGTCCTTGGATATAATATATTGTCTTGAGTCTCAAGTGGGTCCTTTATGTCACACGCTTGTCTATTCAGAGTTAATCCACATCTCATGTCCCAGAAAGTGAAGGCCTAATTCACCTCAAGATAAATATTGCTATAAATGTTTCATTTTATAGTAGGCCTATTTCTGTTTGTTTGTTTTTAATAAACCGATTTAAATATTATTAATAACATACAACAATTAAAATATTGTTTAAGCTATTTACTATGTTAATTAGCAAGGATCTGCTCATTAGCATCTGGTAATCATAGCATGTATAATAAGTCCACGTTATGCATCTTCACTTGGGGGCGTCAATCAGTTTAAATACGTACTATACGATTTGCATGCCGGTTTATCAAGTAACGTACATTTAACGACGCATATACAACGTATTTTACCACATAAAATAATTAAAACACGGCTCAGTGGCCGTTATGCGTAAATCCGCAGGAAAGATGTAAAAGAATAAAATACATTTCCCATAATGCGCCTGTGAGTTTACGGCGCGAATCAAATGAAATTAAAGATTTCACTTGGAATATCTTAAAGGTACATTGCGTACATTTTAGCACATAGTGTACGTTTAGGAGCATAACTTAATGTGACAGCAGGAAATCAGCGCGCCGCGGAGCGCCTGGCGCGCGTGACGTCAGCGAGGCGGCGGCCATTTTTCCGGGGGAAGCGCCGCGGCGGTCGGGAGCACGGTCAGTCCGGGAGCGGGGCGCAGCTGCTGCACGTCTCCCTTTCGCCTATATTTATTCACAATTATGTCAGAGGAAATCGAGGAGACGAAACCCGCCGAAGAGGCGTCGACCGAGGAACAAAAGGTGTCATTTTACGTGCTTTGCGCCGCGCGCTTTCTTAGCTCGCTGGTAGCGCCGTCTGAGCAGCGAAGGGCGGCGCGCGCGCACGAAACGGGGCTGGCGCCCGGAACGTCGCACTAACGCCTGGCGGTGGCTCGTGTGGCCGTATCTTCGGGGTTTCCTAAGCGAAGTGCGGTATGGGCGCTCGCCCTGGGCGCCCCGGCGCGGTTATAGGCGCTCGCCTTGGGCGCCCCGGCCCTTAGACGGTAACCCGGCCCGTTTGGCGAATGTGGAGAAATGTCGGCCGATGCGGGCCCGGTGAGGCTGCGGTGCTGCGCGGCGCTCGGGGCCCGACTTCCCGGGGCCTTCCCCCGGACCCCCGTAAGCGGGTCGTGCCCTCTGGGCGAGCCGTAGGCGGGCGGGATCCGCAGTCGCGAAGAGCGCATGGGCCTCGGAGCGGCATATGCGGCCCATTATCGGCTCCTCTGGGTAAAATACGGCTGACGTGGCCCGGGCGTCTTTGGCGAGGGGGCCCGGATTGTCCGCAGTATTGTGTCATACGGCAGTGTGCGGCCTTTAACTTTTACATGATCTTGAAACGGACCGGCGAGCGGATCCGGTTCTGGCCGCGCCATTTGCGTAGCTCGATGCCCCCCGCCCCGCCGCTTGATAGCGGGCAGGCGGCGATGCTGCGCAAATTGCGTAACGCCGCGGAGGCCGCATGGTCCGCACGCTGGCACGGCGGCGGGCACCGGGGGCACGGAGCCCCGCGTAGGGCGTCCGGAAGGCAGCGCCCCGGTGGACGGGCCATTTCCGTGCGATCGGCCAGCAGTCTCACCTGCTTGCTATAGTGGCACCAAACTCGGAAACGATGATGTCCGTTAGCTGACGTTTATCCGAGGGCGGCCCCTGCATTTGTCGTAGTCCTAAGTGCGTTAGACGGGGTTCAGTTAGAAGTTTTCCAGCTAGCTGCGAAATCCCGTTTTGTATAACCCCCCCCCGTTTGATTATTCTTGGGGTATTTTAGCTCTGCATTGTCTGTTCTGGACTGTCTTTTTAATACTGTTTAAGGATTTAATGGAGGCACTTTATGAAGCTCTGATCTCACCTGTGTTCCTCCTTTTCAGTGCTAGTTTGAGCTTATTGCTCTTTAAAGCCAAACAATGAGCAGCTCTAATTGAATGGCAACGAAGTGATTGTGAATATTTTCTTTTTTTTGTTCCTTGGGCATTGTGATATTTTTGAATTGTAATTAAATCATGACTCTTCTGTGCTATTCTACACAATGAAAGCATTATAAACCCTTTTATTAAATCAATTTATTCTGCTGAATTTGGGACTGGTGTTCATTTATGGTTTACATGGAATTAGTAATAGCTGACCCAGCCCAGAATGCTGTTCAAATCTGTTCCCTTTTATGACTCAGCACCTCTTGCACGTTTAGCCAAGGCTACGGACGGCTGAGAATTGTCTGAGTGCAGCTGGCATTCGCTAGGTGATATGAAATCCATTGGAGTGGAATGAATGGGTTGCTCACCGATTCACATGCTGGCTTTTCCTCCCCTCACGATGCGGTACCATGGATCCCCGTCTGTAGGCTTGCCTTTATGTGACTGTCTTCACCTTCGTTGTAGGAAATGGAGGACAAGGTGATCAGTCCAGAGAAGGCAGAAGAAGCCAAGCTGAAGGCCAGGTACCCCAATCTTGGGGCCAAGCCTGGAGGCTCTGACCTCCTCCGGAAAAGACTTCAGAAGGGGGTGAGCTTTGGCCCTTTTCTGTGGATGCCTGAGTTTGTATATCCAGCAATTCCTCAGTTTTTACTTCTTGTTTTTTTCCCCAGTTAATTCTTGATTTAGTATTTTCTGTTTAAGTTCCAGTTAAAAATTGTATATCGTTCTTGATCTTCAGACAGTTGGAAATGGCTCTGTAGGTGTTCTTGGGCATTATATGACTTTCCTGTTACGTCTCCCCGCAGCAAAAGTACTTTGATTCTGGGGATTACAACATGGCAAAGGCCAAGATGAAGAACAAGCAGCTGCCAGCGGCAGCGGCGGAGAAGACTGAGATAACGGGAGACCACATCCCCACCCCCCAGGACCTGCCCCAAAGGAAACCTTCCCTAGTGGCCAGCAAGCTGGCCGGTTGATGCAAGCATGGAAGTGGCACTTTTTAGTTCACTTCTCATTTGCTACCTTAGTACTGTTCCCTGTCATGTTAGTATTGTCTCATTCTTTCATTTTTCCTGTTCCATTTTCTTTGTGTAAGTGCTCTGAAAGAATTTCGTGATCAGCAGGCAGACTACAGTCAAATAATGCTGCTTGAGAGTGACCATGTTTAAAAAAAGAAAACAAAATGGAATGTAGTCTGTCAGTGGAGAAAATGGGGTAAAAGCTAAATGAATTCTACTTGAAGATTTAAATGAACTGTAGTTGTATTGAGGGTAAATGTACGTGTGTCCTAGGTTTGGGAACCGTGGCACAAATTGATGTTTTAGAAAGTTTTACATTTTTACCATTCCATAGGTCACCTAAATCATGAAGTCAGTGTGCTGTAACGGTTTAACATTTCCCCGATGAAGTTCACGCCCCTGGTCCCATTCCGGCTGCAGCCAGCTTTCATTTTATACACGTGAGGAGGGGAATAGACGACAGATGAAGAGGGACCCATATAGCTAGCGCCAGGTCGCATTTAGCAGGAACATGACGTGACACTAGGTTCTGAAACGTAGCCGCTGCTTGCCCCGATTTTAAACGATTAAATGGCCTTAAAATCCTAATTCAGCTTCAGCCACGCTTTGTCTTGGGCAATATTTGTCCATTTGTGGAAACACCCCTTCCACTCCACCATGATCCTGTTCCGGATAGTGGGCTGAAAACTGACCTGAAGCCAGTCTCCGTTGAGGTTTTTTGTAGTTGGTGACTATTCAAGGTGTTTCGAGGCGTGCATGTGCATTGACTGTACTGTCACTTTTGTGCCATTTGTTTTGTAAATAAAATAGTTTTGCACAAATCAATTTCTTTTTTGCCCTATCCTACCTGTAGTTACTGGTGGAGCTCTCCCGTGTATGAGAAGAGCTCTGTCCTGGCTGTGCATGGGTGTGTGGAATGAATCCACAGCAGAAGTCTCTGAAAAGACATCTAAATGAGCTTCAGCTTTCGGTCTGATAAAACCTGGTGGTTAGAGGAGGCTGGCAAGGTCAGAGAATAACAATGAAAAGGTGAACGATGGGATTGAGCTGCTGTAGTAGTAGCTATAGTATGAGTGAATGTTTATGGGTAACTTACCTGTGGCATCTGCTCTACATAGTTACTCGACTCCATTCGGCCTTCAGTTCTTGATTTTCAGCTGTTGGACATGATGGTGGATTTTGTTAGACTTGCGTGCAAGACAGTCTGAACTGCAACGTTGATTTGGCTTTAGTTCTATGAGGGTATAGTCTTCCATACTGAATGTTAGATTTGGGTCCACCTGTCACTTTAACGAGAAACCTTTTTGGGACCGTTTCTAATGGTTAAAGGGAGAATCGTTTCTTCGCTGCGTGAAAGCTTAAAGTGCATTGTGTCAGAGACGTTTTGGCAAGACAGTTCTAATCAGTATCTCATATTTGCCCAGGACAAGCAGTTAGATGGATGCTAATAGGTGAAAAACTTTTGAATAAAGGTTTTTGTGATCACAGCTACTTATACAAAATGTATGTGCTGGTCGGTAATCTAAAAATATGAGCTTCGAAGAATTAAATGAATTTAAATGATATAAACGTTTTTTGTTTTTGTCGTCTAGGTGTTTCACGTGAATGTATAATGCATGTGTAGATGTCATTTAATTGGCTCACCCTCTTAACCATAATAACGTTTACATGACTTTAATTAAAGCAATACACAGTCCAAGCATCCATGCTATGGGGGCGGGCGTGGATGGTAATTTGTCCAGATTCCGTACCGCCTAGAGTTTCTGGAATAATGTTCATGGGAGTCCGCTACAACGCTCGTTGTCTTTTCCAATGACACCAACTTCGGCCAAAGATGTAAAACATCGTTACAGCTTTAGTATAATGTTCATGACATGAAATGACTTGTTATATTTTTGGAAAATAATCTTTATATATCTATATCAAAGTTAATATATAAAGTTTAAATCCTTTTGTTTATATGAGTTCAGTATATCTTGAATGCAATGATACCCCAGATGAAGCAAGAACAGTGAAAACGTTAATACGTCTCTTTTACCATCTTTATGCCGCCCATGTTTATGATTCTTCAGTGATAAAGGTAAAGAAACTTTTATAAGCTGAACACGCAGCGAGTATGTGATCCATAACACCTAAGGATCTCATACTCGCTGCGTGTTCAGCTTGTAAAATAACCCACGAAGAGAGTAAGAGATAAATAGGTGTATAACCCGTGCAGAGAGCATGAGATCCATAGGTGTATAACCCGTGCAGAGAGCATGAGATCCATAGGTGTATAACCCGTGCAGAGAGTATGAGATTCACAGGTGTATAACCCGTGCAGAGAGTATGAGATCCATAGGTGTATAACCCGTGCAGAGAGTATGAGATCCATAGGTGTATAACCCGTGCAGAGAGCATGAGATCCATAGGTGTATAACCCGTGCAGAGAGTATGAGAT
>JAODKN010000008.1:7781365-7793716 GCA_026774425.1 Petrocephalus zakoni | reverse complement strand
CCCCCCTAACTAACTCTCATCTTCATCTGAGCACATATTTTATGTTCTAGTTCTCCCGGGCTTCTTAGGTCACGCGCCCATACACACACACACACACACACACACACACACACACCCTAGTGCCTGACCTAGCCGTTTCAGGATCACAGGGCCAGTGGGCCGCGCCGTCTGCCCATGAGACAGAGAGCTCTCCTGCAGCACACTCACTATAGTGTGATGGCTGTTCTCTTCTCACTGAGACTCTCTCCTCAGCTTCTGTGCATGGTGGTAGCTTCCAGTCAGTTTGGTGGCAGTACTTCTGCAGAAAACCTCACCTTAGTCTGCCTTGTCTGACCAGTCAGCTGCTTGAGCCTGGGGTTCATGATGCCACTCTCTTAGCCAATCAGAACAGAGAGTCTCAGTATCCTGTTTGCTAATGAGCAGAGTAGCTCAGGGGCCTGGTTAGTGCACATGGAGTTTTATTTAATTTGTCTGTCTTGCTCTCCCGCCTCCCTCTCCTCCTTTCCCCCTCTTTCTCTCTCCTTCTCTCCCTCTTTCTCCTCTTCCTCCCATCCCCAGGCTGCTGGAGTCGCAGATGCAGTGCCAGAGGAGGAGCCATGACAATGAGGTGGAGGCTCTGCGCGGGGAGCTGCAGGGCCTGAAGGAGGAGACCAACCGGCAGCAGCAGCTCCTGGCCCAGAACCTGCAGCTGCCCCCGGAGGCCCGCATCGAGGCCAGCCTGCAGCACGAGATCACACGGCTCACCAACGAGAACCTGGTGGGTGCCCGCCACCGCGTCCCCCTCTGTCCCTGCCCCCCGCGCGCGTCCCCCTACGTCATTTATTTCTGATTACTTTTACTGATTGTGTGTTAATCCAGTGATATACCATTCCATTCCATTTTGTTACCTGTCCTGCAGTGTCTGAGACTCCCCATCAGATTTCAGTGTCGTACATTACAGCATTATCTGCTTTTAAACACTTCACTACAATTCAACAGTCAAAATCGTCGGTAGAATTTATTACATGTAGACACAATGGACAGATCAGAGTACTCTTAAATTGGGAATTCCACTATTCCGAAATACACTCCAAAAGCTTTAACAAATAAGAAATTTTTAATTAGGGATTAAGGGTTAGATATTATGTGTATATCACTGTTATTAAGCAACTAAATAAATAAGTAATGTGAATATTCCAGTATCCAGACATTTAAATCTAATTTTGTGAAAGAAAATATATTAAAATAAAACGACTGTTTTCTAAAGATGTTTGGAGATCTCTTATGTTGGTACTAATATTCACTGTTTAATTCAGACATGAACGAGTGACAGACCAATGCACTGCATGCTGGGTAATGCAGTCCTCTTCACAGCAGCCCTCGAGCCTTTAAGGCTGGGTGGCTATCCCTGCATTCACAGAGGCATCTTATCTTTCTGGATCTCGCCTCACAGGACATGAATGCCGACGACCCAAGCAAATATCGGGAGTCCCGCCTCTTGGTTTTACGGCGAATGATTGTATGTAGTGTTGATGAAGAGATTACAGCACACGTGTGTGCGCATGTGTATGTGCCTTTGTGTGTGTGTGTGTGTGTGTGTGTGTGTGTGGGCGTTAACAGTACTGTATCTGATAGAAGTGGGGTTAGGTGCATCTATCCAAATGGCAATTGCTAAATTTGGGTGGGAGGGCGGTGGTGTATGCAGGAGAAACAGTACTGTATGTGCTCGCTGTGTGCAGTACAGAGCAGTGCGAAACAAGACCTACGTCGCTAACAAATTAGCAGCCACCCAGTCCCTGTCTGTTAACCCACTCCTACCAAGTTAGAGCTCACTATACCTAATACCCTGTTACTCGTTGTTACTCACTGTTACTCAGTCATGGAAGCACAGTCTCTGCATACTCATGTGTATGTGTGATGCTTTTGATCATGTGACTGATATATGATATTAGAACCCAATAACATTTGTCCTTTTAAAGGTTGACAGATTATTAATAAGCAAGGAAAGACTTTGTTTCCATAATTTGCACTGAGAAATAGCTGCTGATCCCTCCTGAAATTGTGCACCGAGTTTGTTCCTAACATGCTTTCCTGGCTTTCTGCAGGACGCGATGACTAAAATGTGTTCTCTTCTAGCTTTTTTTCCAAGCCTGTCAATGATATAAGAAATTAGAAAGGCGTGACGTCCTGCGTTATGTGAGAGTAACTTCTCCCCATTTCAGGATCTCATGGAGCAGCTGGAGAAGCAGGACAAGACTGTCCGCAAACTCAAGAAGCAGCTGAAGGTGTTTGCCAAGAAGATCGGCGAGTTGGAAGGTAAATGTGGCGGTACCGCCGGGGCCTGGAGGCTACCTTAATCAGAGATGGGGAAAAATACATCAGAATGTATTTTTATAGAAAATGCAAAATACGCCATTAGTAAAATGTATCAAAATAAACTATAAAATACAGGGGTACTATACTGTAATTTGTTAATAATTTTATTATAGTAATGCTGACCTTAGTCACTTGGTAATGGTGGTGCTGTGTGTCCAATGTGCCCTCTTCTGAACTGCGCAGTTGGGGGTCAGGTGGAGAACGTGTCCCCGGGACAGACCGTGGATGAGCCTATCCGGCCAGTCAACATCCCTCGCAAGGAGAAGGACTTCCAGGGCATGCTGGAGTACAAGAAGGACGATGAGCTGAAGCTGGTGAAGAACCTCATCCTAGGTGAGTAAAACGGTCACCAGTTGTCCTACCTCCTACATGGCATCGGTGGAGGCCCACTGGCCAGGCTGTGTGACGATGGTGAGATGGCAGCTTGTGGGTGATCTCACACGGTGCCCTACGCCTGTGCAGAACTGAAACCCAGAGGTGTGGCCGTCAACATGATCCCGGGCCTGCCGGCCTACATCCTGTTCATGTGTCTGCGACATGCTGACTACATCAACGACGACCAGAAAGTCCGCACACTGCTCACCAGCTCTATCAACAGCATCAAAAAGATCTTAAAGGTATGTGTGGCTTGTAGTACACTAATAGTCCAGCACGGCTAATCCATTATCTACGGCAATGTTACCCATTCCGGTCCTCAGAGACCTGCAGACAGTCCATGTTTTTACTCCCTCCCAGCTCCCTAGCAAAAACGTGGACTGTCTGCTGGTCCCCAAGCACCAGATTGGGAAACCCTGATCTACGGTGGCCATGTTTGTTCTCTCTTTCTCTCATTCTCTCGCTCTGTCTCTCTGTCCTGCCATCGCTGTCTCTTGCACGTTAACAGCAGAGCATCAGTAAATATAAAGTGTCACATGTCTCCTGACTTGAAGTCTCTTGATCCTGCTTACAGAAACGAGGGGATGACTTTGAGACAGTCTCCTTCTGGCTTTCCAACACCTGTCGTTTCCTGCATTGTCTGAAGCAGTACAGTGGAGAGGAGGTAGGACCATAACCACAGATGGTCTAAGCAGTGCCTACTTTGTTAGTTCCTGCTTGGCGATCTTGACCTTAGGAGTCTGTGGCACGTCCCTCTGCAGGCATTCACCAAGTACAACACAAATAAGCAGAACGACCACTGTCTGAACAACTTCGACCTGGCGGAGTACCGCCAGGTGCTGAGCGACCTGGCCATCCAGATCTACCAGCAGCTCATCAAGTGCATGGAGAACATTCTGCAGCCCATGATAGGTAATCCATCCAGTCACGGCACTCAAGTCTCTGAATGGAATCCTAGTAAACACATCTGTGTTAAACGTGCCCTAAATAATATATCCCTGTCTAATGAAGTGTTGCATGTCTCGCTTCTCCTTACACGGGCCACAGTCTCAGGAATGCTGGAACACGAGACGATCCAAGGAGTGTCGGGCGTGAAGCCCACGGGCCTACGGAAGCGGACCTCCAGCATTGCCGACGAGGGTACCTATACCCTGGACTCCATCCTCCGCCAACTCAACTCCTTCCACTCCACCATGTGCCAGCACGGCACCGACCCCGAGCTCATCAAGCAGGTGGTCCGCCAACAGTTCTACATCATCGGCGCCGTCACCCTTAACAACCTGCTGCTGCGGAAGGACATGTGCTCCTGGAGCAAGGGCATGCAGATCAGGTATCCATCAGCAGAACGGGCCAGCCGCGTTGTCACGCTCGTTAGCGTCTCATTTGGATTTGGGTTCCTTGGGTGGATGAATAGATTGGTGGAGGTGTGATGGAGATCATTGCAAGGGAACAGCAAGGTCTGCAACGTGGAACATGCTTTGTAACACGCTGCTGCTTCTCCTCCTTACCAGGTACAATGTCAGCCAGCTGGAGGAGTGGCTCAGGGACAAGAACCTGATGAACTGCGGAGCCAAGGAGACACTGGAGCCCCTGATCCAGGCAGCACAGCTACTACAGGTCAAGAAGAAGACTGACGAGGACGCCGAGGCCATCTGCTCCATGTGCCATGCCCTCACCACTGCCCAGGTGAGGTTCAATATAAGGATTTATTTGGGTGTTTAGCGGTTTAGATCTCTCAGGCTCCGTCATCTTGAATCACTAATGTTTTGATCCGTTTGCTCTTCTGGCAGATTGTGAAGGTGCTGAACCTGTACACTCCGGTGAATGAGTTTGAGGAAAGAGTGTCCGTCACTTTCATTCGAACCATACAGGTAAGAGCGACAGAAGCTTAAGGAAGCTCTCCCTGTCCACTTCTCCGGCATGTGTAACCTTCACGTGAGGTCACAAATCAGTCACATTCTGTCATTGTGGTAGAAACAAAGTAGCATGTGTCTTCATGTTCGTCCTTGTCGATTCGCTAACTGTTCTTCAACTTTCATCTGCAGACCCGCTTACGAGATCGAAAGGAATCTCCGCAGCTCCTGATGGACACGAAACTCATCTACCCCGTGACATTCCCCTTCAATCCTTCGTCTCTGGCCTTGGAGACCATCCAGATTCCCGGAAGTTTAAATCTAGGTTTCCTCACACGTGTCTAGATGCCCCAGCACTTCCTCTTCCCAATAGCTGGTTTCAGCATGTGTCAGTGGTTCTTCTGATGGGAGTTCTGTGGTGCGCACAATGGTACCAAGTTTAAAAAAAAAAAAAAAAGTTATGCCCTTTTAATCAGCCCCCTTAACAATAGCTAGGTGTTCAGTCTGTAATGGATGGTGCAGAAATGACTAAGCTGATGTGTGGACCTCTGATAGCAAGGCTATCCAGCAAGTGGAGGTTCTCTCTATCACACACCTATACAATTATTGGCATTATCATTATTTATTATCAATATTAATATTTGAGAATATTTGTATTTATGACCCATAATCATCCCAGACTTACTAATGGATTTGCCCATAGTGGAATTGACAAGCCACCACATCTCAACCTGGGGACAAATATGGATGGTATATATTGTAATTTGTCATATTAATGTCAGTAAGCTTTACAATATGTAGAATAAGTAAAAAATGGTGCATTAGTAAACTATTTAATGTAGATGTTAATTTCTTAGTTTATGTATTGAGACTTTACCTAGTACATTTAGATAGAATCTATGTCTTGTGTAACTTGTATATCCAAGAATATTGTACTTAGGCACGGCAGAGTTTAAGATTATTGTCCTCCTGAATACTGATACTGTTTACAACTTACGTTCACTGCAGGTATCATTGTCACAGTTTGAGGAAACCATAAGGTTGATGTTTGGGCCTCCACACAGTTCCACATTAAAGTTCCCTTACCTCTGTGTTTCCCAACCCGGTCTGTTGAAACTCCTGGACACTTCACATTTTTGCAAAAAAAGTGGACTGTCTGGGGGTGCCCAAGGACCATTTTGAGAAACATCACTGCAGCCAGGACAGGGATGTACCTGGTCTGGGGGGCCTTAGCTGACTAGAGAACACCTGTAAATGCTGTGTGTGTGTCTGTGTGTGTGTGTGTGTGTGTGTCTGTCTGTCTGTGCATGTCTTGCTATAACTACCAGCTGCCCCCCCACTGCTATTTATGTGAGTGCTGATCGACCTTAGGCCTCCCTTCCAGGGTGTTTCTCAATTTGGCCATCATGTTTGGAGACGTAACACATTTTAAGCACAAAGGCACACTGGTTTTGTTTTCCATGTAAAGTACCAAGCCGTTGGTTCTCAGCTTAGGGCTTTGGTTCTTGGCTTATTTCAGTATTAATGTTATGAAACTTATGTTAAGAGCATGTGTCATGGATGAACGTTACCAAGAAAACAGTCGGATATCTTTTTTTCTGAGGCGATTGTTACCCTGAATTTGCACACTATAATTTATGGTAATGTCAAGCTTTCTGTAATACTGGCAAATCTTTGTGCTTCATGGACCAAACCTCTACCTTTACCCCCTATTTAATGTTAAATGCAAAATATATGTACGATAGTTGTGCCAGAAATGGGTATTTACAAGAACAAATCTAAGACAAGCTGTTTGATCTGTTTTTTGAGTGTTTGCCCCCCGCCCACCCTTTTGGTTTCGTCTACATTTTCAGATGTTGTACACCCTACGGGTCCCTGAAGTCCACAGACCCACCAGCTCACCCGTGTAACGATATGATCCAAAACGTCCAAAGATCTACACCACTGATTAATATGCTAGCTTGAATTGAACGTTTTTTAAACGGCGTAGGTAATAAATTAAACCACAAGCCATATTAATAACCCCGTGTAGTATGAGAATGCATATCGTCGGCCATTAGCCGTCCTGTAAATACGTTTCTATCTATTCAGGCAGTCGCAAAAAAAAGTTTATAGGCCAATCAATCGTGCTGACAAGTGAATTATTTATAAAGGCGTTACAACGGCGAAAAACTGCGCCGGGTTTTTGCAAAGCCCTTAGTTTTAGGACGTACTGGAAGGACAATGAACTCAACTGCTGACCACGTTAGTATATATGTGCAATGCATATCAACTAAGTGATTCCTACTGGAAATACCTAATTTATCCTTTTGAATGTTTTGTTTGCGCACCATGTTTTGTGTGTTTTAATTTAATGTAGTGTGGCACCATGCACACAGTCGGTGACGTTTCTCTTTGTGGAGTATTTTATTACAAAGCTGGAAAGGGGTTTTAAAATTATTGCCTGTTCTTGCTAGTTCCTGGCTATGGGGTTCGTAACAATGTAAGGTACTCAATCTTCACGTTAATGGTACCTCTCTTTGCGATTTTAAAAGAATATGCTAAGGAATTGAAATAAATGGTGGTTTAAGCTGTTTTCTGTATATACAGTTCATGATTTTAACAGTGATGATTAACTATTGCTAAGTAACCACGTATCTGCAAATGCAATCCAACTTGTATCATACCTTGGCATCAAATTCTAAATTGGTCGCCCAGCAAACTGTTACAACTGATTTACATTTCGGCGTACGACATGATCGATCTTATTAATATGTATTAGGGTAAAAATCAGTTTTTGATTACCGTATAAAATTTTACTTGGTTAACTTTATGCATTGAATTAGTTTCCTTATAATATTTCAGTGGTCAGCAGGTTAATCCGATCAATGGCTGGGCTTCGCTTGGATGTTTTTCTTAGTATTCGATTCTTCAAGGTCTTCACCCTTAATTTTTGCCAGAATTTCAATACAGTCCTGCAGATGTTCTCGATTCACTTCACAATTTGAATGAATATCACTGAATGCTTCTGGAGACTATTGACAAACTCACATAGGACTGTGTTACCGCCTGTAAATAAATGAATGAATGAGTGAATGTGGGGAAAAACCACTCAAATTCTCCAGCCTGGACTCCAGTAAAACCAGTAATGGCCATAATGCAAGAAACTGTAAGAAAAACGATACCAGAACACTAGGAATACCACTCAGATGTTTCACTTGTCTGACCAATGTTACTCACAAAAAAAACTGGTCTTTCCATGAACAATTGTGCAAACGTGAAAATCTAAAATGTCTGTAAGTCACGGTGATTGTAATTAGCAACTGTGTTCACTATAGAAAATATAAGTTCAAATTGTCGAATCTGTATAGATAAATAAAGGAGTTCTGCACTGTATATAGGAAATACAACATGCTGTCGCCTTTATTTTCGGCCTTTTTGCTCCTCCAGTGATACTGCGTCAAATAAAACCAAGTAGCCTACTATTCCATATAAATGAAATGTATATTGTTGTATAATGCAGCGGGTTGCATGCAGCTTACAGCCCTTGTGTGTGAGAGAGCTGTCACACACGAAGTGCGTTTTAAAGGGCCGGAGGGTGAATGCCTGTTTTCCCAGCGCCTGTGCAAACGGACACACCCCGCATATCACAAGACGGAACGGGCGGGTTGCAGACGGAGCAAAGTCCGCCCGGCAGGTGAAGCAGGAGCCGGAATTTCAGCTCCCTGCGGCTCCGATCGCAAGCTTCTCGTACCGTAGGTGGGAGCTTGGTCTCGCCGGAGACCGCAGCAGAGTTTCGCAGCTGGATGTGCGCTCCCTGTCCCGTCCCTGGTCCCGGGGAAGGCGGCTTTATCTCTCTGCTTGTTAAGTTGTCCGTGTTGGCGTTGCCATGGCTCTCTCCGAGCTCTACACCAAGGTAGGATTGCTGTGCATGGCTGGTATTACGCCGCCTAAGTAAATACTGTACACGAAGCGGAAATGCCTTAATTATTTAACTTATAAAATGTACCTTTTTGTCGACAATTCAGACTCCCAGTTTTTTAATTGAATTTTAAATGTTTTGATAACCTAGTTTTGTTGCGATACTGACATTAAAGGAATGCGGAGATATCGGGGCAAAATTTGTATGGGGAAAGTTTAAAAAAAACAAAACAGCCTGTAATTTAATTAACTTTCGTTAGAGATGTTTATAACTTAACCCGGATTGTAAGCATTTGGTTACCAAAACATTAACATTCTGCAGCCAAATTTGAAATAATCGTTCACTGATGCATTAGTTAAAAACAAAACCGTTGTTTGTATTGATCAAATTTCCTCCGTCTTCGTTTGCTTATTGTCATTCATTTTCCCATCTAGTATAACAGAGTGTGGATTCCAGATGCCGAGGACGTGTGGAAATCAGCCGAGATTGTACAGGACTACAGAACTGGGAGCAGTGTGTTGGAACTGCAGCTTGAGGATGGAACTGTAATTACACCAGTTATCTCATATACAGGCAAAGACAAATGAAATAGAAATCATGAAAATGCTGTGTGGGAGCAAGACGCACAGAGCTTTTATCCTGAACCTCTGAGGATAAAACACTGCGGACGAAAAAAGTATCAAAGACTCTACTTTATATTCATGTCGTGTTATATATGTCATGTGATATGATATGATATATATAATATGACTTGATGGTTGACAGTCTCATGGTCTTCATTTCTGGCATTGCTGTGAGATGTTTCTCCTCTCGAAAGGTACTGAGCTATGCTCTAGATGCCAACCAAGAGCTGCCCCCTCTGCGGAACCCCGACATCCTGGTGGGAGAGAATGACCTCACAGCCCTCAGCTACCTGCATGAGCCGGCCGTGCTCCACAACCTCAAAGTCCGCTTCGTGGAGTCCAGGATCATCTATACCTACTGTGGTGAGCACAGCCTTAATCCCATAGCCTGTTTCCTGCTTGTTAGGTACCCTGATTGTTTTTTTTGTTTGTTTTGGTTTTTTTCGCTGCCGCTCTGTACAGTACATTTTTCCATTCACAGGTATAATCCTGGTCGCTATAAATCCTTACAAGCAGCTGCCCCTTTACGGAGATGCGGTAATCCGTGCCTATTCGGGCCAGAACATGGGGGACATGGACCCCCACATTTTTGCAGTGGCTGAGGAGGCTTACAAGCAGATGGCCAGGTGTGAACTCGGGACTCAGTGTCCATTCATGAGATAATGAGAAGCTTTTGTTTTGCTGTATATGTGTGATATACAACACACTCATTGCTTGGATCAATGCTTCTTGTCCTCAAAGGTCCTGAAACGGGTTTTATGTGGAATTGTTTGTTATAATAGCACACATATATAACATCAATGTATATTAAAAGCAGGCCATCTGGGGAGGAAATTGTATGGATTGTGTAATGCTTCATAGCTTTATAATTGACTATTAACTGTCATATCTACCAGTAATGTAATAACATAACTCGGTAGGTCGCTGCTGGCCTCAACAGCAATAGCGTTCGATTCTTCTCCTGGTGAAAGTCTGGTTTCTGCCTTCCCAGGAAGAACAGGAACCAGTCCATCATAGTGAGTGGAGAGTCTGGGGCAGGGAAGACTGTGTCTGCCAGGTACACCATGAGGTACTTTGCTATGGTCAGCAGGTCGGGCAGCAAGGCACACGTGGAAGACAAGGTTCTGGCATCCAACCCCATAACAGAGGTCAGCACCATTCTCCCTACACTCTTTCCACAGTGGACCCAAGTCACATTATAATTTAAATCACTTGGGAAATACATTGCAATGTAAGGAATCGCATTGCATGAAATTTTCACCTGTCTATGTCTTTGTTATCCCTTGTCAGGCCATCGGCAATGCGAAGACAACTAGAAACGACAACAGCAGCCGTTTTGGGAAGTACACGGAGATTAGTTTTGACCAAAGATATCAAATCATTGGGGCGAATATGAGAACGTACCTTCTGGAGAAATCCAGAGTGGTATTTCAGGTGAAATGTTATTTTTGTGATTTGTTTCAATTAATTTTTACTTTTATTCATATTTCGAATGAGACAGTCTCCTTTGTGAAAAATAATGTAGCATAAGCCGCAGCGCCTACCTGTCGTCTCTGTAGGTGGGGGACAAACTGGATTCCCACAGTAATTCAGTCTTTTCCTCAGTCAGAGAATGAGAGAAACTATCACGTATTCTACCAGATGTGTGCTTGTGCCGATGAGCCAGAATTCAAGGACCTGAGACTATGTGAGTAACTCTGTGTGTGTTCAGGTGAGATACCAGCAGAGGTGGGCAGTTCAGGTCCAGAGAAGTCCACACCTAGATTTTGTTTCAACCAACCAGTTGAGTCACAGAGTACTCATCTGGTTGTTTGAAACTAAATCTTGCCCTGGATTTTTACTCTCTGGACCTGAACTACCCACCTCTGAGTACCAGGGCTGGTTAACTTAGGATAAACTCAACCCCATTATCACCTTGACTTCCTGGTAGGATTTTCTTGTTGAGTTCAAATTTAGAATCGGATTGGTGTTCTGCTACATTCTGTCTGTTTGGAGACGGATTAAGATGACCTACAACTAATGAGTCAGGATTTTTGGCAAGTGTTTATATGTCTGAACGACTGTTCTGCAAGGACATTACTTTATATTTATATATATTCATATATAGGTGTTTATATTCAGAACAGAGTGCAAGTTTCACCACTGACTTGAACTTTTTCCGCACCTGCCTCAGTGGACATATGAATAAACTACTTTTATTTGAAGTAGATGGAAATGGGTCCTTCTTAAAACACAGCGGATTTGTTGAGTTTTGCTTAAGAATCTGATGCAAGCATATCATAAGTCCGTAATATTTCTGTTTGCAGTGAGTGCGGGCGAATTTGCCTATACCAGCATGGGCGGGGCCACCAGCATCAATGGCGTGGATGACAAGGCGGAAATGGCAGAGACACGGCGCACATTCTCCCTGCTGGGTGAGGGCAGCCTCGCCAAAGCCCGGCCTCGGCCCATCTTAAAGCACCCCTGTTCACACTCCGTCTCGTCCCCCAGGGCTGAAGGAGGCCTTTCAGATGGACGTGTTCAAGGTGCTGGCGGGAATTCTGCATTTGGGAAACATAGATATCAAATCTGCAGGGGCCGACACGTCGTCAGTCAGTGTGAGTTTTCCTAACTCAGGGTTAGACTGGAACAAATGGGAATTTTGGGTTTAGAAATGAGGCTTCTTTGGTTACATGGGAAATCACAGCAGTAGGCCTTTTGTGGTAGCATGACACACTGGCCGAGGGCACTGTGAGCCATGTCCTGCCCCCCCCCCCTCCCCAGACCAGTGACAGGCATCTGGCTGCCTTCTGCCATCTCTTGGGTGTCGGCGCAGAAGGCTTGTGCCGCTGGTTGTGCCACCGCCGCATCGTGCTTGTGGCTGAGACTGTGGTGAAGCCCGTTCCCAGGGAGCGTGCTGTCAACGCCCGCGACGCCCTGGCCAAGCACATCTACGCCCACCTCTTTGACTGCGTCATCCGCAACATCAACACCGCACTGCGGTTTGCTGGCCAACAGCACACCTTCATCGGGGTGCTGGACATTTACGGGTACATCAGGCATTGTGGCCTGCTGCCTAGGGACACTTCCTGTCTGTGTGAGGGCTTTGTGGCCTGCTGCATAGGAACACTTCCTGTCTGTGTGTTGGGCTTTGTGGCCTGCTGCCTAGGGACACTTCCTGTCTGTGTGTGGGGGTTTTGTGAGTGTTGCCTCGGTCAAATACTAATCTGTGTTTTTACCATGTTTGAATGATCGGAAGTGCACA
>JAODKN010000008.1:7738305-7769504 GCA_026774425.1 Petrocephalus zakoni | reverse complement strand
CTCTCTTTTCAACTACCCAATCTTGCTCAGTATGAGAGACAGACACACATATAGCTTGGCAGTAAAGGACAGCCACCCCCAGAGGCTCCCGTGGATCTGGGGCTTAAGGGCCTCTGCCAAAGCCGGGTTTGAACCGGCGACCTTCCAATCACAGCATATAGGCCGTCTTACAGAAGCAACCTGTGATCAGGTTCAGTTTTTTCTTTCAGAGGCTGGCCTGCTGCATGTGATCACACTAAAGCTCTGACTCTGTGCCCCTAGTGCCTGGGATGCTGGAGCACGAAAGCCTGCAGGGCATCTCCAGCATGAAGCCCACCGGCTTCCGCAAGCGCTCTAGCAGCATCTACGAGGACGCCGAGGCCTGCACCGTCTCCTCCATCCTGCGGCAGCTCGGCTATTTCCACGGCGTGATGCTGCAGCACGGCATGGAGCCAGGCCTCGTCCGGCAGGCCGTCCGGCAGCAGTTCTTCCTGGTCGGGACGGTGGCCCTCAACGGCATCCTGCTGCGGAAGGACATGTGTTCCTGCAGAAAGGGCATGCAGATCAGGTGCCTCGCCCAGACCACATCCATCTGTCCCCCTGCTAGCTAATGAGAGCAGTTACAGGGACCGCAGCTGAGAGATGGCATCAATACACAAACTGTCCTATCAGATCTGCAGATACTTTTATATGGCTGTAGCTTCAGTGCAGAGTTAAATGAGGCAGAGACGCAAATCGGTACACAAGCAGAGCACGGGCGGCACAAAATGCGGCGCGTCCCTGTTGCGTTTTGGTAACAGCAGCGGGTATTTGGTAGGGAATATGGGGATGATGTGTGGGTCACGGGTTCAAATCTCATGGCTGGCCGAGTGATTTCACCATTGGGGCCTTGAGCAAGGCGCTTAGCCCAAAGTGCTCCAGGGACTGTCTGACCCTGCTTACTCAAATGTGCATCACTTTGGAGAAAGGCGTCTGTGAAATAAATAAAATGCAAACGTAATCTGCCCCTTTGTATTCGAGCAACATTGTTTAGTGTAGAGGCTACTGCTTCAGTACTTCAGTACAGAGAATTCTTTCTACAGCAGGAGATGGCTGAGGGAAACTGTGCAAGCTAGACTGCCTGTTACTCTGCTTTTCTGCTAGAAGGGCAGTGATGGGAGTTTGTGTTTTGCTCAGGTGCAATATTAGTTACCTGGAGGAATGGCTGAAGGAGAAGGACCTGCAGGCCTCCAGCGCCATCGAGACCATGGAGCCCCTGTCCCAGGCGGCCTGGCTTCTGCAGGTCGGCAAATCCACCGACGAAGACGCCAGGCAGATATCGGAGACGTGCAGTGAGCTCTCTCCCGTGCAGGTAACCGGGCAGAGCCCAACCCCGGGTCACCCTCCTGCAGCTTGTCTGACACACTTAGCAGAGCCGTTTCATAAGATGACTGCTTTTCTACCCTGTTCCAGATTGTGAAAATTCTGAACTCTTACACACCCATAGACGATTTTGAGAAACGGGTGGCACCATCATTTGTGCGCAAGGTTCAGGTGAGAAGCTTTTAGCATGCTGAATATGTTCCCTTCCTGGGGCAGGGGGGTTACTTCAGTGAATGCTGCTGGTATCTTTGAATATTAATAGTTTCGAGTTTCAAGCTTTATCATATACTGATAACAATGTAACATCGTCACCAGTAATGAAATTCTTGGTCTTGGAGCCACCTCAACTTTTACACAGTAACTAAAATAAAACAACATAATAAATAAAAGAACAGAAATAATTAGTATAAAATAAAAACAATAAAAATAATTGATATAATTTCAAAAAGTAATTTTGAAAAGTGTGTGCACACGTTTGTGTGTGTGTTTGTGTGTTACCCCTGGTGCTGCTAACACAGCTATGTGGAGTCAGGGTCCCCCTAGTGGTACATGTGTGCAATGCGTAATTGTAATGAGTGTGTGTGAATGCTAGTCTCAGCAGTCTGATGGCTCTAAACCTGCTGGCTGGGGTCTGGATACTCCTGTACCGCCTGCCTGATGGCAGCAGCATGCAAAGGCTGTGGCGGGGAGGGCTGGGGTTGGAGAGGATGCTCTGTGCCATTCTAGGCATCCACAGCTTTTAAATGTACCTTTACAGATGCAGTGGACAGTAATTACTGGAAGTTGGTATATATTTTGAACAACTAATTTATTGACCTTCTTCTCCTGGTTTTAAGTCTTTGTTGCAGGACCGCGCTGGATCCACACAGCTCATGCTGGATACGCAGTATCGCTACCAGGTCATCTTCCCGTTCATCCCCTCCCCCCAGGCCCTGGAGCTCATCCAGCTCCCCAGCAGCCTGAGGCTTGGCTTTCTCACCAGGATATGATGATTTGCAATCATGTGACTGATCATGTGCCTCATCTCACTTCCCACTGCTTACATCTAAATATACTGATTATGTCAAACAAGAGGAATCAAATGAAATGTTCAAATATCAGTTGTGAGGGGTTTAAAAATTATGAATCATTATAAAATTTTTATCTTGTGCCGCAAAGCAGTGTCAACTCCATTTGGTAAATTATTACTATTACTATTTTAATACATTAATAATACTCATCAAATATTGTAACTTTCCCTCTTACCCAAAGTGTTATTTAGATGGGGAAAATATGCCTTGGGAACAGTCTGATAAACACGCCATGTTGTACACACACAAATAAAAGGTCAAGTTCATTTTATACATGAGGTAGCTTTTTATCAGCTTTTATTTTGTTTCAAGACCTATTTTTTAACCTATAGATTAATATAATATTTTGATCATTTATAAAATTATCTCGGAGTAGAATACATGTATAATGTATTATTTAAATTATTAAGCTCAAAATATTTTTGATGATATGTAACTAGAAAGAAATGTTATTTCCAAGTATATTTCAAACAGCTATGTCATTTTGAAGCCTCAATGTTTTAACAATAATTAAAATTTTAATTAGTCACTGTTCTAATTCTTAGCTAAATGTTTTGTGAATTGTATGTTTCCTGCCAATAAAAGTTTACCTGCTGATTGAAAGTACACATTGTAGTGTTGCTCTACCTGATGATGTTCCATCTAAAATAACCTCTGCATCAATGCTTCTCAAACTGGTCCTTGGGAAGGGAGCTAGCTGGCAGGGAGCAAAAACATGGCCTGTCTGGGGGTCCCTGAGCACCAGGATGGGAAACAATACTCTACATAAATATTACCACTGGATGCCTTAGTATGTTCCAACACTTATTATCCCTTATAACCACTTGAGGTTGTTTACATCTCTGTTACATGCATACATACATTATGCAACAATGTTGTAAGTGCTACAAAAACATCTGATTTTCAATGTGTACATTTATTACATCTTATATTTGCATTACATTTGTCTATGTATAGTGGTTCCAGCATTAAATATATTCCCACAATTAACAGATTATAGTCGTAGCATGTGCACACACGCACACGCACACGCACACATGCACATTAGAGTCTAGTCTGAGGGTGACACCTTGAACATGCAAAAGCTTTAATTCTACCCTAAGCAGCTTACCAGCCATCCCTTTAAGGCTGGTCATCTCCAACATAAGACACAGGACACCTGCTTGGAAACCTGTTCCTTCAGATTCATCCATAGAAGGTATGGTCTGACAGTCCTAAACTCTTTTGTCTTTGTGTAATTGCCATCGACTTGAAGCTAGCAACTATGTACTAATGTTTAAAGCAAGACTGTTGGTGTTGAGGGCAATGTAAGCAGAGTTAGGTTGTTGTATGAACTGTAGGAGGTCTTATAGGCCCATGCCAGTTGAGGACCTGAAGGTAACTGGGAGGTCTTCATTTCAATATTAAGACCTGAAAATGTTCATGGTTTATCTCGAAAGATTATCTTTAAAAAGCTGGCTTAATATCTATGTTTTAATATCTATGTATTATCTATATCTGACGCTGATAAAGCTGTTATGGGACATTGCACTAGCAGTTTGAATAGCAAATGGACTGGCTGTAACAAGCAGGTCTGTTCTGTACAGTTTGTATGGTTTTTACTCCCAGTGTAGGTCCTTCATGTTTTCTGAAACTGGACTCTCAGTTATATACTGAAGTTACATGATTTACATTTTGAAAATTAATCATGCAATTAATAGTAGTTTAGTTCACACCATAAGCTGTGAATTGGGGCTGGGAAACCCTGGTGTGATCTTTGAAATGGAGCCATTAGCTTCTTACTGATATGCTGGAGTTCTGACCTGGATAAGGCTGGGAGAGATTACACTGATTATCCTGTAGACTGCTGTTAGTTTCCAAACAGAGGGGCGGAGTCTGCATCCATGCCACATTCCAGCAAGGCACTACCTGCATCCAGAGTGTGTGGTAAAGGGGCGTGACCCTCCCGTCTGTGTTCATGTCCAAAGGCTCCTTCTTCCATCCACAGCACTGGGCGTGTCCACCTGCTGAGATGTGTGACCAAACTTTCCTGGCCATAACCTTTGGCCCATGTGACTGCTGCAGTGAGACCAGGCCTCTGATGAACATATACCTGAAGAATGAACCGATCAACTACTGCTCATTGTGTGTGGAGCGGGTAGGGACGTCTCTTCAAAAAATCTCCCACACCCAAGACACTTACCACATCAGTATCAGTATAGTGAAGTTTGGGCGTCTACCCCACCCTGACCAAGGATAGCTTGGGCTGAGCATAAAACCTTGGTCTCCAACACCAGAACTATCAATATCTTCAATAGCTGAAATTCACTGATGGGAATAACGGGGTTAATATTTTTTTTTTCCAGTAACGGGCAATCTAGCTAATTACTGCTTCCATCGCTGTTCCTTTTCTTTGGTGAGGGAGGGGCCGAGACAAACGCATAAGTGATGATGATTGGCTAAGGAATAGTAAAATTTCATGGCAAGCCAATCAGAGGCAGACTTGGGCGGGTGTTCACACATAAACACACACGCACGGTGGCGCACACAAACGACCAAGGGACACGTGCACCAATGGCAAGCCCTAAGAATTGGTGGTGTACGATGCTGCTAAATTTGGTATCGATCCGATACCAAGTGAACACAGGGCCAATATCACGATACCAATACTTCTTACTTACAGAGGCCGCTTAAGTACTGTGTAGGAGACAGCAATGCATCGTCAATATGCTAAATCTGATTTAATTTTCATAACCACCAAATGATTTTGTGATTTCTGCACTCCGCATTTAATTAGCTCATTATGTGCCTGTTACAACTCAGGACAGATTTAGCAAAGTTTTTAGTAAAATGAAAAATGTTTATTGTTGTAATGAAATAAATTTAGAAACGTGAAATCTGCATAAATTATTGGAGAACAAATGTTTTAAAATTTAAATCGCTCTTTTCAAGTTACTTATTTCGAAGCAACAATAAGAAATAAATCTGCCTTTGATTACACTTATCTGCTTTTCTAAACAAAGTGCACACAGTTATTTGTGAAAATTAAAGTAAATAAAGTGCAAAGAACTAAAAAAGGCAGAAAACAGCCACTGTCCGCTCGCGCTCATGCCGCTGAATCACGTGACACTGCAAACCACAGCAGAGTAAGGGGGGGAAGAAGGAGCAAAGTGAGCTGCAAGATGCAAACGGAGCAGTGTTTGTTCACACAGATTTCTACTTTTAGGAGCGTAGAGGAGAGAAATTGGAATAGTATCGATCCCATCACGCTGGTATCGATCCGATACCAATACCAGCGATGGTTTCGATACTATCGATATTTGGATCGATCCGCCCACCCCTACTAAGAATTAAAAAGTAGCGTTTTCAAACTAGAAATACAGACGTTACCTTTCTCTAAATGAGATAAAAGGCAAGAATGTATATGTTAAATGTGCATTTGCCCAGGAACAAAGTGTTTCTCCACGTCGACTGTAAGCAATTCTAATCTCAGTATCTACAATAATATATTAAATTTGATATGTCTTGACTCACATTGTCTCACAGCATTAAAATAGTGTAGATTAGTGTACAATGTTTTCTGTTAGCAATTTATTATGTTGTGCCCATTTAATTTATTAAGCATATTTAATATTCAGTTGTATTATAAATAACTGAACATACAGCTGAATTTAAAGTCCCATGAAAGGGGGGGGGATCTTAATTCTTTGACATATTTGAACATTTAAAAAATGTTAAGCAATAGTTACTTTCCCTGGTAACTGTAGTGGCTTGATTACGATCCAGACTTTTTTAAATGCTAATTTGCTTTCAGGCTCATAAGACATGAAGTTGTTTTTTAAGTACCCACCCTCAGTGAACAGAGCTGCCACACCAGGGAGCAACACATGCCTTTTACCGTCGGAATGGAGCCCTACGCCTCTGGGTCAGGCCAGGTTATCGCGCAAATGCCTGTTCCGTTAACTGCCTTCTCTGTGCGCTCCGTTTAATCCACAGAATTTTTATATGAACTACTGCTATGGTTTAATCATACCGCAAAGAAATAAACCTACAGTAAATATGTACCACGTTTTCAATGTGAAAGGTAACGTTTTCGACACTTAAATATAGTATATCAAATAGTATATCAGTAATCAAATACATTAAAGGCTAATATAACTGTTAATGGCAAGCCGCTCTAGAATGTATGTACTATGGTGTTATGAAAATCTTTCTGTATGTTTTCTATGAAGACCAAACATTAGCTTTCACACAAACAATGTCCGTATACACCAGACAATTAATGCGTTTAGCATATGTCATAGGGAAACCGGGTTTTGTATTAAATAATGTTCTCTGAGGTTTAAAAGCGCGACTATAGTCTTTGGTACTACGGGGGAGCATCTTTCTGGTGACGTCACCCCCGCCGCATCAGCTGCTCGGCGATCGCAGAGCCTGTGGCTGCAGGCAGTTCGCAAGTAAACGCAAAAAAGGAGAGAAAACACCCTCCTCCCCACTGAATCATATATAGTTTTTTACCTTGCTTCTATCCGCCATTTCCCCCAAAGATGGCTTGTCAGGGGCTGCAGCCGAATGAGACCCTGGCAACGCTGAAGATGGAATCGGAGAGCTTGAAGAGCAAGCTGGAGGAGGAGAGAGCCAAGCTGCACGATGTGGAACGTGAGTGTTGGGGATGGGGGACGGGGCCTCCCGGTCGCCGTCCCGGTAACCGGAGCTGCTCCCTCCCGCAGTATCTTATGCCGTGACAAACAGGCGAATATCCATCGAAGCGAACGGCGTTAGCGTCAAATATTATTAACGTCGAATATGAATTAGATGACTATGCGCCTGCGATTTATACTTACATAAAATAAAAATATTCTTATTAACTTTATGGAATATAGCACATATGATGGATGCATTTGATTGACGAAACATTTATTATGTGCAACGTTTAGACCAGGCATGTTTTGATATTGCTACACAGGCAACAGGCTTAAGATGGATTGGTGTGTAATACACCAATGCAAAAATTGATGCTATTTTTCTGTAGGTATCCTTGTTTACCCACAATTTCCCACCGTGTACGTTCACTTTTGTAGAGCTGGTGTGTATTTTTTATGGAAATCACAAAAAAAACGATACGATTATACCGAAACAACCGATAGGCTGTTGCACTCTGCATAGGCAGCCCAGGTTGATCATACTGTAATGAGCTCCTCTAAATCTCAGTGCATCAGGTGGCAGAGCGCGTGGAAGCGCTGGGCCAGTTTGTCATGAAGACCAGGAGGACCCTCAAAGGCCATGGCAACAAAGTCCTGTGCATGGACTGGTGCAAGGACAAGAGAAGAATCGTGAGCTCCTCTCAGGTGAGGCCCCCCCCAGCTCTCCCAGCATGGACCCTGTATTCTGCTGACCCTACACAGCGTTGCGTGTGGCTATTGTTATTACTATATATATTAATGCTTACTATTTCATTTAGCGATCTTGTGTTATGTTTGTTTATTTGTTATTGTTGACAATGCAGTTGTTAATTTAGCACTATGCTAAGAAAGTTTTAGGTAAGTGAAAAACAAAACAGCAAATTCCACTGCTATCCTGAAACAGCTATTTGATTGAGCCGCATCTAGCGTGGTTTGATTTTTGAGTAATTTTAAGAAGTCACTTCCTCTGTCCAGGGTTTATAAGTTATGCATCCCATTATATTTATGTATTCCTATTGTAATTGTGCAATTTTCTTTTTTTTGTGAAATCTAAAGTATATTCTGTCAAAATGGGGCCGGTTCTTTGTTCTTCAGTGCTTAGAGAAGCCCTCAAGACGACACAAATAGAAAATAGCAGCATCCTCAGTCTCTGTACTGGCAAACACAGGTTCCTAAGGTGTCACCGGCTGAGCAATGCAAATAAAAATACATTTCTGGCAGGAATGTTTTTGGGCTGAGTGAGAAAGACGGCACTGTCACAGGTGTTTATTTCTGCAGAGAATTTAAATCCAAGCATTCTGTACAGAAATAATTGTATGCAATTTTTGGTTAGTAATGTATGTTTTTTGTATATTTCCCCACATGAAACACGATTTGCTTTTCAGGATGGAAAAGTGATAGTGTGGGATGCATTCACGACTAATAAGGTAAATTATTACCTTACCTATGTTGCCTTTTACCTGTTGCCTATTACAGAAAAATAAGTCGTCTTCACATAGCTCGTTCCCTGATTTAATGAAGGTAGTCTGTCATGATCATATTGCAGTTTTATTCTAATCCCGGTTTTGCTAAATATTTATTGCTAATTCTTCCTTAAAACTTAAAATGTATCTAACAATTCTTGATAAGTGCCTTGTGCATAGGGTCACCCAAGTGAATGCTTGTGTGTGTTTCAGGAGCACGCCGTGACCATGCCCTGCACCTGGGTAATGGCGTGTGCATATGCCCCCTCTGGCTGTGCGGTGGCCTGCGGGTGAGTCCTGTCAGCACAGGGACTCCAGCGGTCAGATTAGTGCTAACTTTTAAAGTGCATACTAATGTAAAACCCTTGGATGGACCGATGCATCATTAAGCAGCTCGTAGCAAGTTCACTGTTTTGTGTGGACATGCAGCCGACAGCCAGACAGTGTGAGTGCGCGCTACATCGTGTGGGACGCTAACCACCGGCTTTTCGTTTCTGCTGTCTTTGGCCTCGCGTCCATGCAGAGGTTTAGATAACAAGTGTTCAGTGTATCCCCTCTCCCTGGACAAGAACGAGAACCTAGCGGCCAAGAAGAAGTCTGTGGCCATGCATACCAACTACCTGTCCGCTTGCAGCTTCACCAACTCCGACATGCAGGTGAGGGAGGCTGTCCAGTGAGCCGCAGCACTGAAAGCTGAACTATGAATCATGTGGCTAACTCACAGGAATGACTTTTACAAGCAGTCTTTTCAAATTTCACCAGTTTCTAAACAAGAAGTCACTGTTTTAAAATGTGCCAAAGAAACAATCCGATGCCATTTTATTGACTTAAGAACACAAGTTGAGTTACATATACTTCTTAAATATATATATAGTTCTTGTTTATTTAAGTACTGCTGAGTATTGAGTCAGGCTGGTTGTATACTGAATACTCTCTGCGGACGGCTGAGAAAATTGAGCGTGTCTGAATCCTTTCAGTCTCCAAAGTGGAGCCTCTGGATGACTCACTCGTGAAGTGGGCAGGGCGATCACTGTGAAAGAACTGCCGTGGAAGTGTCAGTCACATGGTGTCACGATTAACCTACATTAGTCTCAGCATTTAAAAGAAACATTTAACATTTAAATATCCTTTGTATATTTGTGTTATATAACTATGGAAGTGTTTTGAACATGATTACTTACTTTTTGAAAAGAGAGTAACATTCTTGTTTTCGAGCGTAGGAAATGAGTAGGTATCTGAGTGATTCAAGCCCATGCCATGGGCCGGGGCCTCTGACGTTTCTGCTCCTTGGTCTTTGAAAATAACGTCACCTATGATGTTTATTCCAGAATTTCATGCTACATATAATGTAACTGCTTTTGTTGGCTTTCATGGATGTTTAAAAAATGACTTTCACTTACAAGGCGTGGGATATGGTGGCTGAATCTACTGAAGTGCCTCTTTTTGCATTTTTTATTTGGCATTTTAATAACTCATCAAAAATATGTCTTCTTAAGCTAAGTAGTCTCAACTGGCTGTACAGCTTTATATATTATAACTTTCAAATACGGTGTTTTACAGTCTCATAAACTTCATAAACAAGTCTGATTACAGATAACTACTGACGCTGGGAACATTTCACCCCTGAAGGTGAAAATGAAAGGATATAAATTATTTTTGTGTCTTTTGTAAATCACCACGAGAGGGCAGTAGACATTCCAACTGCATATCTGTAAAATTCCCATAAAATGTACTCAGTCAGTAGAATATGTAAGGGTAAAATATTTTTTTTGGTGCGAATCCAAATGCTGTAACCAATACAAAGATTGACAGACGGCACCTCATCCATGTTCCTGTGGCCGTTCAGATCCTGACGTCCAGTGGAGACGGGACCTGTGCCCTCTGGGATGTGGAGAGTGGTCAGCTTCTGCAGAGTTTTCATGGCCACTCGGCAGATGTGCTCTGCTTAGACCTGGCCCCATCTGAGACCGGCAACACCTTCGTGTCAGGGGTATGGCATCCTCCCGTCTCTTGCTTACCTTCACTTGGCTACATAGACCAGGGTTTCTCAACCTCTCACTAGTTTTGGTCCATAATGTGCCATTCCAGGGATCTGATAAATACTGATGAATAATAGGTATCTTGCTCCTTCTTGCCGGCAAGAAGGGTTGTAATGGACCCGTAGATCTCTAAGATATTCTGGTGCGAGGCCATTCAGTGCTTTGTAGGTTAATAGCAGTATTTTGTAGTCAATCCAAGACTCAATGGAGCATTGGACAGGGCTAATGTGATCAAATTATTTAGTTTTTGTAAGAACTCTGGCTGCTACATTTTGTACTAGCTGAAGTTTATGTAAGGATCCAGATGGACAACCAGAAAGGAGGGCATTACAGTAGTCCAGCCTGGAAATTATAAAGGAATGTATGAGTTTTTCTGCATCTTGAAAGGAAAGCATCTTCCGGAAGCTTGGCTATGCTCCATGGATGGTATAATGCCGTTCTGGTAATACTACTTACATGAGCATCGAAGCACAGATCTGAATCTAGCAGAACACCAAAATTTCTGACCACTGGTTTAAGCTGCTTTTAAGCTGAGTAGGAACTGCATTTCTGTCCCTGAATTTCCCATAGTGTGGGAGTATATGCTCTGTGTCAGACTGGCAGCCTCTTCAGCATGTCCTGTGCCTCTGGGAATAGGGTCCAGCTCCCTTTACGGCTGTACTTGATAAGTAGTTAGGAACAATGCACAGAATTCAGGCTAGGGTTCTTGTGGAAGGGTGCTACACGATTGGCCTTTTTCTGGACATGAAATCCTTTTAACCGCTATGCCCCCTAGGGCACATGTGGTAGCAGTGCAACACTGGAGCTAGTTGCTCAGAATACATCAGTTTCATGAAGAAGTTCAGCTGCGGAGGGCCACTCTCTGCATTGACAGGGCTGTGACAAGAAAGCCAACGTTTGGGACATGCGCTCGGGCCAGTGCGTCCAGTCCTTCGAGACCCACGAGTCAGACATCAACAGCGTGAGGTGAGTCCCCTGAAAAGGGGAAAGGCCACCGTATTTTCTGCATGCTGCTCTCCCTATCTTGAATCGTGACTACTCCGCGACTCATTAATCTGACATCGCAGGTCCAGTTATTTGAAGAGCAATGTGGAAGATGTTTTGCATCTAGTCACTATCCATAATGGCCTTTTCACTATAGATGGATGGACTGCACGGTGTGTGCATGGCTTGATAACAGTGTAGTGTTTACAGTATGTCAGAGGTCGTTGATTTGATTGTTTCTTAACAACATCAGGTATTATCCCAGTGGGGACGCGTTTGCCTCCGGCTCTGACGATGCCACCGTGAGTCGCTTCTTGTTTGCTGTCACATTTTCCAAATTGCAAATCAGCAATAGAAATCATCAAGTAGTGTGTCAAAGTACTCGCATATTGACCAAAGAGCACTGAGCTCATCAGGAAAGATTGATTTATTCTGTTGGCTTTTGAAGGCCACTGTTATCTTTCAGACGATGAAGTCAGATTTCCATTAATCACAAATGTTGCGTCAATGGTTAGTGTGTTTCTAAAAATCACTAGGTGGAAGGGTGATGACAGATGGTTGAACATCAGCCATGTGACTCAAGTTAATGGTGTGTTTCAGTGCCGCCTGTATGACCTCCGGGCTGACCGGGAAGTAGCTATCTACTCCAAGGAGAGCATCATATTTGGAGCATCCAGTGTGGACTTCTCCCTCAGTGGTAAGAGCAGGAGGGTTGAGCCAAACACGTTATGTCCCTGCAAGGTTTAGAAAGACCCGCTTAGGGCCATTGGTAACCGTTTTACTGTAATGTAACCGCCACAAGTGATTATAGAGAATACATAATTATTCCTATAGGGGCATCTCTCCCATGATCAAAGTTGAGGCAGCATAATCCCTCAAGCATGTTATCTGTCCTTGGGCAAGCAAATGCATCACCAGCCATGCCAGTGTCATCCCAAAAACAAAACCAGTTATCTCTATTGCCTCAGCTGATTGCCTCATCTGATTACAGGTTCGCTCATGTTTTGTTATTTTTTTTTTTGTTTTTTTGAGCTGCACATACCTACAGTATACACCTTGCATGTCTAGTATGAGCTATCATTATGCTAACTTCCCACCGACTCCTACTTTAATCCAGTACAATAAAATAGAAAGCATGGAGTTTTGTGTTTAGATCAGTATAATGATTTTGTGACATGTTAAGCTTGTGCTGTGTAAAAATGCGTCTAAGGATAATTTATCAGTGTACAGAATATCAGTGTTTAGATCATTCAGTACGAAGCATCGTGGGGGCATCCGAAAGCGGAGAGCAGGTGTCCTGACATTTGGCTCTGCTGGAGAGATTATTAAAATCTGTACAGGGGCTGAAACAGGCCACACTCACTTTTTCTTTGTGCAAAATTATCAACACACCATGCTTCCCCCTTCATTGTTTTCCGAATTAATATTATCTTGCCTTCTGCTTGTATACACAAAAATCTCACGTAACAGGAAAAATGAGGAACTTCGGTTCTGGAACCTGGTGCAGTAATATAAAATGTCGATATAAAATTTATATTGAGGGAGCAAAGGAACACGATATTGGCTGCTGAATGGGGGATTTCGAGCCGCACCTTGGGAAGTACCACAATAGCTTTGAATTTTATTTTGTGACACGGTAAATTGGGGGGATTTTTTTTTTTTTTACGGACATCATAGGGAATTTTTTTATAAATCAAAATGATAAGGGGCTGGGTGTTTTGTAAAAATCCATTCAGACAAGGGTGAATTCTGCTGTGAGTTCAAGTTGCTATGTACTCTTCTTCCTAAGGCCGCCTGCTGTTTGGTGGCTACAATGACTACACCATCAATGTGTGGGACGTGCTGAAGGCCACCAGGGTCTCCATCCTCTTTGGCCATGAGAACCGTGTCAGTACCCTGCGCGTTTCCCCGGATGGGACAGCCTTCTCCTCTGGCTCCTGGGACCACACCCTGAGGGTGAGTGAGTTTCACACTCGTGCCAAACTGGACCTGATGCAACATTAGACAAAACTGTAATTGTAAAAAATACTGAGGTAAGCATACATCAAAATGAATGAGACCAGTTCTTTATCTAATTTCTATCTGGATTTAATGTTCCTCATTTCGGTTTTGTTCTCATCTACATTCCAGATCTGGGCCTGAGATATTTCTGCAATGAATGGGGATTTCGATTGAGCACACAGGATGTTCTACATGATGTTCTAAATGATGTTCTACAGGATGTTCACATGTTCTTAGAGGTGGTTTCCTGGGAAGCCTCTAGAAACTATTCTGCCATCATATGAGTGGAAAAACTTTTAGCCACAAACTTATATATATACCCCCTGTGATAAGCAGAAGTATGGTTAAGGAACACATCAGCTTTTGGCTTCCATTGCGATTCGGAAAACCATATCATTAGCATATGTTTAAACGTTTAAACTCCTTAACCCAAAGCCACCCCTGGCTGGATGCATATTCGGCTTTTATGTGCTTGCCCATGTCACACATTTGTTTGTGTGTTTTGGTTATAAATTGTGCATTTACCATCCCCAAATGGCACAGCTGCACAGTTGCCCCCACCTCTGTGTCACTTGGTGGGGGCACAGTGCGCCTACAAATACATTGCTTTTCCTTACGACATGGATGACAAAATGATGCCAGTGTAACGTAATATAAAACCTTGTCTAATTAGAAGAATCAGAACTCTTATTGTTATTGTAATATTTAGGCGCAGTTTATATTTTATACTTCGACATAACGTGCTCTTTTTATGAGCAACATTTTTGACCAAAACACAGTTACGAACTCTCAATAACTCTGCCCTGCAAAAAAGTTTACAAAATAGAAAATGCCGGGGGGGGGGGACGACAGAATATCAGGTAATACCGACCTTGTTATATGATTCTCTAATCTTAAAGTGTAGAATACAGGTTGAACAAGTATTGTGATTTTATATCTGTCCAGGATTTAAAAAAATATTAGTTCTCCAGTTAAATTCTGTTAAATTTAGTTTCTTGGTCCGAAAGTAAAACGTTGGATCGCTGTTCACAATTAATCTGATCAGTCTTTCCAAATATTTCCAGATATCGCACTATAAACCGGTTGGATATCCCCAGCGGACCTTACATGGAATATAGCGTTAGCGCTCTAGAAGAACGACAGTTTGTGCGACAAAGGCACATGCAGTATTCTTTGTAATCTTTGTAGTTTGTCGTATATATATATATATATATAAACAAAATTTCATGCTGAAGTACTGTACACAAATCTATGTAACTAATGTAATAAAGGATATTCAAAATACAGGAAATCCGTCGTTATTTCTGTAACGGGGAAATGATGTTCTTGTACAGCATGCGGGGGTAAAAACGTGACGTGAATTGAAATCGGTACCTTACGTGGAACCTTCTGACGCAGAGGGAAAAAATGCGGGGGGGGGACCGGAAGTTAGCGTGAAAAAGGTCACCCCCCCCCCTCCCTCTGCATAGAGGTGAATCGGCGAGTTTCGCGACTATACGCGTCTCTGGGAGGGTGAGTGCCTTGTCTGCTCGTCATTTTTACATACATCTGTGTCTTTGAATTAAATTTTGGTTTTATGTCAGCCTAGTGTGAGTATTATTGAGCAGGAAGAGCCGGATAATCTTTGTTAATTTAAAGGTCTCCTCACTATAGACTTTCTTTTTGTTACCGTGTGTCCTTTGTGTCTCGGCTCATTGTCAATGACAGATGAAAACGTGCTCTCTCTAAAATTACTGTGTAAAAACCGCAAACCGAAATAATTATAGTTACATGCGGGTATAGTTGTGATTCATCAATATATCTCGCAATGTGTAATCTCTTGATAAAACTAGCCGTGCAGTTGCGGAAAGTATGGAGTGTTTAATTCGGTTTCATTGTAGCCAGCGCTAACTGGTTATAGGAACTAGGGTTAACGGTCGTGTATCATCGATGGTTCAGTCTTATGGATACAGTTTTTAATTATGTTTAAAAATAAAATTATGTATTCGTGTTGCCTTTTGCTTAATTTTTCAGTAATTTTTCGCAGCCGGCACTTGTTAATGAGCACAATGTAGCGTAACTCCTGACTAGATGCCAAATATTCCATTAATGATGTGGAAGTGAAATGACCCACACCCCATCCCGAGGAAATGCTTTTCTGATTGTGTAATTCGTGTGATTAATGAAACGGAATGTGCCTTTCTAGAACTGCTCTGAACTGGTTTTATACTGGGAAGGGAGGGCGATATCCCACCCACTGTACCATCTGGTATGCGTTAAACTCCAAGATCTGAAATGCTTGGTTTCATTTTTTGTAGGGGAAAATGTCCTGCTGGTTGTCGAAGGAGACATTGGTGCTGGCAGAAGATTACTTGGAATTCTGCACTGGAGTCCAGCGGACGCCCCCCGGCCCGGCCTCAGAAGCAATGCGATGCTTGGCCAAGGAGATGGAGAAACAGCACCAGTCCAAATTTCGCTCCCTAGTGCAAACATTTCTGGACTCTTGTGGACCGGACTATAGCACCAGTTTGAGAAAAGTGATGGCGGAGATGGTAGGGGATGGAAAATTAAACTGGGGGAGGGTGGTGTCCCTCTTTGCATTCACCGGAGTGCTGGTGAGCGAGCTCTGTACTCGAGGAGAAGGGAAGGACTGTAGCAGGAGGCTGGCTGAGACGATAGCCGACTTTCTGGTAGTGGAAAAACAAGACTGGCTGTTGCAAAATGAAGGATGGGTGAGTAGTCTCTCAGTACTTGGGGCCTAATATTTTCTTTAGCGTGAGTTAAGGATGATCAATGTGCTTAGCTATTTGTAGGATGGTATGCTAGGCTATAGGTGAGTTCAGCATGAAACCTCCACATAGTACCAAGGAAATGTTTTGCATTGCTTCCTTAAATAGTTTGTTGCAAGAGAGCCTCATGGTCATTATAGTGACCATTTTCCCTACTGGCTAGTATCTGAGCTTGTGATAAGATGTGTAGCTGCATGAAAAAACATTAAAAGGTAAATGAGAATGCAGAAATGTATGCAGTCTTTCAGCTTTGGTGGGGGGAGTGAGTCTGCATCTGTGTGTGTGTTGATGACTAGATGCCCCCCTTAGCAGAAGCCCCATTAACTCTGTTTGTCCCAGGTCCAATCTACGAACAGCTTCAGTCTTAAAACTACTGGTCTTGCTTTATTAAAAGTGGAAATTGCATTACAGATGCAAAATGATGTATAATTCTTCTTATAAAACAGAACCTGTGTATAAACACTCAGTTACTACTGATGTTTTTCCGTTGGATAGTTCAGATTAACTTCGAAAGATGTTTTTCTTGTCTATAACTGGGATATAACTTCCTCTCCGTACTGAGTTGCAGGGCAGGCCTTAGCGCTTCGGTATATTTGATTTATATTTTGTCTTGCCGTCTACTTCCTGCAGCGTGCAGTGAAGCACTCTGGGAAGTGACGTTTCTCCATAGTGGCCAATTTATACTTGTTTCAAAGTACAGCTATATTTTTAAATTGCATCTAGCCCCTTAGTCTACCATTTGTAGATCCGTGTGTCTTGAGTTTTTATCGCGTTGGCCAAATATCGCTTAAAAACAAGCACCAGGAAGGTGAATTAAATATTCAGTTACGGCGGCTCTGGTGCTCCATATAGGAGAGATTATGCATATAGACAGTGTAAGGTGTGACTGACTGTGTTTGGTAACCGTGGCACTTGCTTTCTTCTCCGAGCCCCTCGTCAGTCACTTTCTGTTTTCTTCTGTGCAGGACGGATTCTGCAAGTTCTTTCACAGCTCCAGAGGGGAGAGCCACGAGTCGGCCATGAAGACGGCGCTGTTCGCCGCCGCTGGGGTGGGCATCGCGGGTATAACCTTCCTGTTCGTGCGCTGACGCCCCTTTCGCTTTCACCTCCATGTAATTATAACAGGACAACCTTACAAATGATAGCTACAATAATAGTACGTGATACAGTTCCGTGAGTGCGGTAGGGTAGGGGGGCTGGAGGGAGCGTCTCCCAGCTCAGCGCCAGGCTGCATGGCCAGCTTTCACTGGGATGTTGACTGAGAGTTTTGTTTTGCGAAGCGCACCACATGAAACATGTCCATTAATGGCCCATGATTACGTGGTGATGCTTCTTACGAATCGCCGAATGATTGGAAAATATGCGCGGAAATGATTGAGTTTTCACTCCTTAAGTAATTTTAAATTAATCAACGCATTTGTTGTTCTCGATCTGCTAATTAGGCAAAGTAAGAGAAATTGATTTGATCTGAAGTCTTTGCTATTATTAGTTTAACGAGGAGCCAATTAAAAACAGTGATAATCACAAACCGATATTGTTGGCATAGGGTAGAGTCGGTTTGATTAGGTTTGAATAATTCAGTCAGCATGTCAGTCAGAGCTGAGTTTTCCTGCATTTGAGACTGCAGCAGGTCTCCAGCATAACTGACTTCTGGCTCCCATCTGACAATGGCTTCTATGCTTTCGTTGGGACAATGGTTTTAGCAGAGATTGTCGAACATGTATCTAGCACCATGTTTTAAATATTGCTAGGCACAAGGTCTTGTGGAAAAAATAAAACATTTGTAACGTATTGTCAATACACTACTAAGCACAGTTAGTATTTTAGGTTATTCTCGCACAAAAATGGAGCCTCTGATGATGACCCACCTACTCACTGTGTATGGGGTGCTTATGTTTCAAATGGTTGTTGGGCAAACATTGTACAAGTAATTTATAAATTTAATATATTTATATTAAAATAGAAATGAACCTGAAGTTCCAAGTTTAATGCCATAGTAGTTTCCTGCCATAACACAAACTTTGACTTGCTGGACTCTTAAAGGTCTCAAGAAATGCTGACATTCTCTGAAGGTGCTAACTCAATTATCCAGCTTTTGTGTTTATTCTGTGTCGCCACTTTTAAACCTCTTTATGATTTTAAGTTGAATTTGTAAAGGTGATTCCTGACGATTCTATTTTTAAATCGACTTATTTATTAAACCATTTCTTAATAAAAGACAAATACTCTGCAAAAAACTTTGCTTTTTCTTTTCCTCTTTCAGTGTGCATTCAAAACATGAAGTGGTTAAGTTGCTGGCCTGAATGTGTAACTAGGATCAGTATGACCAGGTTTACAGTGCAGCCGCTTTCGACTTTCCATCTCAGATGCTGTTGCCTCTTTGGCCCATCACGAGGCGTCCTAAATTACATTATTTATATTGATACGTCTAGCACCGGGGAACTTTCCTGACTGTTTCCTACTATTAAAGTGCAATGCTGCTCTTAGGGCTTCGCTTTCACTCCCAGGCCGCCTTGTACGAAGCCACAGCCTCTCCTCTGCTACCTTTTCATTCCTGGATTTTCACACTTTTTCGTTTCCCTTAGTGAATATGCCCAGGATTTTGAATTGGGCCGTTGCTTTTTCACAGGTGCTGTGTCTAGTTTCTTTATAAAATAATGAGGGGGAAAAAAACAATCGTCTTTACGTTTAACATCTCGGAGGCGTCTACAGCAAAATTTGCTCACATTGTCTAGCAGAGTAATGTTAAGTATTTTCAAGATTCATGTTCTATTGTGTGGATGAATGACTCTGGTTGGCACCATACATATCTACATAATCAGATGAATATTGAAAGCTGCAAAGGGACTGAGCCTTGTAAGTGACTCAAATAGACATGTCTTGACACATTTGTCCTTGACACTGCTGACCTGGACTGCATGGTCTGGGCACTGGTAATGAAATTGCAGAAGTGCTGACAGGCTCTCCTTATATGATTCGGAAGTTAATGTGATTTCCATTTGAGTGCATGCAAAAAACTGCACAATGACTAATGGCAGTGTTAGTCACAAGTTCCCGATACCATGTTTAACCACAATTTAGCTGCTTTGGGTGAATGGCTATATAAAGAGTTAGATGAAGTAGAAGCAGATTTTAGGTTTCAGCACACGCCTTATATCTGACCTACACATGTCTATTGTGCTAAGACCAGAACAGAAATCTTACCTGGGGTAGATTCTGGTTTGATTTAGACTTTGACAATTTACTGTATTCGCCATGCAACAAAGCTTTTGGAAAATGTTAGCTAATTAGTTAATGGAGTTTCTTTTTGGTCACCTTTTTAGGGTGAGTGATTATTTGATGTTTGTTAGTGTTTGCCTTTACTTCAGAGGAGCAGGTATTTGCAGATGGTCATTTACTTTCGATCTATAAAGAACTGAGAAACTAAAAAGGATGTCTGTGTGCTGATGGAATATGTACTGCAAGCGGAATATAACCTTTTTCTCGTATTCTCCCCAGCACTGCTAGGAAACCACTACAGTGGCTTTTGCAGTGATTAAAATAGCTGTGCCTAAGCGCTATTTCCGCAGTTGGTGGTCTTAAAATTGGCAATGCAAAAGAGATGTCAAGCATGGACTCCTTAGTACCTCCAGCTGATTTACTGGCAGTGTAAAAAAGATGCTTTAAAGCATAAATAAATGTGTTTGGTTGAAACCTCAAATAATACCTTGTTCTTGGTACCGTGGGTGACTGATTTGGGGGGGTGGGGTTCGGATCCCATCTATGGTCTCTGCGTGTTTGCGTGTTTGCGTGTTTCTCCCTGTGTTGTTCAGCCCCATGGTTAGATTATTATTTCAGCATTCAGAACTTCTAATGGCTTGCTGACACGCATTGGGTGGGCATCCATTCAAATGAGCACTCTAAATTTCAAATGATCCTTTGTAGGTGTAGGTGAGAACTACTACTGGCAGCAATGTGTTTGGCTTAGTCTGCCAGTGACCAATTAAAGTTAAATAAAAACTTTTCTTTGCTTCCAACCCTGCCATGGAACCTTCTCAGACATACCGTTGCGTATAAATTATAGACCTGTAGTTTCAATGAGCTAATTTCCTACAAAGAATGAAAGGTTGCATAAAACCAGTAAGGTGAACTGTGGACCGTTACCCAATACAGAGGTCCAAACCTTAGGTTCCCCATTAGGGCGTCTTCTGTAACTGTGAAAGATCTCATCTCCCTATGAAACTAAATCTCATGGTTTAATGCCATAGGAGGCAGGACAGCCCGCAGTAATTGATAACTACAAGCTCTTGTCCATCCAAATGACATTGTCAAATGGAAAATGCAAATGGGTTTTCAGTGAATAAATACTAACCCTGGTATTGGAATATCCCAGACTGCAAGCTGACTGGCTGTGCTTGTCCATCTTAAGTAATGGAACAAAAGTGCCCTTACAAAGACGTGATGCGGTATAGGTTGTCTGAAGTAACCGCATTTGAGTGACTGCGTGGCCCTAACTGCGTGACCAAATGAATCCGGTTTTCTGCATTGAATTTCTATATTTGTACCTGTAAGGGTCTATTTGCACAGCACTCTCCTGAAAGGGGGAAAAACGGCCAGTCTCACCTAATATAGCTCTCTGCATTCCTGGGCCCTTTTTCAAGGCAATCTCTTCCATCTTCAGTCTTGGTCCGCTGCACTTTGGCTGTACCCATGTTTGTCATTTCACCTTAGTAAAGGCTTGGAAGTCATGATGCACAACATGGAGGTCACCGAAGGTACCAGCAAAGCCTGCTTATGTCACTGAGGAAGTCTCTGTGTGGTCCTCAGTATGTGTCTTTCGGGACAGACGGCACAGATAACAAGAACATGATTTGTACCCAATGAACAATGATCTCTCTCAGCCTAGCAGTCTGGTCCTTTTTGTTGTGGCGAAGGTGCGTGTAACTGATCTAGCTCTGGCAATGTGGTCTGTGCCTTTTGAAGTCTGAAGGATGATTGCCCTCATTTCTACCTTTTTATACAGTTTTTTTTCTTTTTCATAATTCCTCCCTTGTTCTGACTCATCCCACAGTCTTTTGGCAGAAAGATGTGTAAATACCCGAGTCTTGAGAATTGTTTGCTCAGTTTACTTGCTTTTTGTGCAGATCTGTCAGCAGATGCATGCCCTTATGGTGTTGTGGCGCCTTCCCCAAAGCACTGCTGGTGTTTACACAGCTTGTCGTGTTTATTCATGCAAACATGCAAATGTGAAATTATGGGCACCTCACCATAAATGTAAGACTGACAGCTGAATATTTGGGATACAGTTTTCGGAGTAGTGGTGAGCAAACCTAGAATATCTGCTTTATCTTTTTTTTTTCCTCTCTGTTTTTAGACATCACTTTTGTTTACTGCAGCTTGCGTCCATCAACATTTATAGATATTGGGATTCTTCCATTCGTCTATTTCAGAAAAAGGTCAAGAGGATTAAATTTTAAGAGGATTTTGTTAAAGGAGGCACTGCATATGCTTGCCCCGGCTAGTTGGATGCACAGGGCCACTCGGCGTTAACATCGCCTGTGTACCCAATGCCGCCTGATTCCGTATCCAAACAGATGCTTTTGTCTCTGCCTTTGTTATCAGTAATGCGGAGCATGTTGCCATGGAGATGAACTAAATACAGCGCTTGTGTCCTGTGATAGGGTGGGGTTAATGGGGGATCTTGCTTACTCATACACATGTGGGCTGGGGGTGATGTGGTGTGGCTGGGGTTGGATGCCACCTTTTTGGAAAGGAGCTGGCAACGCGGTGAGCTCAGTGTCAGGTGATCCCCCTGCAAATAGACTGTGGCTGAATGGGACTCTGCTCTTGCTGCATGTCCTGACAGAGCCCCTCAGTTTGATCATCAGACCTAAACATCAGTTAATTCACCTCATAGTGTACGCATGACTGCCCGGAGCTTCTGAAGCGTATAATCTGGAGATACTGGCTGCTTCCACCTCATAATTTACTAATAATAGGCATGCATCCTCCTCATTGATTGGTGTTTTGGAGTCCAGTGTCAGTGCCGCAAAGCAGCCTATGAAATGCAAGCAAAAGTGCCCACCGGCAGGGCATTTTGAAGGGCCATCATCTGGGTTCATGTGCGTCGCCACCCTCCACGTTCCACTTCCTGTCAGTTTGGTTTGCCAATGGGATCTTTTGTTCCAGTTCAGGAGTTGAATCATAAACGTATAACTCCAGCTGGTAGGCAAATGGCAGGAAGGAGAGCCGCCCATTGCTGACAGTCTCCATTGTTTCACCTGATGTTTGTGTTTTGGGTGGCAATTTGCATGGGAGCTATGCCAGGTAGCAGGTAGCTTCTTAAGGCAGGGAGATGAGACTTGGGTAGCAGAATATATTTGCTGGTAAAGGTTACCTGCTAAGCACAACCTTGAAATGTTCCCCACATGACTTAATGAGTGCTCCTGTGGTCACGATGAGACCATTTAATGACAAGATGACTGTCACCTACATCACGTGGGTGTTTTGGAAGCCGCTAACTAAGTAAATGGATTTCTCTGTGTTGGCTGTTTGGTCGGGGCCTCGACCTCCCTGCCGGGGCACGATCTGCAGACACACGTGATCAGCATTGTTGTAGGTGGGGTGGGATTTTGTCTAGGGTCCAGATTACTTTGGAGAATGGAAAGACCCTTCCTTCTGCAGCCCAACCCTCAGCACCATGCTGCAAGTCCTAACACCCAAATGTGGCATTGGCATTATGCGGGCTCTCCCAGCGATTTCCAGTTTGACCCCCTGGCCCCCGGTCAGACTAGGGTCAGCTGTGTGATGTCATTTCTAATGCTGCCCATTTATAGCTTGGGCATCGACTCGGTCCAGACAAAGAAGGAAGGACATCCCCATTGGCTCTTCAGACATCCTTTACTCTGTTCTTCCATATCCCTGTGGCATTTATGCTAATAGGGATGACATGACACCACTGAGATTGTATTTCCGCCAGATCCTTGCCTCTGCTGACCCCGGTGTTGACCAGGGGCCTGTGCCCTGCCAACAGTGACGACAGAGATAGGGATGCAAAGCGATTCATCTCTCAGAGCAGATTCTAATCTTACCTTCTCGTTGCCCGCGGAGCCATTTATAGCTGGCAGACATGTGACCCTCTGGAGGCTCCCTTCACCTTCTACGCTCCTCCAGTGCATGTAGTCATTGTTGTGACTGTCATATGCATATGGCCATTGAGGTGTAGCCACTCAGATGCTTCAATTCACCCTGTGATGTCTAGAAACCCCAGCCAGCAGGCATTTACAGCTTTATGGCGTTAAAAATAACCCAAAACAGCTAATTAATCCCACGGAAAGCACCGAACCCGGCTACGAAATGTCTGAGGGCCATGGCATTACAAATTCTGCATGCTCCTCAACAGATATTAAGCTATATTCTCTCATCTTGTCACAGTGTCTAATTAAAATTGCAACCGAACCTTTCTCATTAGAACACATTGAATATATGGGGGAATAACTATTTACATGTAAGTGTGCTACCATCCTGTGGCAGGTGGTGCCTTGCCCACACATACACGGGTATTTTTTAAAGCATAGCTTTTACGATGCATTTTGGCCTTTCGTCCCCATGCAAACGGCGTTTTAGGTCACTGAAAACAGAGCTTTTATTGTCAGAAACCGTTTTCAATGTCGACGTGTAGCCGGGGAAAACTTTGGCTTGTAACATCAGTGTGCACCATTACCTACATTGCTTGACATCAGAGTGCACCATTTGCTGTTTATATTCACTGTTTTTAGCCTAGCGAAACTGGTAATAAGGTTTCTGATTGGCTAACGTCTTTACGGTTAGAGTGCAGACAGATTATTTTTTTTAGCGGAGGAGGAAAAAACGCTGTTTTAAAAAAAATACCTGTCTATATGTGGACAAGGCCTTAGAGTGGACTGGTACACTTCTATGTGTATTACTTATTCTCTGTGATCCATCCTTACTCTTGCTTGAACAGGTCAGTTATGTTACTGCAGACCTCGTGCAAAACAAGAGCTCTTGCAAAACATCCAGAGTAATCACACCGTAAAAGGCATGATGTAGAGTCTGATGAGGTTGTTCTCACCAGGCTGAAACATGTGACCCATCTAATTTTTACTCATTGTGACTAAGAAATACTGGCCCGTCCTGCCCATATCTGTTTTTTAAATGTTGATGTCATTTTGTCCTTGTACCCTGATCCGTAGCAGTGTATGAATAGGCTAGATGTCTATAATCAGTAACACAGTTGGAAAGCGTAATAAATGATTGTTTTGACTGTGGATTAATTTCTTTTCCAGCATGATGGCTTTTGTTAGTGGTTTCTCTGCTTATGCGGTTGTCTATGGTGTTTTGTTTGTGTTGAAGCTTTAAGACTCTAAGCATGTACCATAAGGTACAAAGATGATTTGACCAGTATTGCTCTAGTAATGAAAAGCAGACACACTCTGCAATGAGTCCAAAGTGCCAAATGTATTCAGTTTAAATCTTTTTTCCCTCTTCCCCTGTTCCCAGGAAAAGGTTATATTGTTTTCTTTGGGACTAGGACGCTTTAGGCCTGAGGAATGTACTGGAATAATCTAGAAATTCTTTGAAATCATTGTCTTTCTTGCTGACCATAGATGGCACAAACAATGAATCTGTTTGTGATGCTGGTTATCAATGACAATAGTGAATGAAAATGACCTAATTTCCTGTGGTTGTGTGGATATTGTGCACAAACAATCAAGAACATTGTTGCATGTCCTCTATGGATTTGAATATTGGAACATACTACAAAAGTAACCCTATCACATGTTTACCAGGAATCAGTAAGAGATTATTAAAAGGGATTGAAATACTTGAATCTTTAAGCTGTAAGCCATTTCCATATCATACCACATCCACTCCAGATCCCACAAACTAGAGGTGGTGCTTGAGGGGAAGAGCTGACAATCTGTTTTATCTATCTTCTTATGTTTTGTTGTTTTTAACCCCCCCCGGCCCGCGACCCCACGGCCCAGATTCACAGGATGAAAACCAGGCAGTGTGTGTGTGTGGTAAGCTACTCAGCTGAGTGTAAATGGGTGTTATTTCAGGAGAAAAATAAGGGGCTGGCTGACTGGTGGCATCCAAAAGCAAGCACAGCAGTAAAAACAAGCCTGTTCAGGAATAAGGCTGGCTGACCTCATTCATTCCATTATCCCCAAGTCATTGCAGCTGGACAGCATCTATAGGTACGTGTAACTGTAGGACTGCCAAATTCACCAAACCCCTTACTTTTACCCTATACATGATGTTATGAGTTTTACATTTATTTAGCAGCCATTTTTATCCAAAGTGATGTATGATTGAGAAAGCAGGGTCAGCCTGTCCAAGGAGCAGTTGGGAGGCTTAGGGCCTTGTTCAGGGGCCAAACGGTGACATCACTCTGCTGACCTTGCGATTCAAACCAGTGACCTTCCAATCATGAGCACAAGTCATTATCCACTGAGCCGCACACCATCCTCTTACAGAAAGTAAGAGAACTTTGGAGTTCAAGGACCGTCAACTAAAAAGGGTTTTCTTCTCCATTATAGGGATGGAAATCGCGTTTCCCTTCAGTTAATCAAAATTTTCAGTTTCGTTCAACAAAGATTCAGTATCGTTCATTGATTCGTTCACTTAGGACACTCCTAGGGGGTAACTCTCATCGGCTGATTTTTTATGACATGGTACACTGTATTTCTTAAACATTCAGCAAATTGTATAATGATGTGTATTTGCTATGCTGACCCTTTCAAGCTTCTCCACATCATTACACCAGTAGGCAGAATAAGAAACGGTATCTCTGTCGTCGGCAATTCACTGATGATTTGAAGTGAACAGTGAACGAAATGGACGAATTGGTGCTGACCGAAATCATTTCCTTCACTTGTGAGCAGCACAAATAGGGTGTTCTATACCGTGTGCCAAAGCGAGTAACCTTCGTGTGCAAACGTTCAAACAGGTTAGATGAGTCACTGCTGTTGACGAAAACCATTGCGCTTTAGTAACATTTAGTCTATATTACATCGTAATAAAACGTGTTTTATTCGCTTTAAGCAAAAACCGGTGAACACTGACACATTCGTTCTGCCATGATTTAAGATCTAAAACAAAACTAAAATCTTAATTTGACACAATTTTTATTTTATGAACCCCTAATACCATGCGCATTCGTGGCTTAATTATAGCTGGGTAGTTTTCACTTTATGTATTCAGACAAGGCACGTTCACCTTTTATATGGATGCAATATGTTCCATATTCCACCAGGCGGCGCAATTGAAGTTTATAAAAAGTCTGTCACCACAGCCACGTATACAGCGCCGTGTCACACAGTAATTGCATGTTATGCACGCGTTTTTTGTATGTTAGAGATGTTGTTTACTTGAAAAATAATTTATAATTCAGTTTCATTAGTTATTAATAAAAGCTACCATAAAATTATTCTGATATTAATCAAGTAATGACCTGACAGCGACCCCTATCAGCATTTACGTGTAATACTTATTTTACTCTACATAAGTAAGTGTAACAGAAATACTCAGTGTGCTATTGTTTTTAAGTAATATCCTAACATTACTCTGTTTCAGGGGTGAACAAAATACTGATTTTGTGAAGTAAGCCTTAATATGAGTGTTATTTTTTTCAGAACAAGATGCAGGTAACATTTTTGTTACATATTGACCTAGCATGAATTCCTAATAGAGGTAAAAGTGTTGCATGGGTTTCCGAATAAAATAAAAGGCAAATGCATGACCGTTAATGATTCACAGACGATATGTGTCATATGAGCAAAATCTATGGGTTGTAATGTAATCATTATAAAAAGGGCGTCCATTGGACTGCAAGGTCAATGACCTTTGTCCCAACAGGATTCTGTCATGTCTGTAATTCTTTGGGCAGGAAATGAAAGGGTGTGGAAACGGGTGTGACATTTGGCAGGATGTGGGCTGGGGTAGGGCTCATGTTTCAGCAGCACCGTCCACCTGACCATGACACTGTTTTCTGCTCAACAGGATCAGGTGACTCGGAAAAGGATAGGAAAAGCACTAATGCATGAGCTAGCTTCGCTATATAAACCATAATCTACTTTCATTGCACAAGCTGAACAAGAAGTTAATCTTTACTTATACTTTATCAAACTTTACCAAAATTACCATTGGTTGCGGCTTATGGCAGACACTTGTTATATACATGTTACTTATGTTGAGCTTTTGCAGTTAGCTTGGACCAATGAAACACAGCTTTGAACTTTCTGAGGAACGCATGACATGTCACTGCATGTGGCCATGTGTTGCCATTCGGCACCCACCTACTTTTTCTCCTGCTTTTTTGCGATTCAGTCCAGAAAATCTGTTGCCGCTCTGGCCCTCAAACATGTAAATTAGGGTTAAAGGCAAATAATGTGCACACTGACCAATATGTGGCTGATATCAGGATGGGAAGTGAAAATCGTGAATGAAATGTGTCAGCTGACTGAAGGAGGCCCTGGACATTTAAACCATTAACCCTGGGCTTGCTGATGTCCATGCAGAGGGCTGCGAACCGCAGAGCACAGAATGTTTGTTTGTAACCAGAGGCAGCACTGAGACCCACTTTTGGGCCCCGCTGCTGGAATGTTTCGGTGGAGCACACGTCACCCTGTGGGGCAGTGTGGCCGAGCTTGGCAGCCGGCCAGTAGATGAGATGGGAAACGTGCAGGAGACCGACGTGTCATTTCAGTGCCCCGCATGGCTTGCTTCTCATGTAGGCTTAATGACTCATTAAGCCCACTGCTGTGGACTGAACTGCTTCGCACCCACACTGGGTTGGCAGCAAAATTTATCGTTTTCATCCACATGGTCCATTACAGCTTTTGCTGAAAGGCTAAAAATACTGTCCTGCCTTTCCAGCAGCTGTGAGATGATTTATTGAGCCCTTGTAATTGGTAGGGTAAAATCTGTCATACATTTCCCAGAAGAAACCCAACATCTGTCCTGTGGCAAAAATCATCATAAAGTTGCATACAAGGTGCCAACAGGGTAATAGTTGATAATGTAACCAAGACACCATTCACCATTGGTGGAAACGCTGGGTCATTATTACTATGATTATGACTCTGGTCAAAGAGAATAGTCTGTCCGGATGTTGAATACAAGGACGGTGCATGCTATGGTCATTGCTACTGCTTTGTGAGACGTGAGCTAGTGGTCACATAACTGTCATAGTGGTTATGAGAGCTAAGACCTGTTAGGCATGTCATGATCCAAGCGCACATCCGATGGAGAAGATGGAGGAAAAACAGCAACGTGTCTTCAAGGGGAAAAGCAGCATCTGGTGAAAGATGAATGTGTAGAGAAAATGAAGTCAAGGAGGATATTCAGGTACAAGAGGCAGAGATGAGTATATGCCGAAGCTAATACAATGGTACAAAGTCAGTATTCAGGCCAAAATATGAAAGGTATGTTGTACCTGTTTAGAACTTGGGTATGGAGTGATATATAACAATTTAAACAATTTAAGTATGTGTACTACACTATTTGTATACAAATGAGAATTTTGGCATCAGTAACTGATGAAAAAAGTTATCTAGTTTGAGGTAGATAAACTAGTGTTTACTAAAGATTTAACTGCCAAGGTAGCTGTGTTTAAAAACAATCTGCCTTTTATATAATGAATTCAGCCAGGGGCCCTAAAATGAGCAAATACAAAGCCATCACAGAAGTCGTGGGGGGACTAAATGTGACAGCTAAAGGTTTGCCTGTAAAATTGCACAGAGGTGAGGTCTGCTTATGCTGTAGGCAAACACTAGACAGTACGTGTAAATATAGACTGTGGCCATTAGTGAAGCAGGACTGTCCTGAACTGCACTTTGCCTCAGACTGTCGTTTCCTATATAAATGTATATAAAATGTACATAGGTGGGCTGGCTCATACATGAAAAGCTATTCTTGATCCACATATTTAATGTGATTATGTGATTAAGCTTTATTACGCACAGTGTAGCACCGATTCAATTTAAAACCAGCCGTTTAATCCCTGCCTGCTTTCCAAATTAAGTATTATGTTTCCTTTCACTTTTTTTGGCTTAATTCCGTATCATGCTTGAGTTTAGAAGCAGGTCTACTAGCCCCTTGAAGACATCTACTGTCCCCGGTCCTCCCGGGGTCTCCAGCCCGGCGCAGAGATGCGGCAGCTTCGCATGATCGCGTAGGCTTTTTGTTGTTCAGATGACGAACATCACGTCATGAAACATCGATTTAGGCTTGGAAATTGCCAAGCCGCTATACCCACCGTGGTAATATGCGGGTGGCATTCGCTGGGAAGGCGTCTGCCTGGCTGACAGGCAGTGGCTGCACTCCTGTCGCCAGGAAAGCGCCGGGACCCGCAAGTCGGGTTATTTTCCGCTAACTGTAGTCAGCCTTCCTGTCTCGGGCAGAAGAAAGTGCCGGGAGAGGCGCGCTTTCGGCTCCCACATTAATATCCACGCACTGCCGCTTTTAGCACGGCTCCGGGTGTGCCGTGTTAGCCTAAGGAAACGGCTTTTAAAAAGCTCCGTCTTGAAATAATATGTAGCTGCCGCTTATGTATTAAGTTATTCCCGAGGATGAACTAACTCGCTAATACATGTCTCCATTTCAAGGGAAGGCGACGGCAAATGCGAAATTTCCCCATCGTTATTAATTCACAAAAAGAAGCCATATAAAATGAATCATAGTAATTGTTCCATACACTGATAACATGTCTCTGTTTTTACAGGTAGGAACTTGAGAAACTCGGAAAGAACGGCACATTTGTGTGTAATCCTCATCTTCATTTAAGGGTGATAACGGGCAGGACGTGCTGCGAACAGCCACCTGTTGTTTCAGGCCCGGATTAGGCGCACAAAGGGGTTTCTGCAGCGAGGCCGCCGGCTTTGGGCTGGAGGTGGCCGCAGCCTGGGAAAGTGTCAACTTTGTTTTGGAAAGAGGCTCCATTGCCCTGTTTATTAGTGGAAATATGTGCAGGCGCTACCTATCTGATAAGGGGATGGAAAAACAGGCATGCTGGAAATAAACGGGGGTGGGGAGTGTGCTGTAGTGATATGCAAACCGAATCTTTTTACTGATTCGATTCTTTTCGTTCAGTTCACTGAAAAAATCCGGTGTTCTTACACAACAGCATACCTATCAGAATGGCATACCCTGGGTTAATGCGCATGCGTGCAACAGAAATCGCCCGTGTTCGGCGTCATTCCATACATTTATCATACTGTTGGCCGAAGGTGAGCAATTGCATTTAATTGTTAGGGTCACGGGGTAGGGTTATGGTCAGGGTTACTTAAAAATGGCAGTTATACTGTATACTGTACTTATACGAAGTCGGTATGCTATTCTGATAAGGTATGCCAAAATGTAAGAACACCGGTTCTCTGAATCATTGATTCATTCAATAATAATACTTAACGTATTACTTGCTAGGTGAGGTTAGAAGTGAATTGCTATAAACAATAGTGTTTTGTGTATTATTTTAATAATAAAATTATTATTTTTATCTTTTCATTTGTTACCGTAGGCTACAAATAAATAAACAGAACACAGCCAAACATGCGCGCACACACACACATACAACCACATACAAGGTAATACACACATACAAGGTAATACATTCTGGTCAATAGATGTCACTGCATTACATAGTCAATGTAGGGTCCATAGACTCCGCGAACCACCGAAACAATGAATCAATGAACCATGTGAATAAAAGGAACTGGTGAACCAAAAGAACTGGTGAACCAAAGAACTGCTGAATGAACGAGTGAATCCAATGACCCGGTGAACTAGAAGACTTAGTGAATCAACGGGTCTTCTAGTTCAGCGAATCATTCTGAACTGCAATAACACTTCAGGTCAGTGGGAGCGCTCA
>JAODKN010000008.1:7708570-7738205 GCA_026774425.1 Petrocephalus zakoni | reverse complement strand
TGTAAATATAGACTGTGGCCATTAGTGAAGCAGGACTGTCCTGATCTGAACTTTGCCTCAGACTGTCGTTTCCTGCATAAATGTATATAAAATATACACAGGTAGCTGTTCAAGCTGTTCTTGGTCCACAAATTAAATGCATTTAATGTGATTAAACTTTATTACATACAGTGTAGCACATATTCAGTTTTAAACCAGCCATTTAATCCCTTCCTGCCATCTAAAGTACATCTTTTAAGTATGGACTAAGATTGGCATCTATATCGTGTAATTTTCATCTTCACCTAACGGCTGTGAGAGCGATAACAGGCAGCAAGTGTGGTGAACAGCCACCTGTTGTTTCAGTCTGGAATTAGGCAGACAAAGGCATTTCTGCATTTACCGTACCAGTCAAAGGTTTTAAAACGCCACAGTTTTTCCATTTTCTTTCCGCAAATTTAATCAGTTTAAATCCAATGAATTTTCTGAATTTGTGAGGAAAGCAGTAATCTACCAGTGGCTTAAAAAAAAGTTTAAATTGGCAAAAACCTGAGGAAGAAAATATGAAAAGGTGAAAGTGATTCATTGTTGACAAACCAGAACAAAATGTGTCCTCAGCATTTCATCCATGCGACATAGCAGAGGGCAGCTATTATTTAGTGCCCGGGGAGCAGTGCGAGAGGATACTACCTTGCTCAGGGTATATCAGTGATACCTTGCTAGTTGGGAATTTGAACCAGCAACCTTTCAATAACAAGTGTGTGTATCTGTCTGTCTGTCCATCTATCAATCATCATCATTAATAATAATAACTGCAATCTAAACAATACAAAATCAACTCTGAGGCTTAGGCTCAAGTGGAAGTAACGCGTTTAGTCAGTTCTGGTTGGTTTTACTTTAGCACCTTCTGTAAAGAGAGCATTGCTCCAAAGCCACACAACACACTCCTTCTAAGACTCAATTGGCATTTTGTAAGCTTGTTTCCTTGACCTTTTTCATGCAATCACCTCAGGGTTAACTGCGGAGTGGGGAAGGCACCACACAGTCCTGAGCTGGACGCTCGCTGGAAGAACATCTGCTAAAATTTGCTCTTCCATTTGAAGGTGAAAGCTGCTAGTCTGTTATACTGGATATAGTGGGGCTGTGGGAATTGTTGCAATTCGAAGGAGAATAGCAGAATAGTAGTGCTGAACAAAATGACACTTTATGAACCATTTGCTGTATTTTTTGACCCCACTAGATGGTGTTATTGGTTTGCTTTGGGACATGCTTTGTGCCTTTTTTTGATGAGCGAGAGCACCATTTAACGGGGTCAAAAAACAGCAAATGGTTCATGAAGTGTCATTTTGACCATCACTACAGAATAGCCTTCAAAAAGACTATCAAAACAAGTTTTGCTAATTGAATTTTTTTATTTGATCATTTTCTTGACAAAGTAGTGATCCTCCAAGTTTGTGTCAAATCAGCGCTAACTGCTAACAGAAGGAGCTCAGAATATATGCATAAGTGACCATCCTGTGCAACCCAAAGTGATGTAACAGGGTGACCCCTGATCCCTTTATGCCTCAAACATGACTTGTTAGTCAAGGCAGAAAGAAATCCAACCGTGTCCAGGTCCTGTTTTCACTCTATTACGAGTTAAAAGTTTAAAGTGTTACTAAGAGAGTGCTTTCTGTTTGGGGATAATTGTTACAGCCACTATAAAGGGGAAATATTAACCACACCTTGTCTTTTATGTTGTTAGCAGGTTCAGGGATATCCAAAGTTCATGCCTGCAATGAACAGTTGTCCATATATTGGTGAAGTTATGGCATGAAGTCGATGCCAGTAGTCATAAAAAAATGTTTAAAAACACAAGCAGTAGATTCTGGGATTATGATGCTATTTCACGTGATACAGTTTAAATTTACAAACGTTTCAAAATGCAGTGTTTTTTTTTTGGAAGGGGTGTGACATGTCCCTTAAAGCTGTACTGCTTTTTTAAGGCTTTCCTAGTTTGCATAAAAGGAGGAGAGGAGGTGAGAAGAAACGACCTTCTAAACCTTCTGGAGGTATAGTTATAGCATGTTGGAGACGAGAACCTCCCTTGGCCTTGAATGGACAGGTGATCCACTAAGCACCTTCTTTGTTCCTATTGTAGACATTATTTTTAACTGTCCTCACACAGCTGGACCTGTACAGGAACCTTAAATGTCTAAATGATGTTATGTCGACATGAGCGAATGTTTTTTTTTTCCCCCAACTGTTGCTAATTTGGACTTGTGATTCCATAAATAAACAAATCTATTAACAAGGAACTGGTGTTTAGGGAGGTGTAAAAGCAGGAGGGGGGTGATTCATCATCCACTCGAACAGTGGTCATCTGTTCATCTTCCAGCCATTTATTCTGGTGAGGGTCACAGTAGGGGCTTAGGGGTTATCCAGGGTAGCACAAGGCACAAAGTTGGGTACATCCTGGACAGGATGCCAGTCCTTACAGGGCACATACTGTAGACGATTTAGAGACTGTGGGAAGAAACCTGTGAGACACAGGAAGAAGGTGCAAATTCCACACATACAGAGCAGGAATGATATGTGATCCTCTAGCACTGGAGGTGTGAGGCACCGGGGGCTGCCCATTGAGCTGCCGTGCTGCCGCTTTAATTTAAATTCCCATTAATTGTTTTCGATTTTGCCCTCTGCTGATCTTTAGAAAAGGGCAGGCCTCCTTTCCTGGAGTACCTTTTCAGAGAACTCTACATTGGTGAGGACCCAGGCTAAGCGATCTGTTGGTGGGGCAGCCAGCAGGAAGGTCACAGCTTACCTTTCACACCTCCGGAAAATGCACCAGCGTGCAAACTGGCATGTGACACTACGGCCGAGCTGAAGGGCTGCGGCAGGTGGGGGTGGTAAATACTGTGGGCGGCCGGCCAGGCTGCAGCTGCTTTGCCCAGTTTCCAAATGGAAGCTGAACCTTGGCTTGGGGGGCGGGGGCATCACAGTCACTACCAACGCCCAATCTGGACATTTATGTAGAAATAGTCACTGTTGGGGAGGAGTGGTATAAGGTATAACTCACTGTATGATTATATTTCATATATATTGTGTGTGTATGTTTGTATGTATGTATATAATATAAACACAGTACTAAGCAAAAGTCTACGGCAGCCAAATAAAATGATGTTTAAATGATCTTCACGTAGGTGTGAAACTGATATTATGCCTATGTTAGCTTAGCCATTTCAAAACCTCTGCTAATATCACCCAGTATCTGCAGCAACCATCCAGTGTACCCATGTACTTCTCTAATTAAATGACTAAAGTGAGCTGGTGGTGAAATTTGATAAATACATGGAATGGCTGAGGTGCCCCTGAGGAGAGGCTTGGTAACTGAAGCGGTGTTCATCTATCCATACAACCAGAGATCAGTAACTCTTTGGAGAACAGAAGAAAGACATTTTATTGAATTACTCTTAGTTTGCATAAGTTCTAATGCTAAATTGTGTTTTTTTGTTCTGAGCAAACGTGCACTCACTACTCAGATGAATACCTCTGAACATTGACTGCCCAAAACATTTGCACAGGACTGTGTATGTATGGGTGTGTGTGTGTGTGTGTATATATGTATATATATATATATATATACTGTGTGAGTACATATATATATATATATTTGTGCGCACACACACACACCATATACCATTACATTACACTTTGAAGCAACAAGTATTAAGGGACAATAAAGTCATAAGAAGAATGTCATAAAAAGACCATACAAAAAGAGAAGTTTTACTGCGAATTTGCACTTGAGTGAAGTTCAAATTTTTCTCTGATGTGCTTCAGGCCTTTCGATGGTACTCATTGTGCTGGGGCTTGTTTACGGTTTTCAGTACAAACAGCTTCTTTTGGCAGGACATAATACAGGGAGTTGGAATTCCTGACTGTAGGTGTATATGTATCTAGTAGGTGTAGGTGTATATGTATTATGTTTGATTGAAAAATGAATCACTGCTGATATTTATGCAGCAGCTTCCACAAACGGCTCTGCATCCTGTTTTGTTTCCTAGAAAATCTTTTGTAGCGTGCAAACATCCGGAGGAGCCCGTTTTATCCGCCGCAGGCCCTCCCGTGACAGCTCCTGCCTACAGGCACCGTTGCCCAAAAAGCCCTTCAAAATCATGACGCACATTCCGTGTCCAGAACGGGAACAGCGTGTTTTGTCGGGACTCAGGAGCACGGTGATGTCGGAGGCCTCAGCGTTCACCCAGGGGACGCCGCAGATTTAGAGCCACTCACAGAAAATTGCCACTGGCAGAGGCACACTGGCTTACTATTTCCTCCCAAACGAATCTCGGAAACTTTGCTAATTGTGCATCACGATGGATTCCTGATTTAAGATCAGCCCCTACCACCTGCTTGCTGGTTGTATCTGGTCGGGCCGCGTCTCCGTCAGCCTGACGTATCTGCCGAGAGGCTGTGCTTCTCGTGCCGCCTTTCCCAGGACTATCTGCTTTCAGCGGTGGGAGAGCTGGGCAGCGCGGATGCTCTCTGGCTTTAACTCATGGTGGCTTCAGTTCCGGCATGTTGCACATTGCTGCTGATTCTCATGTAATCAAGTGAGAGAAACTCCCTCACCTGCATTAAGTGGGGGGGGGGGGTTGCTTTATCTTCAAACATAAGACAAAGTGTATGACCTGCAAAAATTGCGCAGATGTAAGGGCTTGTGTAGAGGAACTCCAGTTCAGCCCCATTGCTTTTATGGAGAAGCACTATGACAACTTGTCTAACATTTATTAACATTTTGCATCGGGGGGTTACATAACATTCAACTGTCAGCTGATATGCAAAATACTCTGAATTAGGTATATGGTGCAATTTATTGGGCTACTAAAAATGTATATAATTTAGATCTACATCACATAAAAATGTGATCTATATACAGTCTAAAGTGACAAGGTGCTTACATTTTGTGACTCGTCACTTATTTTGGTCTAGTTTTATGGAAAGAAAAGCAATAATCTTTATATAGCAAGGATTTAATTCAAGTGCACAATAAAGCCAGTGCAATGGCACTATGTGGCTGTATGCACTGCAAGCCTGAAGACAGATCCCCGAAAGGAAGAGCAGGTTATGCATCACATTTCCAGCGATCCGTCTGCCATACAGCTTATGGGAGTACAGCAAGCCTCCTTTGAGGGAAAGACGGCTGCAATGAGAGAAATGTACGATAATGGCATACCTCCTGTTTTTCAGCCTGGTAGGATATTCTCCACTAATGTGTGCCTTAGAGAGACGTACAAGCAACGCACGGAGGCTGCGGAAAGGTCTGACATGGCTCCATAAATACACGCGTGCACCTTTACATCGTTATGTATTAGTTCTAGTTTTACTGGTATCTGTGAAAAATAAAGGAAAAAAAAACTGAAAAAAGCTTAATATGTTTGTTGGGGATTTTATTAATATTTTTTTAGAACAAGAGAACCAATGATAAAGTACCGACATTTAAAGGCAAAACAAATTCCCATTAATGTTCTACATGCTACCATGTAACCTAATTTATTCATGCTTGTTTGAAAAAAATACAAATTGTAATAAAAATATAAAATTAAACAATGACATACAGTTTACTTCGTTTCAAAGTACCGTTCATTTGTTTAGTCCATGCACACAACTCTAATGGTATATTCTATATTTAAAAAATTAAGACTTACAGGCGCATTTTCAGTTCCATAAAGTATATTTTCCTCTATAATAAAAGAATAGAAGTACCTCTAACTAAAAAATAAATAAAAATCAGCGGGACAAAAAAATGCACGTTTTAAGTGAAGGAAAAAGGTGGAAAAAAATTACAGCTTAAAATTAAGCAAATGATACTTTAAGTTAGATGATGACGTACTGCATATACCAAATGCAAATCAAATTTTCCAACACTCACATTGAAATTACGTCACAATAAATATCACGTCCGCTGAAAAATAAATAATAGCCTCAACACTTCACTATGGCAAAATAACGCAAAGCAAGTGACGTCGCCGCGGGTCGAATGCGATGGAGAATGTGTCTGTAAAGCACTGCTGTGGCTGAGATTTCCCCACTTTCTGCTGTTACCTTGAGGTAGATAACAATTAGGAAAAAAAATAATAAATTACATTTAACGGCTGCAGTTTTTACCACAAGTAAAATAAGGGTTAAATGTTTTAGTCAATGTTTTTGGGAAAATAAACCTTAGGCCTAATTTATTGGTGTAAGACGTGATAAATAAAAAGGGCAAAAACATATTGGCCATGACTTGGCCCAGTTCCTTGTAGTGCATTTCCCACCACCCAATGGGACCCCTCGGTATGGTTTGTCAGCCCCTCCTTCTGCCACATGACTGTTCCGTGGTTTTCCTGTCCCCCCTCCTCCTTTCTCGTGTCTCTTGCTGGTGCTGGTTTTTCTACATTACATAGTGTGCAAATGGTATGCCAATTATTTTCAAATAAAATGTACTCATAAACTCCCTTAAGCAAAATACAACTGAGGGCTGCTCAGTCACATATGAATTGGTGTATAGATGAAAAAATTGTAAAATGGACACATAAAAACCAATAATTCAAGTAAAATATCAGAACTACCATTTCTAAAATATGTGGGCGATTCAATTCAGATGTTTCAAAATGCTACTATAGGTTTTATGGGCGATTTGAGGGGAACACTTTACAGATGAGGGTGTTAAGGTCGTCTGTATAGACTTGAGGGGAGAATCTGTAGGGTTGTCAAACCGAGGAAGCGCCAAGGAGTCCAGCTGCACATTAAACACAAGCTCCCCATTCCTGGTCACAAAGCCCTCATCCACCTCCACTGCTGCGGGCTCCTGCGCCTCCTCCTTCTTACTGAACAGCCTGTCCAAATAGCTTGTGTAGGTGGTCTCCTTCTGCAACTGCTCATCCTTCCTCACATCCCAGCAAACTTCGTCAATCAAGCAACTTCCTTCTGCAGTAATGTCCGCTTGGCAAAAGGTCTCCCAGGGATGGGGTGTCCGGCCTTCCAGCTGGGCCAGGTTCACCAGGCACTTCTCTTCCTTCTCTTGGCTGATGGACTTAGGTACAGGGCTCTTGGTCTCCAGCTGTGAGACAGAGCTGTTCAGTTCATTGAGAAGGCCCACCTCGCAGGAATCCGGCTGCAGGCTGAGCTTGAGGGTGCCGGCAATGAAGGAGTCAAAGTCAAAGCCTTGATTCTTCTCCTGCTGCTTGTCCTTCTCAGTGGGATCTTGAGAAGCTTCCTCAAGTGCAATCTGGGCCTTGACCAAGCCATTCTTCTCGCATTTAGACTTACCCTTCTTGTCTGCCTTTTCTTTACTCTGTTCCTTCCAGTTGGACAGGTCAATGATGAGCTTGGGCTCATAGTAATGGTTGACCTCACTGTCACGCCACACCAAGTTGTCCAGGTATGAGGGAGAGACAGCTTTGTAGTTGCAGGTGTGTCCACATTCTAGATCACAATATTTGTTTTCGTGGTGTTCTTCGGGTTGCCAGGAGAACTCTGAGGCAAAGAAGGAATCGAACACTGGGTCTTCCTGAAATTTCTCCTGGTCCCTGTCCTGGTACTTGCGCGGGTCAACCTGAACCTCCTCTTCATCTGTCACTTCTGACATGGCTCGGGGGTCCAGCTGGACGTCGTCTGCTTCATGGGTACTACATAGATGCCAGTCTTGGTCTGAGAACTGACTATCATGATATCTGAAAAAGATGTGAGGATTATTGCCATTAAATCAGCACCAGAGTGATGATAAAATATTCTTGAAAATGTCAAATCCACAGAAGATGACTATGTATTTAAATACACACACACAGACACAAACACGTTTGTATTCCTATCTTAGAGAGGACCGTCCGTTCATTTCTATGGGAAGAACCCTAACCCTAACCATGACACCCTTAACCCAAACTCAGCCCTCACCTTAAACATAAGTAACCAAACAAAATACAAGATTTTTGGCATTTTTACTCTTTTGATTGCATTGACAGATTTTTATGAAATGGAGTTTGAAGTAGTGATCACACACACAAATAAATATGTTTTTTACCTGTCCCAGGTGTTGTACACAAGACTGTGGGTCTCATCCATTAGCAAGATGTCATCTACCTCATCCTCAATATGGAAGGGGTGATTGGAGATGGGCTCATCGAGTGGGAACGAGTAGTCATTCATGTAGGGGTGGGCTAAGGCCTCTTCAGCAGTCAGACGGTCCATGGGATTGAAAGTCAAGATTTTCCCCAAGAAGTCCAAAGCTAGGAAGACAAGTTGTTTTTTTTTTAGTAGTAGGACTAACTGCATTGAGTAGGCCATACATTCTTTATACAGTACATGGTTGTGTGATTTGGGCTGCATAGCACAAACCTGGCAAGCCAATCAGTCCCAAGCCAGTGTCAAAGGTCAGAATCGGGGTCAATTCAGGCAATTGTATTTGACTGGTATGGACTACCGTAGCCCTATCCAAATGCTGATCTATTTAATTTCCTGTGTCTGTGAATACTGTGAAATCACAAGGATTACTCAGATGAAGAATGCACCAACGCCTACTGTATATGCATGTATTTTTACCTATTTATTAAAAGATAGGATCGAAATCAGCAAATATAAATATTGACTGGATCGGATCGGGACACCAAAAAAGTGGACTGGGACATCTCTAAAGCCAGCCAAAACTCACCCTCCTTGCTGACCCCGGGAAGAAGCTTGGCCAGCGGGGTCTGGGGCACAGACATGTCCTTGCGGACGAAAACAGGGATGACACTCTGCAGCTCCTGTCGGTCCTCCTCATGGATCACGGGGATGGACTCCAGGATCAGCTGCATCTGCTCCAGCTCGTGGGCACCTGGCTCGACCGGGGTGAGCAAACCATTGACTTGACAGCACTGAGAACAACCAGCTGTCAGCGCACCATCAGTCACAATGTAAACTGCATAGATTAGATATATGTACTAAGGGTCACTAAGCAGGATTCTACATCTACCCGTTCCATCTCTGTAGTTTGAACTTAGTGTGAAATTATTTGCTAACCAAAACTAGGAAGAATTCATGTACTCAACAGGCAACCTGCATTTCCTGGTAGTAGTAAAATAAGAAAAGCGTGCGTTTCTGGGACTAGCCCTCCGAACTAACCGGCAAAGAGTGTCTTTCCCGTCAGCATTTCGGCAAAGATGCAGCCAGCAGCCCACATATCGATGGCTTTGGTATAGTTGTTTGGAGACAGCAGGAGTCGGGGAGATCGATACCACTTTGTGACTAGTCCTTCAGAGAGGTGGCCCTGAGAGATTTAAGGAAAAATAGGCATGGTCACATTACTGCCTCCCACTTACTCACAGGGGTCATCTCACATGGCATATAGTAATATTATTATTATTATTATTTATTATTATTATTATTAATAATAATAATAATAATAATAATAATAATAAGCTTTACTTAAATAGCACCTTTCATGCAAGGAATGCAGCTCAAAGTGCTTTACAGTAAAGAATATACATGAAAAGATTAAGAAATTATGCATGTTTACATAAAAAAATTAAAAGGAGAGTAAAAGCCTAGGTTGTACCCACCTAACAATTAAAATAAAAATTTAATCCATATAATTAATTATTTTACATAGCACTGATTATAAAAATCAGATAATGTGAATATGATAAACAGGGTTTTATCAATTCTGGTTGCACAATACACTGGGTCACAAGGGGTAAATAGACTCTGTAGCAAACAGGTAATGCCAAATGCTGCTGTAAATGCCTTCTGCTTCAAGGTCACTCCACAGCTTTTTGCCATGCTTAGAGGCACTATGAGCTTAGAAGCAACCCAAAAATGTGGAGCCTGTCTCAGGAGCCCGCACCATCACTGGACAGAACAACTATGGAAAGGATTATTTTAATACAGAACAGCATGCAGCCAGCGCAGTGGCACAAACCTGCACTTCTGCAGGAATCCGCAAGATAAAGAGAAATGTGTACCCCCCACCCATCTGCAAAAAGAGGGTTCACTGAGTACACTGGCCAAACAGAACAAATCCTTCCTGCGTCAGAAGACACTACAGAAGGATTGCCTGCATAAAATCAAAAAATTCTATCTGAAAATCATGACATTCACAAGCTGCAGTTCCTAAAGGGCTTTTTCATCCCGGAACGTCGTTTTGACTACTTGATAGCCAAATGGCTTTCTGGCAGATTAGTCAAAAAACACACCAGATTAGGAATGAAATGGATGAAATGTATCGAGTGAACTTTCCAGAAAGAAACAGGAAGTGGTGAATGATAATAGGTGTGTGTGCGCTGGAGATACTGGGGAAATAATGGACTGTGTCACACATGTAGCCCCCAAACCCTGCAAAGTCCAACCATCCATAGAGTTGTGGAAGAGCAAACTGACCAACCCACATTCTTAGATCTCAACATGCAGAAAGACCCGGTACAAAAAGAAAGGCCTTTTTTGGTTCTTCTAACAAGAGATCTAGGATTCAGGCTAACGGTCTTCCACTGGAGCACGCCCATGATTCAAGCCCGAATCCCATAAATCTTCAATGAGTCAGTTCCCTCCTTCCCCCAGCCCAAGACACCATGTGACGGAACATCTTGTTTTATTGGGGCAACGTGACTCTAAGAAATTCATGCAACTCGAGAAGAACAGATTATCCTAACCTCACAAAGCAGGAAAAGTAGAGAACACTGAAGGAAAATGAACCCTTTACAATTCTCAGAGTGTTGCATTAAGTATGTGGACGTGTTCCAAAAACACACAGAATGTGCTGGAACTAAATAAACAAGCTTAAATTGACAAACTGTATGTTGCACCACTGCAGGTTTGGCTTCCTGGTTCCAAGATAAAAATAATACTTGTTGACCCAACGTAATCTCATATTGCTTGTGGTTGTCCTATCTGTATCAAGAGTATGGGGGTGCAGAAATTAACCAAGGAAGTAAGTTCACGGCACCATTCAAATAAGCTTTGTATAAAAGGGTGTAATTCAGAACAATGGGAGTGATCTGTGAGTGTCATTAGCTTGGTAAGCAAGGTGTGGAGACCAGTTCACAGAGGAGTTCTGGAGGGAGACAGGGTATACATTCCAGCTGATGTTTTAGGCATTTTTCATCAAACTTCAAACAACAGAGGACACGTGATGATTAGAGAACAAGTCATCACGTTTCTGTGGCCCACATGTGCCCAGCCTCCACACCACCCCCAATTCACCTGGTCAGCCCTCACACACGTTTCTTTATAATTCTGTGCCTTGCGATTCTTGATACCTGCTGCCCCAGCCTTCTCAGAAGTGGCCTTTCCTCTGCATCTCTCAGTCAGAAGCAATAAAGTGAACGAAATCCACAACTTATTTCACTTCAGCAACAGCAGGAAATGGAGGTTAGCTTTGTGGGGGTGGGGGCTTGGAATGCATTCATTCAGTATACTGCACGTGAATTCCCTACATTCTTGAGGCGGGGGCCTTCTGGAGCAGTGGATGAGACGTTTGAACTATGTCAGACAGATTGAGGAGCACTGGGCAACTCAAAACAAACAGTCAATTTGAAAGGTTCAAAATTTCCTGTTGCACCAGCAGCGCTACTGAAAACTGATCTCACACTCGGTGCCCATGGCAAAAGCTCCGCCCACAACAGGAGCGAACGAGCACCCCCCTCCCCCGGCAGCAAGGCTGTTAAAATCACAGGGCTATGCTTAAATGGGTCTGCCCAAAATAAAAATAATTAAAACAGAAAGGCATCTATGTGCGCAAACTGACGGGATGAAAGAATCAGAGGGGTTCAATAAGCACTCAGGGGGACGGGGCTTCAGGAGAGTCAGTGACTGGGGTCACCTCCAGCGACATGGCCCGAAAATAAGCCACAGTTAGCACTGCCTGAGTTATTCCTGCACACCTACGCACGAATCTACGAGGTCAAACGCAGTCCATGATGCTACGCATCTATGTTTGATCCAGCTGCCACGGGCATGGCTCCGACATGCCACCCACCAGCTGCCAAGGAAGGGGACCGTGTTTCAGCCCAGGGACTGGGACTGCCTGCCTTCCCTGCAAATGACGCACTTTTGAGGACAGGGCGCAGCCGCTGCAGTCATGTGTGGCCCACTTTCCCACTGTTGTGGAAACCTCCTGCACACACGGGCCCGTGTGACCCCACAGGAGATAGCTAATTAAAGACGCACGTGAGCACCTGACTGCTATGGCGCAGAAGCCCAGAGGCAAACGCACAGGCCGGTGAAATTAGACGACAGCAGAAATCCAGTACAACCCAATTCTTAGGACAGCTATTTATGTTAGAATACGAAAATATACATTAGAGAATGAATAAAAATGACCAAGATAACGCATTCCATTTAATAAAACGCAGCACAGCTGAAACACAATTAAATATACTATTAAAAACACATTGCTACCATATAGAACTCAGGAACATTCATAAGCTATACATCACTCTCTCTCTCACGCAATGAGTTCATATCCTCATTGGCTGCTTAAGTACAGGCATCAGAATAAAAAAAAACCTGTAACGCTACAGCAACCATTCATCAAAAGAGGAAACTTGCATTCTCATGACTGACCTGTCATAAGGGCTGTGGCTGTTAGGAAGGCCAACACCCGTGACCAATTACGACTTTTGTCTTGCTGTGTTTATTCTAACTTAATCACTTGGCAGTTGTACCTCATGATAGAAACCAAGGAAAACTCATTCGCTGCAACAAAAACAGAGGCTTCTCACACACATACGTAAGCATAAATCACTCCCAGTGGGGGTGTAAGCGCTACCCTCTTCAGCATATGAAAACAAAAACAGACATTACAATGAAGGCTGAAGGTAATGCCTTCTAGAGCCAGTACAGCCGGGTGATCATACCTTGTGTGAGTAGTGTGGATCCATGATTCGGGCAAGGCCAAAGTCCCCAATCTTCAGGACAAGGTCCTCTGTGTTGACAAAGAGGTTGGCAGGCTTGAGGTCGCGGTGTAGCACGTTAGCGGAGTGGATGTACTTCAAGCCCCGCAACAGCTGATACATGAAGAGCCGCGCATGGCCCTCAGACAGCAGCCCCTGCTCTATAAGCTTGCACAGGTCCGTCTCCATGTACTCCTGCACGATGTAGACCGAGTTGACCTCTGTCAGGGAGCTCACATCCTCGGTCAACTGCCGGCCACTGGGGCCGAGCGTCTCGAACACCTTCACGATGTTGTCGTGGTCCAAACGCCGGATGATCTTGATCTCCCTCAGCGCGTGCTTCACGCTCTGAGGGTCCGTGAGCACGATCTTCTTGACCGCCACGCGCTTGTCGCAGTCGTTGTCCACGGCGGAGAACACCAGGCCGCTGCCACCGTAGCCCAGAGGCTTAAGGTCCATGTAACGGGGGCCCAAATCGAAGCCATGGATGTTCATGAGACTCTCAAACTTCTCTGCCATTTCACAGGAGCAGAGCTTAAGCGCTCAACCGGTTATCATCAAATGCTGAAACAAATGGGTAAGGGGCTCGAGTTCTATTTTTATTAAAGAATATTTAAAACCCTATGCAAGACAGGGGAGAAGATAAAAATAACCACCTATTTTTCGCCTTTATTATAAATAGCCACTGAGGCCAGCAGAGCTCTGCCTGTGACCTTCACCTTTGCCCCCAGGAAAACCTGGTGAATTTGTTTGATATGTAAGTAAGGTATACAGTCATTGCTCAAAGGGCCAAAAATTTAAGGAAAAAAATAATGGAGCATTCCTTTGTGAAGCCTTTCCTTTTTTTATTAGTGTCTGCAGGAACACAATGGAATGGAGCAGGTAATACTACCATCACAGTGCAGATACATTCAGTGTATGAGTGGTCCTGAGTCGCATAATCCTTCTGTGCCAGCGGGCACAAAAGTTTTATTCAGCTTGGTTTTCTACAGCCTGTTTAAGAGTCAGGAGTCCAGCAGCTAATCACCAATCCTCCTCTCAGTGATCAGGTGGCTCGAGCTCACCACAGTCACAATCGAAGCTATCCTCCATCTTATGGCGAGGTAACCTGCAGCACAAAGAGAAACTGGTGGTTAGAATCTGTGACCATGGCGGTCCACAGGTATGCGTGTTCTAGTCATCAAAACTATACTTCCTGAAAAATCCGTTAAAGACAGGGGAACACTCATAAGGCTTCATATAGATCCCTCACAAAAAATATATTTATGTTCAGTTATGTTAAATTTGAGGGTATTTTTGAGAACTTTAAGCAGGCTCTCTCTCTTACAGGAAACCACAAAACTTACATTTTTAATTCACTGGAGTGAAATACACGCAGCAGGCACATAAAATTACTTGAACAGCCACACCATCTGACAGGTAGGCTCTCAGCCATAACCACATCCAGGAACCAGTTACACCAATGTTTACTAGGCTTCAGGAAGTGCTTTTAAATTGACAAAAGGAGTCGCCAAAATAAAACAGTGACCATGCATCATGCATTTCAATAGTAAACGTAAAAGGTTGGGTAACTATATAAAGCAGTTGTAATTGTAAGGGCACAAGAGGGAACGTGGCGAGAGGATAGTGAGGCCAGAACTTTGACTTGGGAATACGATATTTTACCGCAATAACCACCAGACTTTTTCCAGTCACGAAAGTAAATGTACGTAAGCGTAGCTGCAATGCGCCTAATAGGAGCTCGATTTCTAAATATGTATCCCATCTGTTTCACCCAATAATCAAAAGTTTTAGTAGACAACACAACTATAAAAAAAATTAAGACAGACGGTTAACTATTCACAAGATGCGCGGATAAAGCAAATGAGTAAACGCTGTACAAATGCTGTGGTTATCTGGAGCGCTTAGTTTCCAAAGACTTTTTTTTACATTTAGAGTATAAACTGGGGTGGGGTTATTTTATGGTTTCTTGGCAAAAAAATAATAAATAAAAATTGCAGCAGCACCGCTGGAGTAGCCCGGACCCCGCGCGCCAACTGCGGGTCGGCGGGAGCGCGGGACCCGCCGCGCGAGGGCTGTGCGCGCGCCAGTCAGCCACGTAGCCGGCCGGGCGGCCGCGAGCCGACGCAGCGTCGTAGTCCCCAGTAAAACCCGCCGCCCCGGCCGCCGAAGGCAGCCGCACGCCGGGGCGCGGCGTTCTCCCGAGCCGGGAAGCGTGTGCGGACCGAGAGGGTAAGAAGTGTAGTGGTGTTCCCTAAAGGGGGGAAATACAGGTGAGCCGAAAAGGATGTAGTTATAATTTATAAAGGGCGGCGCGCGCGTAGCCGACGGCCGCCTCGTATGTCCGCATTCATATGTAACGAGCCAGCCGGAGAGACAAAGGGCTCCGTTGTCTTGGCTACGCCGCGAATACTAGGGGAGACCATTGAGGATAACGATCTGAGGGGGGGGAAAAACCCGAAAGCCCGAAACGTGCTCCCAAACCCGTAAGAAATAACGCGTGCGGATAACGTGAGACGGCGACGGCTAGCGGACGGCGAGCGGGGGGACGTGGCACTCACCCTTCGCCAACCACGCATTCTGACCGCCTGTGCTGCCGCGCCGAGCTCGCTGCGCGCTCCGCCGCTTCTGCCCCGCCACTCTGCTGCAATCGCCATTCAGACTGTGGAGCCTCTATGCGGCCAGCCGAGTGCGTCAGAGCCCAGCCGACACCGGCTCTGCGGCGAGGTACCGCCGCGCTAAATTTGAAAAGCGCACTGGCGGCGGCAGGTGCAGGAAGGTTTCTTTTTTTTACGGTATAGCTGGAGCTTTCGCTGCAAGGCCACCAAGCGTTCTGTTCTCCAGTTCAGTACAGAACTCTAAAGACAAAGTCACCAGTCATAATAAAAATGATAGCGACTGAATTTAGTCACAACCCTTAACTGAAGTATTACACTATAAACTTGGCTTCATTTATAGCATAATGTGTATAAATGTTAGATATAGCAGCTTCACTACTTGTAGGCCTGATACTTGTATTATACCTTACTCTAAGCAGGAATTATCCATTTTTAGCTGAGTTAACATTACCTAGAAGTGGTGCTTGTCCAACAGGAGAAACTTACTGGACAATCATGACTTCTAGCTTAAGTTAACGCAGCTAACTGAAAAATGCCACATCGTGAGAACACCCCCCGCTCATCCCCAAATCCCCAACCCTCCTAAAACACAGTGCTCCCACATTATCGATAGGAATATTGATACTGTCCATACCCTTTTCATTCCATACCATACCATACTCTAAGCCCTTGTCCCTGACTAAAAACCTTTTAGTAGGCCTATATCTTGTGAATTTTACTATACTACTTCCCAACCACAAACAAAAGAATAGTAGTTGCTAAGGAAAACACAATAAAGGAAACCCCAAGAAGGATACACAAAATGTTGCTTTATAAAATGAACAGCACGCTCAACAACTATATCCAGCAATTCACTGCGTTACAGTACAAGTACCTGACGCGCTGTTGCACTTAATGCATAAGATTTATCTGTTGATGTTTACAACTGGACTCAAGTTTTATACACAATACAGCAATATATATGTTAAAGAACTGAAACGATTGCTTTCATATTAAAACGAACACATGTACTAATCGTTAAATGGTAAATGCAAATAGCCAATTAACTGGAAAGAAGAGTAGGTATACATTTTGACTCAATTACTTTTTGAAATCCATTAATCTCACCCAGGGTTTTGTGGCAGCCAGATCCCCAAAACAACATTATATGTAGTCCTCCGTGAAATATTAGGATAGTTACGCCACAACGAGAATGTGTGCTGGTGGTTCACGATAACACGATTTAATTCAAAGTGATGAAAAAAGAGAGAAAAGCTAAAGGCAGGCTGTCACTTGTCCTCCATCTGTCATGCAGATTTGGTGTTGTTGTAACAGCTCCTTCTGGTAAATAATGAGAGCACTTTTTCTTTACAGTTGTCCCCTATAATCAAAATAAAAAACATAAGTCCGCGTCCATTTGCCTTCGCATTCGCCAAAACAAAGTATCATTACTCATCCCTTAAACATGAGCCTCCGTCCATAAACAGTGATGCAATGCAAACCGAGAAGGCTCGCCGGGTTCGACTCGCCCGTGCCCGGGTATCTGGCTTTGCAGCGCGGATCGGCACCGGATGACCACGTGAGTACCCATGTGTCCAGAAATGCAGCACAATTCCGCCTCCCGACCGCTGGAACAGATGTGCGCGTATGCGACAGCACGCACAGATCCGACACGATGCCGGCTAAAATATTGTTATAGCGGCGGATCGGGTTGCTTCCTTGGTCATTATCACGTGACGTGCAGTAGACTTACCTTAAGTCATCTGCAAAGTTTAGTCATAGCTCAGAAGCCAGAAAGCAAAGATGTCGGTCCCTCACGTTGACCCCCTCCCACCATTTCATAGTTTTTAAAAGTCGACTCAAAAACAGCATATAAAAAATCCCGTACTAGGTTTTAAACGAATTCAGTGATACAATTAGTGGTTTGTTGTTGTTTTTCAAGAGATACGGGAAATCTCATGCTGCTGTGAATCGGGCACCCACCAGTGCAGAACATAGTTGACTTTTAAAAGTAGGTCAAGAATTTCTAAATCTTAAGAACTGGCGTGATTTTAAAGCTCATTTAGGAGAACTTTGAAGGAACAATGCGGATGCTTTGTTACTAGTAATAATAACCGAATAAGCAGCAAGACTGTCCGTCAGCTCCTGGAAATTATTCCAGGCGATTTAAATCTGCTGATTCCTCAGAATGAGCGATACTTCGCACGGAACCTCACCGTCTGATCGTATCAAATAAGACGCCCATGGTGTGCAAACATAGGGTACGTGTCCGGTTTGCTGTCACTAACGAATCAAGTGTCAGGGTTGACTCGATCCTTGCCGTCATTTTTAAATGTACTTGAACGTGCATAGAGAAAACGGGCACCATGTTCTCTCAATGGGTGAAAGGTCCGCCACATGTCTAGTGATCTCATACGTATAAATAAATGTAGGTTGTACTGGGTCTGCTGGACACGTGACCCAGACCCCACCGGCTTCCGCCAGCAGCCGAGCGCTGCCAGACGAAGGCCTACATACTTTGTCAAGTTTTCTTTTTAATCACCCTATTACTCTTTTTTTATATCGTAAATATAAACAAACGTGGAACGTTTTATTAGGCCAAGAGTAATTTATCATTCTTACTGTTTTTAACTGTATTAATCTGTTTTTTCTTCCTTTTTTACTTTTTAGTTTGTCATATAAGAATACAAACGGTGTCTGAAACAGGAAAAACAGCAAAGTGTATTGCATTTGGAAATTATGAATCTGTACTGTTTTAAAAGCCATTTATATGTAGATGCCAGATTTAACCTTAAACTCATAGTGCCCGTTTCCCAGACATGGATTAAACCTAGTCCTGGACTAAACTGAAATTTTGTATAGGGATTCTCCATGTTAGGCTTAATCGTCCACGACTAGGCTTAATTGTTGCCTGGGAAACCGGCCCATAGACAGGTTAATATTGATGGAAGTTTATTATCATGGAATTACAAACATGTTCTTCAGGTGCCTTCAGAAGAACTTGACCAATTTCTCACACAAGGAGAGTAGTGAAATGTGAAAGGCTGGACTCTTCAATGACTGGCTTTAATTTTTATTGCTATAAACAGCCACAACACAGCCAAGGCAGACTTTTGCAGTATAACTGTATGGTCAGAAATCTGTTAGATAGGCTAATCTGTGTCTCTTATAGTACAGCGGAAAGAGGCAGGGGGACAGGTAGATACTGCTACAGCTGCATTAATCCTGCTAATTTGTGTAAGTTTATATCTTTTTATAACATAATTGAAATATGCATCTTCAATGGATTTTTTTAAGTCAGTGTCCTGTTTATGTAATGGAAAGCTAATTTAGTCTGACAAGTTGCATAACAAGATTCATCACAATTAGTCTCAGAGTGCTCTGGTGGCCTTTCGATGTGACTGGACTGAAACCCAAACTGGGCAAAACTATAACTATCAGGGGAATATTTCATAATATATAGCTGTCATAATCCTGTCAGAGAAACCACTTATGCAGATCAGTGGCAGCACTCATGTGGTACAATTTTTCTTGATGTCTCACACTTGCCTGAATATTTAGATTTGGATGTGAGCACCCGAGTTCAATTAAATTTTTTTATATGAGTTGCTGGGTTCTGATAATTGTTTGCTCAGATCAAGTACAAAACTATTTTGTCGAGAAGCATGTATACAAGATTGATGTTTCTCATCTTGATTCAAGGAAGATGAGAGAAATGCTAATTATTTTGAACTGAAATTTTGTGTTCTTCACGATTCACGTTTGTGTCGACGATGTTAAAAAATTGCACTGTCATTTTGGATTGAGTTTGAAAAATGTATTTAGCTTTAAGCATAATGCAAGCCATATTCTGCAAGGCTAAAGCTGCACAGCTGATCCCTATAGTAAAACATAATAAAATATCCTTTCCTCATTGCAGCAGAAGCAGCCAGATAAAGGACATTTCACAAACCAAGGACTACATAATATAGGGTGGTTCATCTGAAACAGTGATATTGTTTCCCGCTAAAATATCTTACAAGTACGCTCAAGTCAAAAACACTGGGTCTCGATAAACTACAAAATCCGGATAAGCAAATTCCTCTCCGCTAGTTCAATAAGGTCTGTCACTTACCAAAGCTGGAATCTTCCTGGGATAATGCGGGCATCATGGCGATTAATAATCCGAACATGACTGGTCAGGGAAGGGGGAGTAAGGTGCCAGTGTGAGTGAGATAGAGAGAGTCGTCTTCACAGGGCAGGTATGCCAAGTCCATGAGAACTGCTTGTGTGCTTAGGGAGTCGTGCACCATGCATAGCTGCTTCTGACCCAAAGCCCTACTGGGAATTAATATAGAACAGAGTAGAAGGGGAGGAGATTGCTCCCTCTATGACTTTGACTAGCCCATGACAACTTTCACCTTATTGCAGGCCACTAGCTGTCTCACCCCTCTGACTCCTCTCTCTCTTTCCCTCCCTTCCTCTCTCGCTTGCTCACTCCCTCTTTCCCTCCCTCCCTTCTTGAGCAGTTCTGAGCCAATGATCTGCTTCAGTGGGTGTGGAGAGCAGTGTGTTACCTGTTTGGGTTTAATCAGACAGTGGTGCATGAAGGGGGGGGTTCGTGGTGGACAAATTTTTAGCATCACCTACCATAGTTGTAGTTGTTCACCTATTTGTCCGCCTTTAGAGATGCAGAGTTATAGATTTTTTATAGTATTTTTTTATCTGACTTTAGAGTAAAGACAAGTGCTATATACCACAATGTAGTTTCAATGTGTCCTTTGTCACAAATATGCCCAGGAGTGTCCACCATTTAAACGACTGACATGCCTTTTGCTGTATGAAAGTCAGCATGCTTTGTTTCTCTTCATAGTGACCACCGTGTCCTGTACTCATTTATGGCTGCCAAGTGCAAGCAGCCAGAAAGGCTGTGGATCACAGCCACATCTCTGCATGCAGAGGAGCTTGTTAGAGTGAAGCTGGTGCCATACGTAGATTTTTTTCTGCTACACTTAACATAGCTGAGCAGGCCATAATCTCTTTTGTAAGCAGTGGTGCAGAGTTTTTTTTTTTTTGGAATTTTGAAAAGTGGGGTGTAAGAGTATTTCAAGGTCATGGTGACCAAAATGGTGAATTATCCTCTCAATTGATTTTCAAGGGCCTATATTATTCATATACTTGACATGCATTTTAATTACAGGCTATTTTCCTTGATGGCATATAAATTTGACTCATTAATAATTACTGTGGCGTACTTATGCTGCTGAACTTTTCTTTAGTGGCAGAAGCATTATGTGTTACCTGTCTAGATTACGCTCAATCTTACTGTTCCATCATTACTGTTCCTTCACCACTTTGTGAGAGTCAATGAGTTTCCATAAGACAACGAATAACTAACCCTTTTCCTTATACACACAGAAAAGTTTTGTCTATCCATCCATCCATTTTCTATACCTCTAGTTCAGTATAACACTGCTGTGAGACTGGAGTCTAACAAGACACAATGCAGGGGATGCCCTAGAACCCTGGAGAGGATGCCAAGTCTGTTGCACTTAGTGACACGGGATCGCCTAACTGCCTGTTATTCTACTGCTTGAGAAATCCCACAAGGACACACTCTCCACAGGCTTTGCTGGAAATTAAAAACATGGAAGGCCAGAATGCTCTCCATTGAGCCTCTGTCCACCCAGAAGAAGAACATCAACAAATTAACACACTATATTGCCAAAAGTATTGGGACACCTGCCTTTACACACATGAACTTTAATGACATCCCATTCTTAATACATAGACTTTAATACAGAGTTGGTCCACCCTGTGCACCTATAAGAGCTTCAACTCCTCTGGGAAAGCTTACCATAAGGTTTAGGTGTGTTTATGGGAATTTTTGACCATTCTTCCAGGAGAGCATTTGTGAGGTCAGGCAATGATATTGGAGGAGAAAGCCTAGTTCACAGTCTCTGCTGTAATTCACCCCAAAGTGTTCTGTCCGGTTGAATTCAGGGCTCTGTGCAGGTCAGTCAAGTTCCTCCACATTAAACTCGCTCATCCATGTCTTTATAGACCTTGCTTTGTGCACTAGTACGCAGTCATGTTAGAACAGGAAGGGGCCATCCCCAAACTGTTCGCTCAAAGTTGGGAGCATGAAATTGTCCAAAATGGCTTTGTATGCTGAAGCATTAAGAGTTCCTTTCACTGGAACTAAGGGGCCAAGCCCAAGCCCTGAAAAACAACCCCACACCATAATCCCCCCTTCACCAAACTTTACACTTGGCACAATGCAGTCAGGCAAGTACCATTCTCTTGGCAACCGCCAAACCCAGACCGAGAAGTGTAATATCTCACTCCAGAGGACACGTCTTCACTGCTCTAGAGTTCAGTGGCGGTGTGCTTTATACCACTACATCTAAAACTTTGCATTGCACTTGGTGATATAAGGCTTGCAGCTGCTTGGCCAAGGAAACCCATTCCATTAAGCTCTCTACGCACTGTTTTTGAGCTAATCTGAAAGCCACACAAAGTTTGGAGGTCTGTAGCTATTGACTCTGTAGAAATTTGGCGACTCCTGCACACTGTGCGAATCAGCATGCACTGTCCCCGCTTTGTGATTTTACGTGGCCTACCACTTTGTTTCTGTGTTGCTGTTGTTCTCAATTGCTTCCACTTTATTATAATACCACTAACAATTGACCGTGGAATATTTAGTAGCAAGGAAATTTCACAAATGGCACAGGTGGCATTCTGTCACAGTACCATGCTTGAATTTATTGAGCTCCTGAGAGTGGCCCATTCTTTCAGAAATGCTTGTAGAAGCAGTCTGCATGCCTAGGTGCTTGATTTTATACTCCTGTTGCCATGAAAGTGATTGGAACACCTGAATTCAATTATTTGGACGGGTATCCCAATACTTTTGGCAATATAGTGTATATTTAAATATATTATCACGTACGTGCATACTAAATACTCATATATAGGTTGGCTTTACATTACACAGCCTTTTCTAGCTGGTATGCCTAGCATAGCATTAGACGTTGACTGGCAATCCAGCGTGATCAAGACACTTGGCAGATATGAAGGTCCCCCGCCTCCTCGGAGTTGATGGGGTCGTGATTACATTTCTTGAAGCCCTTGCAGAGTATGAAAATAACACCAGCCCAAATTCTGCTTTTGTTCTGCTAGAAGGACAGAACATTCTGCTGTTGCTTTAGTGTTAGCGTTAGTCACAGCAGTCAGCGGACAGTCTGAACACTCCAGTTTGCTGTCAGCCCCTCATGGTGAACCTTGGTGTCTGTATACAGGAATGATCTGATCAAACTGCCCCATATCAACTTGGAAAATAATAAATCCTTTATTTGCCAGTGGCACAAGTATATGTACATTGTAATTCCTCACCTACCCCATCTTGCTCTCCATAGCTTGGGGGTATAGCACAGTGTCAGCTAACGTGGCACCCCTGGAGCTGGGGGTTGAAGGCCTTGTTCATGTGACCATTCTGCTGAGGCTCAAGTTGACAGTTTTGCGACCACAGGCACAGAGATGTAGCCCGCTGAGCCACTCACCACCCCTAAAATTATCAGTAAAAGCTGCCTACTCTAAAAGTGCCTGTTCGGAAGGTCCCTTGAGGACTGGCATGCTAGGTCAGTTCAGGCCTGTTACTAAAGGCTCAGAGCAGGCGGCCTGTGATGTAACAGTGGGCTCCTGCTGTGTCGCTCACCAGACCTATTTTAGAACAGGATGTCAACTTTGTGTGTGAGACTCATATGATATGGAAATAAATCTAAGCTTATGTAAGAGAGTGGATTATAAAGTGCTTTTTTCACTCGTCTGCTACTGAATTGCCTTTTATTTATTTAGGGCTGATTTGGCCTCTTAGCAAATATGTTTATGCTGCTGTTTACATTTCAGACAGTTTGATTGCCTAGAATTGTTTGTGTCAAAGCATTTGTTTTTGGTAAGACTAGATGAATCATTTTTACCAGCTTTGGAGACACCTTGAATATGCATACCATTTTAGCTGTAGAAAGCCTATGTAGAAAGTGATATATCCCCAGCCTAGAGAGGTAAGTGGGGCTTTGATATCCACCAACTGCTGGAGATCTGTGTTGGGTCTTAAGCTCCCTCGTTAGCTTGTTGTTCGCCAAAACTAAAAGTGATTTGCAGACTGTAAAGAACGTTCATCAAGCTGTGAATCAGAAAAGCTGTTGTGCAGTTTATACTTCATCAGTCACATGTAATTTACAGCGATGCGTGTTGCACTTTAGCACAGTTCTCTTTTGTGACAAATTGCCACAAGCTGTTTTTTTTGTTCACAAAGGAAACCAAAAAACAGAGAATATAAATAACAGGCATGGCAGGAAAAAAGAAGGGAAGAGGCCAGTATAAATGGGTGCAGAGAATCAGCAGGCGGCTTAAGGCCTGGGAGTTACCGAGGATTTAGCACATAGCTCCACATAGGGCTGTCACGATCAACTTTTGGGCATCACAATACGCCACTCTTTAATATTTAAAGTATACTACTAATCTAAGGCACCGTCATGACATACACCGATACACAGATGTGCAAGGTACAAATTGCACAGGTGGTACAGATTGGTTCAGAAACACAACGAGATATCATTAAACAAGTGCCAGTCAAACATTACATGTTAAAAAAATTGGTAGAAATGGTGATAGAAATATGACATTTCTGTTTCATCCAGCCATTTTTATAAAAATGAACGGAGACAATTTTAGCAATCATGCAAAATAATATTGGTCAGCTCAAATAATCGCAACCAGGCGAATATGTATTAATTGTGACAGACCTAGCTCCACATTCAGTCTGCTCTTGTAAGTTTGAGGCTTCAATGTAGAAATTGTATCTGTAGCTGTAGAATCCATCAAGATTCTAAGTTTTTGTTTGATTCTTTACGGCCAGTATCAAAGTGTGGCGCTGAAATGGTGCCATAAAATTTCATACTTCAGCTAGGCAAAGAGGCGTCCAACTAATGAAATTAGGCTAATGAAAGTATTAAGTGCCTCCATCTAACACTGGCCTCTGCCCTGAATGCTGAACAGAAGAAGCAAATTTACAGAAATGTTATATGATGACGCTTATAAGCTCTGAGGCCTTGACGCGAATGAAAAATATTTACAGTGAAAATAAAGGTAGCTTTATTGCCAGTGACACCATGACAAAGACTTGGGACTGGTGTGACACATTTCATAACAAGTGTTTTGCCCTTTTACCTCTTACCTTTGGTCCACTGGGGCAGGGGGGAGGGGGCATTGAAGGGTTTTCTGTTTCTACAGCAGCAAAAGAGCATCTGGTCTCTTCTCTGTAGTGGAAACTACCTGACATTTACCTCAATTTTTGTATTTGCTTTTCATATTCAAACTACACTTGTGTTGTTATATAATTGTATTATATATTACATAATATTACCTTTATTTAATCTTTTTGCGGGTCATTTTCAGACATTACTGTGTGAGAGGTCAATCTGGACACAAGTTAGCCTCCTACAGACAGGAACAATCTGGGCGATGGAGTGTTGCTTCATCTGGGTCCTTCTTTGCAGAAACACACGTTCTGTGCCCCAGTTCCGATCAATATGTTGTACGTTTTTGAAAACAGGGTGTCCAGAAGCTGGAAATATTGAGTGGGTTCCAGCCTATGGCCACAGTGGAACGCTGGACCGCAGTATTGATTCTCAGACTGGACTCTCATGCAGTCTAGTTAAGCTGTCAGTAGTCATTGCTGTCAAGTGCAGGGCAGGGTTCTGTGATTGAACTTTCCATCAAAGTCCAGTAGAGTTCAGCTCCCCATGTTGTTTCTGTGATACACTGCAAGTTTACTATCATGGTCACCGTTGATAGTTATGAATGGAGCTTTGTTATTGCTGTTTGCAGTGTTTTATTACCAACAATACAGCTACACCTCTCTGAAACGCCTTTTTTCCATTTTCACGTGGCCACCACCTTCCACCACATCGTGAAATTGTTCCATGCCTTAACAATTTCAGTGGGATTTTATTCTGTGGTTTTTCAGCACAGTTTACTGCTGGAGTTGGTCTGAGGAGACGTTTCGCTTGAATTTCATGTTGTCCTGTTTCCGACTGTGAAGCTGTGAACTTGAATTCTTGTGGATATTTGATACCATTTGTTTAAGTACAATAAACCAGGAGTGGACACTGAGATGATTGTTCTCGACACTATGGTGTTTTCCCAGCTGCGATCTCTGCTCCGTCATATGGGCACCCTGGGTTGAAGTGGTTCAGCCATGACCGGCTCACTTACCAGTGTTTTTGGTTCATGCCCCCCTTCATCTCCAGTGAAGATGGATTCACTACTTCCTCTTGGGAATAAATTGTAAGGTGGTACAGTTTAGGAAATGGAACTTGGTTAGAACTGTTTTTGGGTCAGGGTTATGGTACTCAGGGATTGACCCAAAGAGTAAGTCCAATTCTGGAATGAACGGGAACATTGGTCCCTAGAAATGGAAGAATTGCCCATCTGTCCACCTACATTTTCAATGACAGCTTAACCAGTTAGCTTCATAGAGATCTGGATTCTACCCTAGTCAGTTGCCTTAATTAATTGTACGAGCTGTTAGCACTGCTAGCAGCCCAATATATTTCAAAGCAAGCACCCACTTGGGCCCCACTAATTACCATAATAACAGTAATAGAGAGACCCATCAGATATGCACTGGCAATGTGAGTGAGTGGGCTGTTAAAACAGGCTGCATGAGGAGCTCAGACCACCTGCCCATCCCTGCTGCCTGGCTCTCTGAGTCCACACTGACCTGGCAGATCAATCGGAGGGCAAGCTCAGAGAGAAGAGGCCAAAAAGCAAGATGACAAAAAAAAATCAGCGCCATCTGTGTCAACAGCACTCGGCGTTGTGTAACTCCCATCCACATCCCCAATGCCTCTCCCTTGAAGCATGCCTCCCTCCCTTTCGAAAATCACCGTAGGGTGGACAGTTACCTTTGGCAATTGCAGGAAAGGGCGTCCCTGCATCTCACAGAAAGATGACAGGCTGCCCCATAGAGCTGGGGTTAAGATGACATGTGCTGGTGCTTGGTGTCTCAGTTCCTTAAAATCTCTCATTTTGTTTCTGCATATTATGTCAGAAACTAACCAGGTATGCAGTTGCCATAAGGAATTTTAAATCTGTACACTGTGTTCTGTTTGCGCCCCCCCCCCCCGTATTTGTGCCTGTGTCTTAAGCAGGATGATTTATAGGGCAGCTGAAAGGCTCAGTTCCCATAGTGACTGCCGCCTGCCCTCGCCGGGCGTAACAGGCCTACAGGCAGGCGCTGAGCTCACCTAGTGCTCTGGGATTTATTTACTCTGCTAAGGGGCTGTGGGGTCAAGGTGTGCAGCCTCTGGTCGGCGTTCAAGCTGGCTGGAGGGGCCCCCACTTCCCTAAGGACACGTTGCCACCTTACCAAGGCTGCCCGTCAATAATGAGCAACAGATGGGTCCATTTTCTTTTTCTTTTTTTCTACATTGCTTAGTTTCAATTTGAATTAAGTAGTGTGACAACCTACATAATCCATTCTTAACTGATAATTTTTTACCTCAGACGATAAACGGGCATCTCACGATGCTTTTTGCGATTGTGATTATAGATAAAAGGGAGTCAGGTGTCACTGTCGACGATGGTGTGCAAAGATGTAGCAAGCCTGAAAATAACAAGGTCTGCAGCCTCAGGCTGAGGAATTTTAACTTGGCACACATTGTTCCTTATGGGGGGTGGGGGGGTCTGTGCTTGTACTGTCCCAGGTTCTTGTCTGTTTTTACCAAGGTAACAGCAGAATGTCAGCCTGGACTGGCTGTCACTCTTCTGCCTCTGCACCTGCTGAGCTGTCCAGTGTGAATGAGGTCTGTCACTGATGGCCTACTGGCTAAGCTTTTTTTGGGATGCGGTGCAGGTCAACCAAACTGCACAGTGGCACCTCATTGTTAAGTTACCTGGGATGGCTCCTTTGAACATGGTGTGCTGAATTGCACCTTATGCAAAACAGGAGTATATCAATATAATATTTACTTTTAAATACAATACAGAAATTGCTGTGCCAGCATACTATCCACTTCTGAAACTGGCTTTCACATTTAATATTTATTATTATAATTCTTATTATTAATGGCGGTTCATCATTATTATTATTATTATTGTTATTATTTATTTATTATACATTGTGTACATTGAATATCATTGCAGGAATTGACTCTACGACTAAAGCAATGAATATCCCACCAAGTATTACAGTCAAAAGGATTATTACACCAAAAGGATTGTACTCAGGATTGTTTCATTTCTCTAGAAAGAGGAGGATCATTTTTTCAACAATATGAAAGAAATGTAGCGAAAAAACATTTGTCCCCCTTGGCAAACACTACTGTTTGCTGCCACTCAAAAAAAAAGTTACAATTCCATGAAATGGGAGGGGTGCGTTTACCCAGAAATCCTTGCGTTTTAAGAGCTAGATAATTATATATGATTCTGTGAATGTTATCAAGGCTGTGCTCTCTCTGAAGCCTTTATGGCATGATGGGCCTTGCCATGTCTCTGAACCGTCTGGTTTCGTTGCCTTCGTTCTCCATCGTAGGACTAGTTGGATCCTAAGGTGTGACTCCTTCTCCTCTTTTGATGAAAATGACCAATATGTTTCCAGAGAGCCGATTTCATACTGTACTGTACAGTATTACAGTTTTATTCACAAAGCAAAATTCAAAGATACATAGAAAATCTGAATTTATTGAGGTCTTCAGACTGATGTAGGTGGTGTTTATAAAAATAGGATCTCTTATTAACATAATTACATTTTTATAAGGCCTTTTGGTCTGAGAGCAGTGTTTGAGTATCTGGCTGTTTAAACACCCCATCTACGCAGTCTGGGGCTTCAGCAGATCCTCCAGACCAGCCTACATAGCGACACTACCACCCAAGGCAGTAGCAAAGTGAGAGTGTTCCCAGGGGAGCTAGTTGGGGGGGGGCACCACTCACCTGGGAGTGGGCGTTGGTGTGGGTCTCGGGCTGGTTTTCTGTGGAGAGCGCCGGATTGTTTACTGTGAGGAAGAGTGCTGGCAGAGAGGTCCGGAGAGACATCCAATCTGCACTTGCAAGACAAACATGCAACTCGAGGCTGTGCCTTTGCGTGAGATGGCCAAGGATACCAGCGCTCCCTGACGCATCAATGAGCGAAGGATGGTCCACAAGTAGGCTGCTCATGAAACACAAGCATGCATGGCTGCCTTGTCCAAATTCCACATGCAGTATAGATAAAAATCTTGTTATTCATTGTTGGCGCTTTGTCCTCTTACTTAGGAAGGGTCACAAGGCTCAAGTCAGTCTTCTTTTTCTGTAGATATTTGATTTGCATGCAGCAAAAAAAAAAAAAAAATATATATATATATATATATATTGTTATATATATATAGATATATATTGTTATATATATATAGATATATATATACTTTCAAGATGATTCTACTCAGATATTTAAGAATAGACAGTACTTCTATGCAGTGAAAGTACTTCTAACTTCCCAGTGTTATGTTAGGGATATAGGTAGTGTCTTCCTCTCTCCCTTCCATTTAAATTATTGATAACCATACTTCTGTACAGTCGACCTTTTCACGTGGCAGGGGTTAGGGGTACCCAGCCAAAAATGCATAAAAGTTTTTGGTCCCCTTGGCGAGTGAAGCGAGCATGTGAGTGGAGTAAAGCGAAAAGGTACGAGAAACACGAGGTACAAAGATCACTGTGCGTTATCACAAGAGAGACTGCTGTAGCACTCTTGCCGTCCTCTAAACCGGCACTGTACATTTATCTTATGCATGTTTAAGTTACTAAACTTTTTGCATGTCATCCGTTAGCCTTAGCATGTTGTCTGCAGCTTTCGCAAAACTCCTGAAAAAAAAAGTACTAAATGATTATTTATGCCAATCCCGCAATATATTGAAACTGCTATGCAGAAAGTCAGATTTTTTTCACGCTATATAATCCATCCGTCCATCCATTATCTTCCGCTTATCCGGGGTCGGGTCGCAGGGGCAGCCGTCTAAGCAGGGACATCCAGACTTCCCTCTCCCCGGCCACTTCATTCAGCTCTTCTGGGGGGATCCCAAGGCGTTCCCAGGCCAGCCGAGAGACATAGTCTCTCCAGCATGTCCTGGGTCTTCCCCGGGGCCTCCTCCCAGTGGG
>JAODKN010000008.1:7693582-7703649 GCA_026774425.1 Petrocephalus zakoni | reverse complement strand
CAGATTATTTAATCTCCCTCATGTTGAATTACTTAAAATACCATCATTATGGTATGCAGTTTAACCATTAAAACCAATGTTGTTCATTTTAAGAGACCTGTCTTTTTTCTCGTTTGAATAGTTACTGATGCACTTTAATAAGGCAAACGTATTTCTTATCCGATTACTCGATGGAATAATCGATAGAATACCCGGTTACTAAAATAATAATAATAATAGTTACAGCCCTAGGTAGCAGCGTAGTCATAATGAGATTCTGGACATAAAGCTGACGGATGCTAAGCCACCCCCTCCCTCCTCCCTCAGCAGAGGTGCTACAGGGACACTGCGGAAGGAGCGCTGGGCTGTGAGGGGGGCTGGGGGCAGAAACCTGACTGCTGCAGCCCCCCTCCATGTCCGTTCCTGTCCCCCCAGCCCTGCCCTACCCGTCCCCCTGATCATCACGCCATTATTGCATAACCGTGCTGCAGTGTCACGGCACAGTATGTAGTCTCCTCCTCCTGGCGCCACCTCCTGGTTGGCTGATGGCACTGATCTCACCAGAAGAAAAAACCATGGTGGAAATGATCAGCGCTGTGCTCATTAAGGGTAATAACCATAGGCGCTCAGCAGAACAGAGCTTCACTGGCTCTGAGCAGACTCTGTTATGTCGCAGAGACCGCTTCTTTTAACTCCAACGTCAGATTCCCGGATCCCGGTTGCACTTCAGAGTTGCTGGGTAACAGGTGAGCTGTTATATGTCAAGAGTCAAAATGCCAATCAGGCCTTAATCACCCCCTGACAAGTAGGTATTAGTAATAACATTTAAAAGGCTGTTTTCCTGAGAATGAAACATTGAAGCATTGAAGAATGAAGCATTATTTATCTGGCCTTTCTGTTATGTTTGACAAGAGCTCATCCTGGAGTATTTTGCGGAGAAACTGTAAAGCTGCCGTCCCGTCGGAACTGTGCCATTTTATGTAACTTTTCTTAATTACTCTGGTACATTTTCCTCCCCCTTGCTGCGCTCCGGGCCAGCCTGGAACCAGCTCCATCTGGCCACGGCAGAGCCGTGAAGCGGGGTGACCCACCGGACTCCCTCCTGCCCGGCAGCTTGACGATAAAGCGAAAGCCAAAAAACGCAGACATAAGCCCCTGTGTTCTGCTGAAATCCCGTAGCACGTCAGCGCGGCTCATGGATTGGGGCTGTAACCAGGGCTCCCCGTAATCCCCTCTGCAGGGGTCATGCAGAGCGAACTTCGCACCCCCCGATGGGGGCTCGGATGTCAGCCCTAAAGCCAGGCTTCACACCTCAGCCGAAAGCCACGATGGGGTGGCAAATCAGGCCTCAGCCAGCACTATAATGCTGCTGGTATTTAGTGTAGCCGTGTTTGAGAGGCAAGCCTGCCACTTCTCACAGGCTTTAAAAAATCAATGATAATAGGTTCATTTCATAGGTTGGGAATCCCTATTTTTCTCAGCACACCTAAATCCCAGCTGCAGAAAATTCCTAAGTATTCATAAGCTGTTAGCAAAGTCTGTTTCATTTATTAACTACCTGAGCTGTACAGAAAAACAAATTAAAAAAAATGACAGATACCTTATATAACACAGCAATGTTTTTTGACAAAGGAGTGAACCAGAGAAAATTTATTCGTCGTCTTCCTCCTCTTCATCGCTGATGACGTACTTCTTGGCCTTTTTGGTGGACATTTCCTCATCGTCGTCAGCCTTCCGCTTTCCGGAGTGCTCCCCTTCCTGAAATGTGTAACGGTACCATAAACAGCTGGCCTTTCCCACGTTCAGCCTTCCTCACCAACAGAAAATCAGCTCAGGCATAAATCAGAAAAAGGAAACTTAAGAAAAGTTTTTGGCTAAACCTTTGAAATTTCGCCAAGAATCAAGGTGCTAGGAACAGCACCATCTGTTGGTAAACCATGTGGCCACATTTCAAAAACAAAAAACGTATATAACTTAGAATAACAAATGCTCCATTTTCAACAAAATCTGTTTACATTACATTTTTCAGGTGTGCAATAAAGTACAAGTACAAAAATCTGATTAAGAAGCACATGACTTCCTTCACTTTGCCGTATTTAGTCCATTCTAGCCAGAAAACTGGCCCCATGCCGGGACTCCCCTGCTACCCACCACGATGACATCACACTGTCAGCGTGATGGGAGGGGCACTTGGAAGACCCACCTCATCGCTGTCCAGCTTCTTGGCCTTCATCAGCCTCTGAGCCTTATCGTCGTCGGAGCCCTCGTCGCTGTCTGAGGAATAGATCCTAGCCCGCTCCTCTGTTCGGGTGGGGGGAGGGGGGGGAGAGTGGGGGGTCATTCTAACGAAACCTTCCGAAGTTGCTGTGGCAGCCGGACAGCCAGGGAGGAGCCCATACCTCGCAGCCCTCCAGCACCCTTGTACTTGCTCTTGATGGCCGCCAGGCTGATGGACTCCTCGCCCTCCTCTTCCTCCTCATAGCGGTCGGGCTCCAGGTAGCCGGCGCTCAGGCCGCGCTGGTGCTGCTTCTCCCGCAGGCGGCGCTGTTGCGACTCGCGGCGGATGGAAGCCCGCAGCCGCTCCTCTTCTTTCTGCAGGGTGGCGGGATAGGGGGCAGGGCATCAAGACTGGGACGTGGTGGACAGTCACATGACCTTGCAGGTAAGCCCCTCAGTCTTGGGCAATGTCAGTTGTATGTAACCATAGACCTATTGTTTGTGGTCAGAAGCTTACAAAAGCCAGCCCACCAGACAGGCTAAACAGCAGGGATGCCCCCCCACACACACATATACACATACATACATTCCCTTAGTCTGATACCGATTTCATCCTGAACTCCCTGACCACAAAAAATGCAATAAGAAACTGCTATCTGTAAACATGTCGCTATGGTGTTTGTATGCGCAAAATACAGACTAATGCTTTATGAGCTGGTATTGCCAACAATGAATCTGGCTAAAACTGGTATTGCTAAATAGCTTTCCGACTTGTTGTAGTGGAACACTTATCTTGGGTGTGACACCATTCTCAGTTCTGACTTCCGACCTCTGGGTTAAACGAATCGTAGCATAAACCCACATGTAATGTGGTCTAAATAATAATGCACCCATTTCTGCCCGCTCCTTTTCATATGCACTGGCCCTGCGGTACCTTGATCATCTCATTTCGCTGGGACTCAGGGTCGCGACCAGCCATGGGCAAAATGCGAATCTTCTGCGTCTTGGAGCAGCGGTCTGCCAAGGACAGGGTCATCTTCCTGTGGGTGGCGCTGTCTGTGGAGTGAGGCCTGGGGGAGGCAGAGAGTGGGATAAGCCAATCAGAAAAGGCAGGGCCACGTAACCTTAGAGCCAGCCCAACGTAAACACCTCTCACTGTTTGGTGATTCATATGCGTGGCAACAGGACAGAAGTTACAACTAGCTTTATGAGCAGTTTTGGAGTTGATTGTAAGGGCCTTCATCACCCACAAACCAATTTGTTTGAAGTGGAAGCATGATGAGGCATTTGTGTGAACACTGCATGGCATAAAACTTCACATTTCTGGATGAATTTAGCCTTGGCTCATAAAGGGCATGTTGCACCGAATGGAGACGAGGACGGCATGCACCTGAACGTCAGTTTGGTCTTGAACACGGCTTGCCCCTGCAGCCCTGTCCCCTGCCTGATGAAAAGATGGTTGTGGTCGCCCTGGAGGGGGGCCTTGTACACATCAAACACCTCGTTGCCCAGGTGCAGGGACATGCTGTGGAATGGGGGGAAACAAGACATCAGCATCTCGCCCCATAATACGAACTCCCCCAGGGTGCGGGTACCGACCTGCCGTCGGACCACTTGACGATGCGCGCGTTGCTCTCGCGGATGTCGTTGCCCTCCTCGTCTCGTCGTGTCCGCCACCGGATCGTGTTTTCGACCTGCAAGGGTCAAGGGAGAGGAAGGGTCCCATTCTGATCACGTCTCGACAGAACAGTCAGGAAGTGGAAGCCCCGCATGCCTGACGACGGTCACATCTACCAACCTTCAGCTTCAGTCTCGTCCTTCCTTCTTCATCCAGCATTTCCTCGTCCTCAAACTCATCCTCATAGTACTGAGGGTCAAATGGCCTGCCGAGCCAACGGAGTGTCAGAGCGAGAGGGACACGGCTAAGGTTTTGGGGTAGCATGTAGGAGGGCCTGCCTTACCTGGGCTCCACACTCAGAAAGTTGGGCAGTTTGACAAAGTAGAGGTCGCTGCCCAAGTCTGTGTTGACCTTAGGGATCTCCACCTCGATCCTGGTCTCTGGGACAGGCTCCTCCTCCTGCTGCTCCGTCTCCATGCCGTCATCATTGTCCTGCAGTACCGGGGAAACCAGCCCAGCCTTAGCGCTCCACAGCAGAGGAGTTCTGTGCTTCTCCCTCCAAGTCTGCATCACTAACCAGTGGCTGTCCTGGAGTAGGTGGCTTCTCAGCGTCACTGTCCGATGAGATGTCATCCGCCTCTCCAAAGAGGTCGTCTGCAGCAGGCTTCTTGTCTGCAGAGGGTGAGGGGAGACTTACACACTCCCGGGCCTCTTCCATGCTGTACAAATATCCCACAGCCATGCCACACTCCTCCTTACCTTTGCGCATGCCAACGTCACTGTCTGAATCAGAATCCGAAGCTGCTTTTTTCTGCTTCTGTCTGATAAAATCGTCCTCGCTGTCACTACCTTTAGCAGAACCTGTGCCGTGAATAAACACATAAGTGAGACACATCTGACTGTTGCAATGTACTATGATGCTTACCAGTGATAATAAACTGTCATCTTATAGTACTCACTAAGAACTAGTGCATTGTGGGTTCTGTCACTGATTTGGAGTAACACCCTAATAAATGCTAATGGGTGTGATATAGTAAGGTCAGAGTTTAGCAGAACAGTAGTGCTACCTGATTTGTGTCCCTGCTCTTCATCTGAGTGCTGGGGCTTGTCTTCCTCCTCATCCGATTGGTCGCTCTTAGCCCCTCCTCCCCACTTCTCATCCTCCGAGTGTGCCTCTTTCCCTGATGCCTCTCCGTCTGTGTGGGGGGTTCCCGGGCCGGAGCGGGGTGTCCTTTCTTCTGAGTGGATGCTGCCTACATCCGAGTGGGGGGTGTGGGGGCTGCCCACCTCCGAGGGGATGCTGCCACCCTCTGACCTCGGGCTGCCGGGATCGGAACGGTGACTCTCCGCAACCGACTGAGGGCTGCCTACATCTGAATGGTGGCCACCCTCTTCCTCCTCCTGCCCCTCTGAGCCACTGTGCTGCTCAGCGTCTGACTGTTCATTATCCTCCTGCTCCGAGTGCATGCTCGCCTCTGATTGGTTGTCAGACCTCTCGGAGTGGTTGTCGCTCCCGCTGTGAACGCTCCCGCGGTCATCTTCGCTGTCATCCCCAAACAGCTCCTTGTTGCTGGGGTTCCCACCATCTTGGCCCTCATCGTCATCCTCATCCTCTTCGTCTTGGTCTCGCTCGCTCTCGCTTCTAGATCCATTACTAGCAGACCTCGGCCTCTCCTGCTCCGAGTCAGAGCCAGAGCCAGATCCAGACTCTGCAGTTTACAAAGACTCAGTGATGATCCACGAAAGGGCAGAAATTTTGCAGTATTGTAAGATAACGTGTGAAGTGCAAGACTGTAAACATTCGTTGCGTATAGGCAACAATATCTCTGCATTGACAATTAAACGCCCCGTCTCTCGTGATGATCCAGACTTGATATCGTTGTACACAACTAGCTTCGTTATTCCATTAGCAGGAGCTGCACTACTGAACTCGTGCAACTTAACCATCCAACGCAAGACTCAGACGTCATTCGACATTCAATCTGCGATCTCTGCCAAGCTCGATGACTGTTACCCTAACCAGGGGCTTATCTGCAAATTCCGTGTACCCCTAATAAAATGTCACCTTGCCCACCCCCGCCGAATTGTACTTATAATTGTTCGTATTCAAGGGCCCCTGCTTCTTTTAGGGTGTCCATGCCCCTCCGACGCCCCTGGTCCTAACACGGTATTTGCAGCTGGGAACGGCACATTTGTTTTTATAACATACTGCGTAGCTTGATCGTCGAATGACAGCAGTGACACGTAAACAGTAGAAACTGAGAAATGACATTAGAAATGTAAACAACGGCTACAAAATCAGACCCTTGGCTTTAAAAACAATTAACGCTGCAGAATTGACAAGAACGCGGGTACCGAGGCTCCCGACTGGCGCGTTTTCCATAAACCCAAGGTTTTTGTTTTAAAGAAGAGCCCGGTCCATAAAACAGTATTAGCTAACATTACATTATACCGACATGACTGACAATGGCACAAACCTCGCTGATCATTTTCACTGTCTCCATCACTCCCGAACAATTCGTCCATATCCGCCATTTCCTTTGGTTCCCGGACCCGTGCTTCGACCAAGAGGAAGTGATTATGGCGTCAGAGATATTACTTCCGGTTTACGACGGAAAGTCAGAACATGACACACCAAAGCCACTGCGTGGCGCTAAAGTGCCGTGGGTGCGTAACATGGACGGGGGAAAGAACTCAAGATAGGCTAGAAAAGACAGTGAAAAGCATTTTACTTTGCATTATTTAAGAGGTTAAAATTAGATTGGCAATTTCATGTTGAAGTCTGAATCTGTAATTTCTCTGCGAGACAGTACAACTACTGGAGTCAAATTTCTTGTATGCGTGAGTATACTTAGCCAATAAAATCAGATTTTGAATATATAATCAAATTGAATATATTTGTTTAGCTATATATTTTTCTTATATTTTATACCCTAGTTGTCAGTATTTGTCTATTTCTGTGATATGTGTCTATTTTGTGTGTTGTCAGTTGTAGCTCTCTTTAGTCTGGGGGAAACAGCATATCGTTTTTTATGTATGCGAATACACTAAAAATGACAATAAAGAAGTCTAATCTAATATTGAGAATATGTATGGAAAATACTTTACAGCATATAAACGGCACTTAGTTATAGGTCTGGATGTTATTTAAAAGAGCCCTGAGCGATCGTTCAGTCATCATTCCTCTCAGAGCTGTATTTGATTAAGACACTTTGTTTGTATTTTTGGTCAGGTTTGTGGCACAGCCACCGGCTTGGAGGCTTTGGTACTGCTTTCATGTTTCCAGGTTCTTGCTTCTCGTTGACCGGTGTCTTGTCTTGAGTTTCTGCTTCGGGTTAGTTGGTATCTTGTTCCTGGGTTCATGGGCCTTATTGGTCCGCGTTCCACCTTCGCTGGGCCGCGTAACGCCGAATTCTCTGATGTTGTTTCTGCCGAAGATGTTCCTGTCTTCTGGCACCTGGTTCGTGGTCTGGTTTTCCAGTCCTCCGTACTTCAGGCTATCGTTCATGCACCTCATCCTGGAACTGCCAAACCAGGCAACAGCTCAAAGTCCTACTGGTTACCAGTTTATTGCAGTGAGTCGTCTTAATGTTCTCAGGGACCAATGGAAGGAAGACTTGGTGTTATGGATGCATGGCCCAACTTGCTGTGCTCTGTTTCCCACTGTTTGAAAGCTAATGTACTGTATGGTTTCTTTATCTGAATGCTCATATCTGTGCATGTGCTTATGCATTTGGCATTCGCTGATTCAGGAAAGCAGCCACCTGTAGAAGTGTATGTAAGTTGTGGGCAGAATTTAACTGGTTGTATGTCTAAATAAGCAGGAAATGCAGGTGAGGTTCTTGTGGGCTTGTTCTCTAGCCTAGGGATAGTTATCAGTAACAGACCCACGCACAGGCTGGGTTACCACTACATTTAAAGACATTTTGCATTACTGGTGTTTTCAGCTTTGGGTTGTATTAAGCACCACTCCATCCATCTTTAACCTGCTCGTCCTGGCTGGTGGGGGGCATTCCCTGGACAGGATGCCAGGCCATCCCAGCACACACACCCATAAATAAATACACACACACAATGGGTTTTCTCCGAAGCTCTCCGAAAATGGAGGATCTTTGGTAGCGATTGCAAGCCCAAGTCCTCCCTCAGGCCAGCTTAGACGAGCTCTGGAGCCAGTCAGGGTGGAATCAGATGAGGTATGAAAATGTTCATCTCTTCATTTCCATACTGGCTGGTAGGTATTTAAGTGTCAGAATGGGAGAGAGTTTTTGCCAAACCACAGTACTCCATGGTACCTCGTATACATATTACTTTGCCTCCAAGTCACTGCCCTGTGAGTCTGGCCGGTTTCCTGTCACCACCTGATTTGAAGTCATACTTCTCTGCATAACTTTTGCAGCTGATAAATGAACCCCCTTCTTTCTCATAAATGCGGAGCTGGTTTTCTCTTAGCCAGGCGATGACATCATCTGTCATCCACGTGACCAGGGGAGGCTTTTCCCAGCTGCCTTTGGTCATGTTATTTTTTCTGGCAACTGACAGGGAAAAAATTGTATTTGATTATTGTGATTAACCATATCTCTAATATCCCACACCTTATTGGTTTCTCGTTACATTTCATGGGCTAATTTAGCATCCTAAAAGTTCGTTGTCCTGCTAAGAATTGTTGGTTTTGCCTTGAAGCTGTTTCTATACATATGAGCACGTTTACACTGTTACACTGTTGTTGTGCTAAGCAGACCTAGGTTATTTCTTTAGATGTTTTTTCTTTTGCTAGGCAACTAGAAAAACAAGACTTTAGGTAAAATGCAGAGGTTTTTTTTTAACTGCTGGAAGATGTAAAATATCGTCTGTATGTTCTCAGAGAAAACTAAGACTGGTTTCAATCAGGAAGCAGCTGATGTGATCCTTTGTGATTCATTCTAAGTTATTTTTACATCCTTCTGTCAGCCAGGATCACTTTTGCAAGCCTATAAAATGTTAACAGCTGGGCTCAAAATATTATGTTACAGATAATGCAAAACATGTCTTTATAGCTGGGGGGTCCCTACGGTAAAAACAGAGTCCTTGTGGTGGACACATGACGCAAGCAGTCTGTTTGTTAGTATAAAACCTTCTGCATAAGAGGACTAGGATAATATGGTCAAGGGCCGCCGGGGTTTGTACCAAATTTATACTTCTCCTGTCAGAGTTTGGCCTTTCCCTAGCTGCAGCACAGGGAGTTCAGTTTGATCAAAGCTGAAACAGACATTCAGTTCAGTACTACTGGCATTTTTCTGACCCATCTTAGCATTTTGGTGATTGCCGCAGTTGGTTATTATCTTGGGTTTGGGTGGGATTAGTTGAATCTTGGCCATCCATCTATCCCTTTTTATAGCTTTGCTAATGTATGGACACCACTTCCTGTTCCATAGGCATGCAGCCTTTGATGTTTTTAAGTAAGTGGGTACTTATTCTCTCATACTCTCGCCATAGTTACCGCACTCTCTGAAGTCAGCCCAGAGTTTGGTGTCTAGTGGAGCTCCACTCCACCCATCGGGCCTGTAGTTCTGTTCCATTATGAGGGGACGATGTCCTTTCTGTGCTGGAAGGTGTATTCGGCCTCTGCAGACGGTGTAATGAAAGAAATCTCACGCAAATGGCCCCAACAGCCCACGCTGCTGGGATAGAGAACTTCCTACTGCATCACGTTGGGCTTCTTTTGGATCTCTCCTTCATCTTTATATCTTCATATTTATCTTTAATTTTTCAAGACTGAAATTAGCCTTATTGGAATATTGTGTATATGCCACAGAACATGAAATGGAAAAAGTATTTGGAAGAAAACCACAATAAAAAAAGTTGAAACATCAAGAGAAAAGGTTACTACGAATCTTGAATCTCAAATTACTCTCCAAAAAGACGTGACTACAAATCTTGAATCTCAAATTAGTCCAAAAAGACGTGACTACAAATCTTACTAAATCTAGATTTTGGTGTGTCAATGTTCTTGTCTTCAACATCAACATAGTTCCTAATGGTGATTAAAATGTAGAGCAGGACCATACCAATTCTGTATTTCGGGCTGTCCTTTTACCAGGGGGCTCCGATGATGAACAGTGAAGCTTACCGCTACCATTGGGCCTGAATGGAACGGCACTGATTGTTTTACTTTGATCAAAGCATACATTTTTATTTATATCCATCCATCCATCCATCTCCTACCGCTGTTCCGGGTCGGGTCGCGGGGGCAGCAGCCTAAGCAGGGAGGCCCAGA
>JAODKN010000008.1:7677002-7691624 GCA_026774425.1 Petrocephalus zakoni | reverse complement strand
CTGTATTGGTATCGGTGACAGTATCTGCATCGCTGTGCTGCCTGTATTGGTATCGGTGACAGTATCTGCATCGCTGCGCTGCCTGTATTGGTATCGGTGACAGTATCTGCATCGCTGCGCTGCCTGTATTGGTATCGGTGACAGAATCTGCATCGCTGTGCTGCCTGTATTGGTATCGGTGACAGAATCTGCATCGCTGTGCTGCCTGTATTGGTATCGGTGACAGTATCTGCATCGCTGCCCTGCCTGTATTGGTATCGGTGACAGTATCTGCATCACTGTGCTGCCAGTCAGGTGACTCTTCCTTTATCTGTCTGTCTGTTTCGCTACAGTTCAGTAGTTGGCCTTTATGACAGTTTACACTGGCTTGTTCTCTTTGTTTGATAATACCAATAAAAATGAATGTTCTGAGATTTCTGCTTCCTTTGTATCCCATTAATGTCACGCCCCTTCCTCATGACAGTGCCGGGCCATCAGCGGACGAGTGGAGCCACCTGCTCCACTTCTTTAAATCCCTGCCATACCCCGCGTTCACTCTGAGGTATTGCTGACCCTAATGCAACTTACTGAGCGTGCTTCCTCTGACTCCTATCAAACCCTGAACCTTGGTACCTCCCCAGTCCTGACCCCTATCCCGATCCTGCTCCCGCCTGACCTTCCTGGTGTGTCTTCCTTCTGTCTCGCGCCCTGCACGAAGGACTGACCATCTGGCTACTGAGCCCACCTGCTCGGTGATTGTGTGCCAATTCTGATTCTGTTTGTGTGGGTCCCAGAATCTCTCGCACCTTTGGGTCCCCACGCGTTATATCTTTCACAATTAATAATGTGTAATTAAGTGCTATATAGTCATTTTTGTAAATTTTTTTCAGTGAAGTTAAAAAAGGTTTGAATTTGAGTCAAGAAAATAATTGATAAATAGAAATGACTCCTGGTAGAAATAAAGGACTTCCGTTACATTGAATTGTTCCCTAAATAATCAAAATTGAATCTCTCTAGGGCCAATGATTTACACCCCTACAAAAATGTGTTGAAAAATGTGCAAATTACAATGAATTCCTATAAAAACCCACTTTATGAAAATTAGGCTGTGGTTGTTTAATGGTTGAAGGAAGTGTCCTGAACAAGTGCCTGTTTGTTAGCCCTGTGCTGTTCTCCAGATCACCCCAGGGGTTTGGAATCATCCAATTACAGAGCAGTATCATTTTCCGAGTCTTTGTCCTTCGCCGTGACATCGCACGGCTCACCACGTCTTTGCCAGAGACTCGCTTGCTTTTCGTTTGTCCTGTAGCGTCCTATTGAAAGTCAGCTGCCAGACGAGTTTGGCAGCAAGCAATCTGTCCTGGGGGTTTGTCCTGTGCTAGTTGGCATCACTTGGCATTTCGGAACTGCCCCAACTCAAACATCTAAAATGCAAGACCACTGGGCAAAACCAACCTTTGCATTTCAAACCCAGATGGCCACTGAAGGAGCTGCCTACTGCTATGTCACGATGCAATCTATGGGTTAAATGCAGAGGACACAGTTTGTTGTTGTGCACAGTGTGCTGTGATGTGTCAACAATGACAGTGATTTATCGCTATTACCTTCAATACTGTGACTCCTTGATAGGGATCTCTAGAAAAAAGCGTAGTCTTTGTACTTCTCTGTGTTTATATTATCTCTTCCATTTGCTGACACGTTCCGCCCAGAACCAGCAGGCCAAACAGATGGTTCTCAGGATGAGATGGCTTGTTGTTCTGATTGTGAGGCACAAGGCTTTCACATAACACAGCGTTCCCAGGTTCCAGCCACTCCCAGAGCAGAGACCCAGAGAAGACCTTTTTCCTTAGTATACAGTACCCTGATTTTGTTCTTCTCACAAGTGGCGATAAGTGTGAGCTTTCTGCAATTTCTGAGGCTGTGTACCCACGGCAACGTCGATCTTTTGGATGTAGAGCAGTCTGGACCAGTGTCAGCATGACCTCAACAGCCCCTTGTCTGAGCTCTATTTCCTTTGCTGAAGACACGTTCTTTGGGTACAGCTTTAAATGATCAGTTTTGATTTAAACCTGCGGAGTACTGGCATGGCAGCGTACAGGGGGCTTTAGAAAAGCCAGTGCTCACAGAAAGATAATTGGCTGGTGCAGGATTCATCCATGATCAACTGAGATTCATCCCGGTCAATGATGTAACCCAGTAACATGATAGACACCACTTTGAGAACCACTGAAACCATTTAAACCAAAAGCATGACAATTATGATTAAAGCTAACAGACCTTTTCCCCTGGTGGTGGGTGCTGCAGGGCACCTTTTTCCAGTGTTCCAAGCTCCCTTGCCGCAAATGGAGCAGAGTGGTAAGGCAGGGTGTCTTAGAAGACTAGAATTTTTGTTTACTCGTGTTTTCTCCCTAGTTGTATGGCTAACTTTTAGTGCACAAACTTTTTTTCACAGAAAAAAAATGATTGTTATAGCTATAAAAGATTTTGCCTTGTTTACGCAGAACCCGTCCAATGAATATTAAATAAAGGACATGACTGAAATAAAAAATATGACTAAATAAAGTGCAATGTGCTGCATAGCCCTGTCCAGCATAGTTTATATGTCTTTATGAAAATCAGTGTCAGCTGTAAGATATCTAGGTTGTATTTTTCATCAAAAGCATATTATGTGTATGATTTAATTTTATTGTTGCTTTATTACAGCCAATCCTTTATAACTGGGGAAAAATACCTTTTAATACGGTACGTCTTTTAGTGATGTGAGAATGGAGCCCTTGTGACTGCCATTGTTTTTGACTCATTTAGAAATACAGCAACTAAAATGAATTGTGTCAATTGCATCTCAGTGAGGCCCGGTGACTGCTGCAAATTCCCGCTTAGAGAATAGCATCCCTGTTTTTAGAAAAGTGTCTGCTTAGTCTCTTGAGTTCACCTAGCAACTCAAGCTGCATAAACCAATTTTGGTTCTCCAGCCAGCTGAGTTTGTGTTACTGTGGGGATTTAAAGGGCCATGTGTTAACCACGGGACATAGGGCACTGCATAACCAGATTATGCTTGAGTTGTCTAGTGATGGATTTATCTAGAAAAATCAGTACAAATTATTCTAAGAGATGTGAAACTCCTTGTGGTTCTAATGTGCTCTGTGGCTAATGTGCTTTGTTCCCTGCTTTGGTACTGTTTGGTACTGGTCGATGTTTTGTTCCTGGTTGAGCCTGGCACTGTTTACACTGCAGTATAAGATGTAAGAGCTGCTTCCGGTAATAAGACTCGGGAGCTGGTTCCAGTGACGAGACAGTGAAAGAAACAGATCATTGATATTTTGTTCTTGGAACTGTTGTGTACAAAACAGTATGAGACAGAGAAGCTGCTTCACACGATAAGGCAGTAAGAGGACTTCTTGTTATTGAATGTTTGTGCAACATTGAGTATTTTACTGCAATCACACAATGTGATAAACCTCATTGTTGGTAAGTTGGTTTTTACTCTGTCTTACTCTTTTGTAATACATGGTCTTGCTTTACTGTTAGCCAAACCAAAAACGGTGACTTTTTATACTTTTTTACACTATTTATACAATTTACTTTTAGTTGATCAAAAGCTATATACTGAAGGAAACACTTTATCTTTCAAGTTCCTTGACAGGCACATTACTAACACAAACATGTTACTAAAATAGATACATTCTGGCCTCTTGGAGAACTGATCCGCCTTGATTACATTCTAATAACTTTCCTGCATTAGACAGAAAGGAGCATTTAGTGAATCTGACTGTAACTGGTTACTAATTTTATACATTCAAATTTTTATAAGTAAATATGTATATAAATTGCTTGACAGAAAAATGTTTTTTGATGTTTTTGATATGTATATGAAAGTGTACTGATGTTTCCATATGCAAGATTTAATTCGGTTTGATATCTAATTATGGAGCGATAATAAAATACTCTACTATAATGATTTCCCTCGAAACAACAAATCCCATAAATCTTTGCACAATGGCGTCCACTTCCTCCATTTTGAGTGTTGCTGGTTGGTGCTGAAAATGTCGGAGGCGGGCTAGACCGCTCCCATTGGTGGATTTTATCGTCAGGCTATTCGACCTGTGACACGTGGTATTGTGCAGTATCTGTCTTCCTGTGTTGCCGCCCTTGGGGTGAGACAGTGTGGGGCTGAAGCTGTAGGAAATACTGCTCTACTATAACTCTGATACTTACTGCGACCAAAAGCAGAAAACGCGTATAATCGTTCATTGGTAACTCCCGATATCGCTTTGACGCATTACGTTTTGGTAAGAATAAAATATTTGCTAATAATTAGCAGTTGTTTTACCTGTGGGTTTTTAATAATAATTTAGACAGATGGTCACAGCTAGCTTGATATATACTTGGTACATGTTGTCTTAAATAGAGGGGTGAAGGGAGATAATTTGGTAGCTCATACACTTAAGTATGCGCTTGGAATGAATTGCTTTCTGGTTGAGTGTAACGTGAAGTCTTCAAGTCATTGCAAATGGGCTGGATCAGGAAATCAATGAGCTGCAGATAATGACCGCACTACAGAGCGGGGCTTGGAGTGACTGAAACTGTCACCGAACATTTCTGATCTTTGCTCACTGTAATCTATACGTTACCTTCAATTTTAGCAGCTGCAGCTAGCTATAAATGTGTTTTTTCTTCAGTAATCAAGCGCTTGGTTTACGGATCTTTAGCTAGATCAACAGCTTAGAGCACTGTAAGTTGAAATGTATGATTTGTCATCCATAAATTATTGCCTCTTAGATCAACCACACGCTACGAGAGTGTTTCCAGTGGCAGTTGGTGTCCTAACGTGCGTGTTGGTTACTGCCGTCAACTTATTCTGCTTTCTTCATATTATTATTATTACTATTATTATTATTATTATTAATAAACATTGACATGTCAAGTCGTGTTTAGGAAATATCTCGACGGTGTCTAGCTTAAGAAACTTGTGTATCCAGCATATATATTTTTCTCCCCTATTGATGGCTCCGTGGGGCGTGTGTTTGCTATGCATCACTGCATACCGCATTCTGTTGCCGTTTGCTTTCATTTTTACGACCCCGGAGCTGGCTTTTTGTAAAGCGCCAAAGAGTTTTTTTGTTTGTCAACAAATAGTCGAAAGAAAAAAAAGAAAATGAAAGGGCAAGTTATGGTAAACTATGTGCCAGTCCCTCCCCATGACACAGACACGAAAACACGATCATCTGGATATATGACATTTCATTGGCATGTTGCTTCCTCCCATCAGAGCTGAAGTAATAGTAATTTAATGCCCTCCGTTAAGCTTTTACTCAAATAGCATGCACATTTTGCTATTTTTGGAAGTGTGGGCATGTTTAAATGTAAAAATGAGCTCTGCATAACATTGACTGAGGAATTTAATGGAGTAGACGTTAGATGTGCTGTTGTTTATTATTTACCTATAATTTTTTAAGGTCAGATATTACTATATACAAAATACTAGTTAATTGAATATTTATATAAAGTATATTTCCTTATCCTGAAATACAGGTACTTCAAGATTTTATAGAATAATAATAATTTTTATGGGTGGGTTAATGGAAAAAGATAATTGTCTAATCACTCCTTAAATTCCACGTTCATTACGCAAATGACTTCTAGCTGTGAATTGTATGCCGAAAGTATAATAGGAGATGTATTGATTTCAATAGTTTGACGTTATCCTTGTTACAATTAGTAGAGCAGCTTTGTTTTGTCCTGAGTATGGGGTGAGTTGTGGTTTAAGTGGAGAGTATCTGCTCATACTAAACATGTTAGAGCATTGCTGTAGAATTAGCATGACGTGATCTAGCGATTTCTTTTGTTGCATGTGCAAATATGGCATCAGCTGTCAGAAGGCGTCATTTTGCAGCCTTGTTTCTGCTCTGTATGCTGCTGCGAGTGCAGGTCAGAGGGCAGAGCTCCTCCTCCAGGGCTGACCAGGTCATCTGTGTGGCTGGGAGAGGAACTCAGATGAAGGCTCATAAGGACTTGCCTTGGAGGAGTGCTCCTGAGCTAACATCTAGGAGACCTATGGGGAAACGCCCTGCGTGACTCATTGTCAAACAGCTGGAATGATTTCTTCATCTCGATTGCAGCGAGATAGAGAGCAGAACTCAGAGCTCTTTAGATACTGCAAACACAGTGCCATTGCCCACCTGACCAGGTTTACCAGAACATGCAAGCAGAAGAACATGGAGTTTATTCTGTAAGGGTCTGAAGTCACCATAAGTCCAGATTGTTATGCTGGACATTATTTTTTAAAAATCCCGGCGTCCTGCAGGATATAGAGATGGTCAGAATGTGAGGATGAGGAACATTAACTGCCTTCTCTCGGGAGTTGTGTTTGAAGGACTTCTAAATATAACCTAACTCTGTAGTCCTTTTTTTCAAATAATATAACTTATTTTTTTCCACTTGAGTTCTGTATTACCTCATGCAGTGTTTTTACTTCTGCAATTGCATGCAAGGAGAGTGCTTTATTTGGGGAGGGGGGGTGCTTCTGAGAAGTCCTGTAAAAACCAACTAACAGGATTAATTATGTGAAACTGACATCACCCAGGGTCTATGCATTTTGTTTCTTCAATTATTATTAATATAAACATGTATTTAATCTAGTGTTTCCTATTACTCTTATGGTGTCCTATATTTAGAGCTCGGATAATGATCAAGGACACTGTGAAACTCTAAAATAGTGCTTGGGTAAACTGAAAATCATACTGCTTAGAAGCCAAACGTCACAGCTGAGCTCTTTGTCATCTTGGATGTCTTTTGTCTGACCTCCAAGCCTGGTAACTAAATGAGGTGTACTCTGAGGGGCATGGCATGAGATATTCAGCAGAACTGAACTCTGTAAACCTCTAGCCCAGAGTTAGTATTGTCAGCTTGATTTCTTACCATCTGAAGTGGTTCAGCGTCACCATTTTTCCCATCGACATGGCCTCATCCGTCGAGTCTCTGGAGGCCAAGCAGCGCGGATGTGGGGGATGTTCATGATCTTAACCCAGAAGAGAAACTATTTTTCTCAGCTTCACTAGTAATTTGGATTCATATTTTTTTTTCTGTAAATGTGCATTTACTGTAACGGTTTTGTTTAAGTGTAATACCTGTCAAAAGTTTGGAGACGCCAAACCACCTACAAAGAAGAGAGAGTGTCTCATAACATGACCTGGTTTCCTGACCTAAACACAGCAGAGATCGTTTGGGAGGAGTTTGATCAGAGAGGGAAGGAAAAGCGGCCAATGAGAGCTCAGCGTATATGTGGGACCTCCTTCACAACAGCAGGAAAAGTGGCTAGAGAGTGCTCAGCATGTATGTGGGACCTCCTTCAGGACAGTTGGAAAAGTGGCCAATGAGTGCTTAGCATATATGTGGAACCTCATTCAGGACAGCTGGAAAAGAGGCCAATGAGAGCTCAGCATATATATATGGGACCTCCTTCAGGACAGCTGGAAAAGTGGCTAGCGAGTGCTCAGCATATATGTAGGACCTCCTTCAGGACTACTGGGAAAGTGGTTAGTGAGTGCTCAGCATATATGTGGGACCTCCTTCGGGACAGCTGGAAAAGCGGCCAATGAGAGCTCAGCATATATGTGTGACCTCCTTCGGGACAGCTGGAAAAGCATCCCAGGAGGCCGCCTCATGGAGCTGGCTTAGAGGTGACAGTAGGGTCAGCCAGTCTTTGTGACAACTGGGGTTGCTCAAGGGCCCAATGGTGGCATCACACTACTGACCATGGGATTTGAACCTGCAACCATCTGAATCCCAAATCACAGAGTCCCCCCCCCCCCCAAGAATTTTTTCCTGTGTCCAAACTTTTGACTGGTACGGTACATCTCCCTAGGGTTTCACAGCACAGTCCTCTGAAAGCAGAACCAGCAACCTTCGGAATACAGTTCTTTGTCCTTGGTCAGTATAGTGTCTGCTGAGTCTTGAATTGTTAAAGTCTTCATCTGAGTAGCTTCCTTCATTTGGGCCACTATGATATGCTTCTTAGGGGTGTTTTTGAAATAGAGGTACTTGGCTCATCCTTCTAGAGAAATTGAGTAGTTATCACATAGCCTATCCCATCTCGATTTCCATCATAGACACCAATGTATATTACATACTCGCAGGAGCAAGTTTTGGGGAGAGTGCAGGGTCACCAATGTCCAGGTGGGGTTAAGGGCCGTGCTCAAGGGCCCACTGGTGCTGTGGGTATCTGCCCATTTAAGGATGGTTATTTTGTAGGTCTGAACTCTGAATAACGTCAATTATTTCTCAGAACAGAAACTTTGTAGAAAATTCATGAATGTGCACAAATATATCTTATCAAGTATCATGAGTATCAAAGAACTTAGATTAAATGTGGCTGGAGTACAGGCCTAGTAGATTAGGGCAGTCTAAATTCATCTGGCAAGCAGGGAGAGATCCTTTTATATAATGGATCATGTTCATAATTCTTGCCAGTTTCTGCACAGCTGAGCATTTAAATGGTCTTGAAATAACCTTTTAAAAGTGTCAAATGTATGTTGTATATGCTTTGTTTTATTGTAGTTTTAACCTCATTCATTGGTTAATGAAGGGAACTTAAAGGTCATGATTTGGTCGTCTGGAGCACTCATTTATACATATATGAGCTTGTCTGTTTTTGTATTGTAATTAAACAGTTCCCAGAATTTAAAGGTTATTTACTTGAGTGACTGTAAAATGGACTGTGGTTATATAATTATTTAATAATTGTGTGCAATCCTGTTCCTTAATGGATGTGAGTGGAAAACAGCTTGTTAATGGTGACTCAGGACTGGGATACAGGCAATGAATTTGTTTTATTGTTAAAGGAGTCAATATAATGAATAAATGTATTAATTTTTGCCAGTACTACAGGTTTGAAGTCAAGGTCCTCACTTCACTGTCTGTGCATTATTTTACAATATCAATCCATTTTTAAAGTAACTTAATATTCTTTTGTACTTTTAAGTAAAATATTAGTAGTTATTTTAGAACAGTCAAAAATGATATTATGCTTGGTGATGATAAACTATTTATAAAGGAACTGCACTTTAGTTTCTTTGCCCCCAGCTCTCTGATGCTGATGACATTTCCCAGCAATAATGCGAGCTGAGATGTAGTGTCGGGTCCATGTGAGTCATGCATGCAGACGTGGTGCGTCCAGCCGCATTATCAGCCTTAAAGGGATCCACCTCGGGCTGCAGGCTTCCCCAGGGTTCAGTCTGCACTCTGATCGTCGGCTCCTGTGATATCCCTGCCTTGCTGGATCAGGGATGGCCCGCTTTTTGTCTGTGTGTGAAAATGCACACATCTGTTGTGCTCCACATGGAGATATGGAAAAATTAGGTCATACGTCGTGGGAGAGAGACAAGCTGAACCCGTTTCTCTACCCGCCCGAATTGCAGTTTTTTTCACATTTTAAAGAGCGTCTCCTTGCGCCGAAGGTCTGCAGGTGGCCTTCCTCTTCCCACATCAGGTGATATACTGATAAGGGAGCTCTGTAACTGCATCTTAATGTAAGCTGGCACGGCCACTGCTACTCCCCCCACCCGCTCTTATTTTAAAAGCAGATAAAAGCTCAGTGTCTGTCTGGGGAGACCATTCCACGTCTGTCGGCTTTCCGGGATGGACGTGTCCTTTTAAACAAAGCACTAGTCTTTCCTGCAAGACAAGAAAATTCTGGGGAGGTTGTGTCTGTGAATGTGATAGAATGAATGTGTTCATACAGAGTGTGATAGAATGAGCTTATGATTGTGTTCAGATCAATTAAACAAAGTGTTTTGTGGTGAATTGACGTGTATGTAGGGCTGCACAATATCACTTTGCTATATAATCGCCACTATATGATGCATGCACAATAATCACCAGGACTTTTAGATGACGTAAACACTTGTCCAGACGCAGGCTTTTCAGTACTTTATGGACGTTTACTTATACCCGCACTATTTGGTCAGCAGATTAGCAGTAAATTCGGTTGGTGGAGCGCTCCGTGTGCTATTGTTTAGGGATATCATGGAAGAGAGAAGCCGGTGAAGAACGGGACAGCTCAGCAGCCACAACATCTTTTAATGGAGGAGATATTGTGCTTAAACACAATAAAAAGCCGTTGGTGGTGTGGTGCAGTTTAAAGTCTATTAAACATAAGGATACGCTGAATTCAAAAAGACTAATATACTAACGGATGGCCTATATGCCTCTCATTAAGTCCTAATTGGATTTCAGAAAACCGAGGGAATTCTCCAGGTTTGCACCAGGGGCGTAGCTAGGGGTAAAGCTTTACTGGCACACAGCCCCCCCACCCACCCGATCTAAAAATGTAGAGCTATGTTCATGAATGAAGGATTTTTACTGGGGCACAGCTGATTAGTGCTGGGGCATGTGCCCCAGTAAACGGGGCCTAGCGACATCCATGGTGGCATTGGAGTTCTGTAACTTTCCCGTGTAATGGAATTATGGTGTAATGAATGTTGGTATAAATTATATTTTGCATCATTTTGATCCTTTCTGTGTCTTAGAGGCAGGACTGACCGGTGTGGAACCACAAGACGGCTTTGGTCCCAGGAGTCAGCCCCTGTAGTCATGGCACTGCCGTTCAAGAAGGACTTGGAGAAGTACAAACAGATCGACGAGGATGAGATTCTCAACAAGCTCTCTGAAGAGGAGCTGAAGCAACTGGAATGTGCTCTGGAGGAGATGGACCCGGAGGTGAGAGTGAGGGAGATGTGGGGCTGGGTGCTGATCGACGGGCGAGTGAGATGATTCTGGATACGAGTGGAGCGTGGAGACAGAGGGCTCTTCCAGCCACCAGTGTGACCTGTGAGGGAATCTGTGACTAGGGCTGGACGGCAGGGCTGAGGCGGGGAGGGGTCCATCTGAATCTTGAGATTAAGATCAGCAAACCTGCAGGTAGATTTCTGTATAGAGGGAGCTTGTTAAAAAATACAATACAAAAGTAGGGCATATAGCCAGTGATAAGAGAGATAAAAATATCATGAAAATAATATATCTGCATTCGGTCTTTCCCAGAATGCCCTGCTCCCAGCTGGTATGCGGCAAAAGGACCAAACCACCAAAGAGGCCACAGGTCCCTTTGACAGAGAGAAGCTGATGACGTACCTGGAGAAGGAGGCTATGGAGTACAAGGACCGGGACGATGTGGTTCCGTTCACTGGGGAGAGGAAAGGTGTGTCATTAATGAAATTTCCCCCTGGAGTGTGCAGTGCGGCTTCACTTTGCCAGGACATTATGGGGTCGGCTGACATTACAATATGAGCGATGAGCAGCATTACATTGTGCACAGGGCTGGGCGAGGCCAGGCCGGGCAAGCCCTCTACGTGGTGCTGGGTGAATACTCTGCTCTGCGCGGTGCTGAGCCTGGCCAGGCGAGCTCTCTGTGCTGCCTGGGACCGGGCCAAGCAGGCTCTCCGCACTGAGCAGGGCCGGACAAAAACTCCACGCTGTGCGCTGCCAAGTCTGGTTGGGCGAGCTCTTCTCACTGCTCGGGGCTCTGGGCTGGGCTGGGCAAGCTCTCCCAGCTGTGTGGGTCTAGATGAATCTGCTGTGCGCTGTCAGGGCGAATGTTTGTTTGTGCATTTTGGGGGCCATGGATCAGTGAGTCCACTTCCTGGGCGGAGGAGGCATGTTTGGGTGGAACCGTTACTAAAAATGCAGTGCAGAGTCAGCAAAGGGTTACTGCCTGTCACAATCATGTCAGCGTGAAGGGACAAGAACAGCAAAACAGTGGTTTTTAGTTGCGGTTTAGTTATCTAAAACTCCTGTACTGGTCTCCGTCGTACTGGAAAGAAAACCAGCCTGTATGGTCTGTCTCAGTGCCTGTAGTCCTCCGCAGCTGCTGGGTCTGGCTCGCTGTCTCTGCTTTCTGCTGTCAGAATGAGCTGGAGGCGAATCACGTGGCCCGCTAGCCTGGACAGAAGAGAAAAAGAGGTATAGAGAGGCAGGTCGGGCTTTTCCGCGCTCTCTGTAAGAACTCGTTACGTAACTCGGCCCGCAGAGCGTGACGTTATGTCGGCAATCAGCTCCGACAAAGCTTAGAAAGTAACCAGGAAGAGCAAGCTGCAGGATTTTCAAAAGAAAACATTTCAGATTTAAGCAGGTTCTGGCAGACTGGTGCTTTTACTAGAGGGAAGTGTATGAACTGGGGCGAAATGCTTCAGATCCAACTCATAATTCCTGCCCAGAAATGTCACATTTAAATATTTCGTTTTTTCCCCCAAATAATAAAAGATTTTTTATTAAGAATTGTATATGCTTTTTGCCAACCAATGGCTTGTCATTATTCCTTTCTAATACGTTACTGCAATTATCTGCATAAATGTCTAGATTTCAACGTTTTGAACAACGTTTCACCATAACATTTTCCATAGAGGTCCACAAACCCAAAGAGGAAAATAAAGCTTAAACTGAGGTTCCCACGGGTGGGGGGGGGGGGTGAAATCCCACAGTCAGTGGTGTGGGAATGACAGTGAGGTCCCCCATTCGTCAGGTCAGGGCCACCCCAACAGCCGTCTCCCCAAAACCGTCACAGACAGGTCTCCTCCCAATGAAATTTCTATTCTTTTTAATTTTATTCTTTATTTGGTATAAAAATAAAACATTCTGACTCAATCTAATTCCTTATCTATGATTATGTGCCCAGGGCCACTTTTCTGTTTGCCTGCTGGTTCCCACTTTAGGATGCAGCCTGTAGCTTCATGTAATCCGATTCCTACTTTTCTATTCATGCGGTGTCTCAAGAAATTGTAAGCTGTACCGTTTAAATTAAACAAAAAGTTCACTGTGAGAGAAACTGGTAGTACTTCAGTAATCTGAGAGAGTTCTTACAGCAGGTTGCAAACTGTCGCATGTTCAGTCAGGAGGAATCAGCCGCTTACTCCAGGGTGCCCGTGATGGTGACGCAAGCTCGTGGTGCCTCTGGGGTTGCTCTTATAAATATTAATAAATATAAGTTAGCCTGGGCAGCTAACTAGCTGAATCCTGTACCTGTATCGGATGACAAAATGCACCCTCGTCTTTAGTCGGTGTGATGTTATATACCTTTAACAAATGCAAGTCGTTTCCAATAAATGTATCCATGTATTTTCTTAATATCTGGCTGTTTCCCAGGCTGCTGTAAGTGTGCCTTTTTATTTATTTAAGTTGCCTAATGGGCCTCTCAGTCTGGCAGCTGTTCCCTTTAATACCTGGCTGGGCCGCTTACTTGCAGCCAAACTGTCTGACGCAGAGGCTGTTTAACTCGCTGTTTGTAAAATGAGGGACCTCGAATCACAAGCGTCCCCCTCCCCCTTCCTCAGGGGCTGCCTTCAGAGGGCTTGGGAGGTGCAGTCGGGGGCAGCGAAGGTCCGTGGTGGGGGCTGGGTGAGTTTGAAAGAAAGGCCCAAAATCTCCCAGTTTAAGAGTTTTCTGTTTTGGAGACTTTCCAAAGGAATTCCTAAGGCGTGAGTGCCGGTCTCGTGGGGTATGAGTGTGGGGCAGACTGCACACGCTAGGGATGGCAAATGGGTGCGAGTGCCGGTCCCATGGGGTATGGGCGCAGGGCAGACTGCACACGCTGGGGATGGCAAACAGGCGCAACGCAGTCCGTACCTCCAGCGCCCCTCCACTGCATTATTTTCCGTGATATCAGGCTTGACATGACAGGAGAGTCTTAATGAGCCTTGCGGAAAAGTGGCCTTTAGTGACGGAACAGTGGAACTACGACCGTCCTACTCAGCACAACCGACCCAGAGACACATCATGAATGCTGGTCTGAGTCTCCTTAGATCTGGGCTGGGGCCTCATGTCTGTGTCGAGAAGCACCCATTCCAGGTGGAGTGCAGACGCAGGACAGCCTGCAGATGCATCCCCACGAGTTAATACTGGGCTTCCAGGGTCAATTAATACTGGGAATATTACAGAATTGGAACGCATTGTCCTCATCACGATGAGGTGTTGCCTGTTCACGCTGGGGCCTCAGAGTATCAAATGCAGGGTGCCGAAATGGAGGTTCTTAATGTCAGCCCTGCTGCAAGGGGTCGGAGATCTGTCCAGATGTTCCGGTCAGCTGTGCATCTGGAATCCAGAAGTGGTCAAGGAGCAGCCAGTGAAACCTTTGAACCTGGGAGTGTCTGGCCTGCATGTGGCACTGTGGACGCTCCTCTCCTAAAGGCCATAGCTTAAATTACACGGGCGTAACTTAAATTCACACGTAGATATTCAACATGGACAAGATTATGCTAATTGTAGCTGTCAAGTGGCTATGGTTAATGCTGAGTTGGTTAAGGTCAGTCAGAATTTTAGTTTGCCAATAAATTACACCAGCACTTTAGAGAGTAGCTGATAAGATCAAGACTCACCGTCAGCTCTGTCAAACCAAACTCTGATATGTTGCTGGAAAGACATCCAACATACAGTACTAACTCATTAGAGATGGCTGTATGTACAACCGGAGTGAGGCAGAAACAGCCTCTGCAGGTTTGTCTCCCAGTGGCATTAGAGATGGCTGTATGTACAACCGGAGTGAGGCAGAAACAGCCTCTGCAGGTTTGTCTCCCAGTGGCATTAGAGATGGCTGTATGTACAACCGGAGTGAGGCAGAAACAGCCTCTGCAGGTTTGTCTCCCAGTGGCATTAGAG
>JAODKN010000008.1:7648981-7659797 GCA_026774425.1 Petrocephalus zakoni | reverse complement strand
TGGAGCATCGGGTGGCGCAGAGCGACACGCTGCAGGGCATCGCGCTGAAGTACGGCGTGACGGTAAGGGGCCGCGGCGGCTCTCCGGGGCGGCGGCTCCGATCAGCGGTGTTTGAGCGCATCAGCAGCGGACACCTGGGTCAGGGCTTCGTGCCGCTCCGTCCTCCGCAAACGAGCGTGTCCGCGCCGCGGCTCTGCAGCCGATTTATTATTTACCAGGTCCTGCTGCATCAGTTATGGGGCATCTGTCATGCATCCCTGCCTGCGCTCCGCCGGCACGGCGCCGCATGTCCACGGGCCCCTGTGCGGCAGGGGCCCCGCGGGGCGCCATTGGGGAGGCCCCTGTGCGAGCCATTGGGGAGGCCTCTGGTGCAGACTGGGCGATTGCAGGAGAACGTGTCACGTTTAGGCCTCGGATCTCCAGCTAGGCTCCCTGCTGGTGAACCATAAGTGGAGGGACTGAGGTGCTTCAGCACAGAAAGTTCTGTGGGAGGATGAAGGGATGCCAAGCATGTTCAGAGTCACTAATCGCGTTCCTGTGGTGCTTGGTGCATGTGCCCTCAGATTGGGTTTGGAGCATTGCCTTGTGGTAGGTGAAAAAGGTTTGCATTGTGGAAAGTGAGAATAGTGTGATTGTTATGGTGCTGCAGATGTTGCTGGCAGTGCTGGAGGGGGACTGAGGCCTCTTCTCATGGCCTCTCATGAGTTTGACAGTTTCTGCCTTGGTTTGCACTGCATTGGGTTTGATGGCAACCCCTGTTCCCCACCCATGTCTCACGCAGATGGAGCAGATAAAGAGAGCCAACAAGCTTTTCAGCAACGATTGCATGTTCTTGCGGAAAACTCTGAATATTCCCGTGGCTTCCGAGAAAGCCACCTTCCTGAATGGACTGACTTTAGAGTCCCCCGACAGCGAGGGCAGCGATAGCTGCCTGGCCCAGGAGCGACCTCATGTGGCCCTGGATGGAGGGTCCACCCCATCCTCGCCTACGCCCAGCCCTCAGGAGGCCCACAACCGGCCACCAAAGCCAGAGGAGCTTTCTGCCCAGGACTACTTGCAGAGGCTGGACTTGCAAATCAAAATATCAAAACAAGCAGCTCAGAAACTTAAAGAGGAAGATGACCGGTAAGAAAATGCTCCTTTTATGTCATGTCATAGCCTATATTGGAATATTATAGCACGTTTCTTAAAGTGGAAATCACTTTGATTGATGCATGTCATGTAGTGCTACATAACTGTTACAGAAATCACATTTCATTGCATTAAGCAGTAGTTTTGCTAGACCCCCACTGACCCTGTGGGCTACGTCCCCAGCGCCTGTAAACACATGGGTCATGGTTTCATGTAGACACTGCCAAGCAAGAGGAATAACCATCCCACCAGGGAGAACATCTAAGCTGGCTTCCTCAGAGGTTTCACTAGGAAGAATTGGCTGATGTGTTTTATTGATCACATCCGCAAATATTTTTGTCAGCGTTTTCGTACTCGAGTGTGTGTGAGATGGGCTGTAATGCCAGCCACCGGTGGGGTCACCCCCTTTTCTGCAGTGATGAGGTGTCATTGTTGTTAAAGCTGGCCATATCTGCTAATCTCAGATGCTAAGCCTCAGCTCGGAGCAGTTGGCAAGGCGGGTTGCTTGCAGAAACGCATTATTCCAACGCAAATCCACTTTATTCACATTCAGCTAATGTGTAGCTATTTTTATTGTTCAGTTTACAGCTGGTACAGTGTTTAAAAATATGGCTATTAAAAAAACCGTCGAGTCGATCTTGTATTATTAATGTTAAAAATGGATGGTGTTCATTCTCTATTAATGTACTGAATTCTCTGCTGACGGAGAATCCTGTACTCCACTTCAAAAGGATTAATTTTATTATACAATTTTTTTTTCTCTTCAGTTAATATATAAAATGGGTGTGGCAAGAAATCTATGAATATAACTCTTAATTTTAACACTGAAATGTCAGCAGTATAACATTTTTTTTTTTTTTATTATTATTTTTATTTTCCTTTCCAAGTCAGTCACTTGATGCTGATTGGTCACCGGAGTTTCCAACATCGTGACAAACAGCAGAGTGGAATTTTATGTGTGGGGAAAATAAGACTGAGACGATAGTTTTGTTGTGAGTCTGCTTCAGCCTCTTCCGCCATTTACTGCTCCGTTAGTGCGGCGGAGGTGCTCGAATTCTGTCTCTTAGTGGTAGCTGCACTGGAGCAGAATGCTGCTGAATTAATGATGGCGAATGGGCAGGAGTCTGGGCCGCTGGGCCGCCCCAGAGTCCTGACGGGAAAGCTAATGATTACGCGGTGAGACGGACATGATGGGAGGTGGAAGAGGGTGGCAGGGGAAGACGGCGACCCAGACCAACGGCGAAATGCCTGCTTTCTGATGCCGAGGTTCAGGAAATCGCACCGCGAGCCATTTGGAGCCATGTGCACCAAAAGCAGAAGGTGTGGTGATCAGGGTTTCCATGGGTCGTTCCTTCCAAGGGCTATGTACGGGTATTAGGGTCACGTGGGGGGGGTATGGTAGCTAATTCTCAGGGTTCAATCGCAGCCCCCCCCTCCTCCCCTGACAGCTGGTCAAATATTATATTAACATCTTTTCCTCCTTTTGTGATGGACTGGAGTGTATTCAGCCTTATATTGTGGTGTTTGCGTTCTTACTTCTCGTTTTTTTGTGTGTGTGTTTACAGAGGCGATGGAGCTGATGGTTCAGACCCGACGCCATCTCAGGAGGAAATATGAGAGAGCAGTTTTATTTTTGTTCCCGGAGTCGTTAGCCGGCGCAATGACAATGGCATACCTGACACCAGTATCTCATCTTTGCTTTTTTACTACACGTCCCTTTACTGTGGTATTTTAGTTCATATATCCTCATGTTTGCATTTTGCTGTGTCATCTTTTTGCCTTTTGTTGTTATTGCTGTCGTCTGTGTACCTCTGAGGTCTTTGCGTTGTACGAAAGCTGTATGTTTGACACTAACACAGCTGCAGTTGTGCTCCGAGGTCTCAGCTGCAGTACAGTTAATTTCCTACAAAAAAACACGGGACCGCCAAACTAGGAGAGGTAATCGCACTTTATTATGGTCGTCGATTTTGTGTTTCACTGAAAGCCTCTAAGGATACAGCTGTCCTACATATATACAGGTCTGTAGTCTAGCTTTGTGGTTTCATTAAGAGATGTCAGTGGTTGGAAGCAGTTTTTAATTTGTTTTGCTCATTCAAAATCTATTTACGAACGGGACAACTTTATTTTAAAGGTTGAATGTGGTGTTATATTGTGTGACGAATATATTTTAAAATATTCAGGTTTTATTGTGCCGTTTCTTTTTGGATGGTGAAAAAATAAAAATGTTCAAAAATCATTCTCAAAGATGTGCTTTGGTCACCAGAGAATTTTGGACCTCGTTTTTTTTTACAGAGGACCGTCGGGGAATATTCCAGCCAGTAACGGGTGCTGTCATGGCTAGTATGTTGAAACCGCTTTGCATTTTGTAAAGGAAGTAATTTACTGCAGCTAGTGACCCACAGCGGTATTGTCATGTACTGCTGCATCCAAACCACTGACCCTCATGTTTTTGGGTTCCTGCTGGGTGCAGACAGCTATATGGTCTCTATAGTAGAGCACCTTTGTAATTTGTCATAATATTAAGACTGAATTATTGCGGCATATCAAAGCAAGCAATGACGTATAGGGTAACAGGCTCAAAAAGAAGAATGAGAATTTTTCTTTTTCTGACTCAGCTTTGCTAACCTTTCTTGCTATGCATCAAAGGGACCAGGTTTCTGCTTTGTAGATTGTAACATCTGAGCAGTTATGGGCAGTGTAATATGTAGCTTTACTATTCAAACATTTTACTCCAGTGATATGAAGTGATTCCGCCTTACACCCAGATACTGCCATTCTCTGGCTGCGATATACTTTTTAAAATGCACATAACTGGAACCAGCTACACCAATACATAAAGGAAATGTTTTAATTGCTTTTACATTTAGGAAAAAATCACATATTTACATTTAGAAATACTTCATTATGCTTTAAAATTTCAAATTTTTTTTTGTGGTGTGGCTAATGGAGAGGCAGTTATGCACTGAGGAGTGAAACGGCGCCACCTAGTGGTCTCCAAAAGAGCCGTTAACAAAACCTTGACGGAAATGGCAGATCATGCTGAGTATCACTGATTGGTATGATCCTTTTTTTGGCTGAACTGAAAACCATTGTACAGTTTCATATTTTTGAGCTAACGAAAAATACCTGGGTTGGCATGCTGTGGAAAATGGGCTGCTATGAAAGAGTATGAATGCTATATCCATAAGAAAATGATGGGCCACTATTTCCTACTGAACTGGGTCTCTAGTCTAGTCTAGTGGTTTTCACATCCACTTTGCTGTGTCAGTTAAGTATTTTAGCCTTTGCTGTGCTTCCCCTTCCACGCGTCAGTGGGTAGCATCTTGTGGTGGGGGCCTGCGGCATTAATTAGTCGACCGTCAACTGAACAGTGTCGTGCGGTCACTGCATAACACAGGGTAGTACAGTTTGAAGGATGTATTCAACAATAATAATACAATTATTGCTGTGTTACTAATTTTATATAACCATGTAGGGATGAGCCTTTGGGGAAGCGTTTGGCAGTTTGTTCCATGTCGATTATGTTTCTCTGCCGCACGACGCCTTTTGTTCCGTGACCGTCTCCTGCCCCACGGACCCCGGGACACCCGCGGCTTCACATGCTGCTGTAAATCCTCTTGATGACCTCGCCCTCCTCCTTCTGCAAGATGCCATTGTCCACGTAGGTGTCCACTTGCTGGTCCATGAAGTCCCTCAGCTTGGACAGGTCGTAATCTGGACAGAGGAGTCCGCCGTTACTACGGGGTGACTGAGGCGATGTGTGAACAGTGTAAGCCTCATAGCCATGGCTATTACAAGCAGGTGTGTTCCACAACATTTTTGCATCAGAGAAATGGATGGTGTGAAATTTTACTTTTATACAGGTTGTCCCCGACTTACGATGGAGATGCGTTCCGATGACCCCATCGTAACTACAAGTCGAGACATGGCCTAACCTATGCAGGATTTTTAAAGAATGGTCATCAGTATGGGGTACTACACTGTAATTTGTTAATAATTACTCTTGCCAATAATTAGGCGAGAGAGAGGCGCGCACATCCCGGCAGTGTCCCAATGTATCGTACGGCATATGCCGCTACCTATACCTGCCACATGAAACTTTAAATATTTACTATTTTTGTATCGCTATCGTCATCGTAAGATCGAAAAATCAATCAGAACATCGAAAGTTGTGGACCAGCTGTGTACTAATTTTGGCCTTATGTGGCCTTACAACAAATGGCAGCTGCTTAAACTTAATAGATTGGATACATATCCGATTCGTGGCCATGCAACATGAACGGAAACGGTCGGATCGGAATTCACAAGCCTATGGCTGTACGCATGCACTGAGCGCTTTCTTGTTTTTGGTGATGCAGGTGATTTGTGCAAAAACGTGTCAATGTGCACATGTGCGTGGATGTGTGCATGCTGTGGTAAATTAGAACTGGGCAAAAAAAATTGGAATTGGACAATGAGGCTTGTAATGTGAACATAGCCGTGCATGCTGATGTGCATGCATGCCAGCTAGTGCTCGGCCCAATTTACTCCCTTGTGAACTTGTATTTTTTTTTTTATGTAGGGGACACATCTATCCAAAGCAACATTAATTTTGGAGAGAGCAGGGTCAGAGAGTACCTGGAGCAGCTGGGGATTAGGGGCCTTGCTCCAGGGGCCTAATGTGATCCACACTGCTGGGCATGGATTCTGAACCAGCAACCCACTGAGCCACATAGCCCCATTTGACTGTGAGCGCAGCAAAAAGCTCAACCTATTTTTGCTGTAAAACCACCTTGGCCATTATCAGGCCTCCCTCATCTGCATCGAGTGCAAATCAATAACCGAGTGAATGGGAATCTTTTCCCAGACACCCAGAGAGGTGCCGCTGCATGCTAATGTATGGGGGGGGGTCTTAGCTTAGAGAGGGGAAATGCCGACCGACCCTGAACTTTGATGGACAGCATGTAGGACTCAGCCCTGCATACTTCACTGCTTAAATTTCATACCTTTAATAGGTTTACTTTATATCTTTATTTTATACCTTTACTAGATGGGGCCACAAATTCCTGTCTGCAACCATGTGCTAATTTAAAAATGACTGCAGTATGTTTAAGACGTTTCACTGTTCTACTGAAAAACACTGCAAAAGCAGAAGGCGTTGGCTGTAATACGACTCAGCACAATGGCAGTTACATGCCATCACACCCAGGCACTGAAGACGGGTTTATGCAAATTACAGGTAGTTAGTGAAAAAGCAGCAGAGAAAATACTAAAAAACAGAAAGTTCGTATCTCAGTAATTAGCGCAGCCTTTCGGAGTTTCTTATAAATATTCATGAAACTTCTGGGTAACCTGACTGCTCCCTTTCACCAACTTTGCTAATTTCAATTGCAAATTTCCCACAAAGGACACTAATTTTGCTCCAGTGGGTTTCAACAGAGGCTTTTCTCCTGACCTCGCTGGGCCCCTAGAGTGAGAAGCAGCTTTTCCCCCGGATTAGAACAGCCCTAAGGTGATGCTGTCCCGCAGATTATAGTCCAGGATTAGCGCTAAGCAGTTTATTCACCCTTAGTTTCGGGGGAGGGTTAATGATTCTTAAAATATAGATATTTTCTTTCATGTAGTAGACTATTAAAGCTAATAAGATTCTAGACCTTCTAGAGGTTCTAGCTGTAGGCACAGAGCAGGACCAGTGGAGCTGTGAGACCACTCAGACTGGATAAGATACAGTTGAACCTGTTTAATCCCAAATTTTTCCCTGCAAAACAAGTGCATGCATTTCACTCCTTAGACCTCATTTCATGTTGGTTATGTTAGCAACAATTGTCGCCAGTGGGATTAAATGGGTTAAACTGACATGCAGGCTGCTGCATCGCGCATGTAGCGGACGGCTGGGCCTGTTGCCTTGTTGACAGAGCCCTGGTCAGTGCTCACCTTCCTTCTTGGTGTCTTTTTTGTGCTTTTTCAGCCACTCAATATTCTTCCTGATGGCCTCCAAGTAGATTTCTGACTTCCCTGGGTGGCCTGAGAGAGGAAAAACAGTGAGAGAGTGAGTGTCTAGTGCCCCAGTGTCAGTAAACATAAACAAGGGCTTTGCGCTGATGAGATTGGGTTGCAGTGTTGAGTTTCAGCTCTGCTTGTCTTGCAAGCATCAGGAAGTGGTGCCACAATAAGAAAAAACACATCCAGATTGGCACTCAAAAATATATAAATAATAATAATAAAAAAAAAATTGGAATTGGTTTAGCTGGCATCGTAACGTCCAATGTCGGAGTTTGCTAATTTACTTTAGACGCAAAAGCATTACTAGAGGATTTTCCCAGTGTTTGGTGGAAGTGCAGAGTAATATTTCATGCATCCCTGTCATGGTTCTCTCTGCCCGCGTTTCTGAAGCCATTCTTGGCCTGAAATTAGCCAGCCTTCCTCCCTTCGGGACTATCGCATAGGCAACATTTTTACAGATGTGCAATAATATCAAACCCGCCGTTGCCATATCAGGGTTACAGACTCCGCGGTTCTCCAGACAGACTGAAACGGGAATTGTGGAAATCGACTCGGGCGGCGGGCGCCGAGCAAGGGTGTCCGCTAGCTATCGAAGGCACCTGTCTCGACAGCTGCCTGGCTGTCCTTGGTGGAGTCCTTCAGCGACTCGTACTCTTTCTGCATCCGGGCGGCGGCTTCCTTTGTGTTGTCCACCTCGTCTCCGCTTCTCTCTGAAACGGGGGGCCGTGAGCCGAGTGCGGCCTCCACGTGAATCGCGACTCCATGAGTCCATCCTCCCGCTTACCTGCGGGGGGCTTCATGTCCGGCGCTGCCAGAGATTTCCCAAGTTTATTCTTCGTCTGAAGAGCGATCATGCCGTCCAGGTTTTCTGCATTAAACCACAGATGACACGCTGATTTCCAGGCAAAGACCGTGGTGTGGAATTGCAAGCAAATGTATGCAGACATGTAACCTTTTCAAACGTATTCATGATGTTATTATGCTATTGTATTGAGAATATCTTTAAATCTAGGTTAGCCAAAATTACATAACACATTCTGCAATCTGTAACTAGTAGCTATTCTGGGTTATTGTTTGGAAGCTGTTCTTCTGGATCTCAAACCCATCTAATCATTTTTAAAGCGTCATTGCCCTGACCCTTGCAGGGGAACTTTGTGAATGTGAAGCACACTGAGGCCAAGCAACAAGTGACTCACTGTATGGGATGTGACACTGGCAAGCTAATAACATAAGCAGTGAGCGGTTTCCAGGCAACCAGGACTTTGATATACTGGTCTTGGTAGAACTTTAATGTGGTACCACTTGCGTCACTGGAAACCTACATCTCACACAGGGAATTTTTTCTAAAGGTCATGTTTTTACTAATCATGTTTATGAGTAAGGAGTCCTTATGGGATTAACCCGGGCTGAGTATACTTCAATATTTGTAAGCATCTGTAGGAAGAGAGAAGCAGAGGACAGGACTCCCTTTTTTTCACACATGGTCCTCGTGCACAGCGCTCAGCTCAAACGCCCGGCCACAGGGCTCCCGCTACACCAGTGATTCTCAGAGTGTGCCATTGCCAGTGTTTCATTTCACTCCTACCAAAAATCTGTACACGTTTTAATTCACGTTTGTTTCGCTGGTTAATTCACGTTTGTTTCGCTGCCTGAAAGAAAAACAAAACCCCGAAGGCACCCTTTGCTATCGCTCCCACCTTTGCTATCGCTCCCAAATTCATGCATGTATGACCATCTCACTGTCTGAATGAATGCTGTCATTATTGATCGCCTTTCCCCATTTCGAGTTTAAAATCATTAAAGATGTCCTTCACTACTGGAGACCAAGCAGTCAAAGCAGAGGCCCTTAAATGTCCGATAACATCCCCTCACCACCCACTAGAGTTGAATTAAAGGCACTGTTGACAGCAGGTTGCAGGTCAGAACCAAATGTGCCAGACTCCATTACTTTACTTTACTCTTTGTATCAGTTCATGGACACGGCTACTTAGCGACAGATGGAACTCTCTGGTGAGACAATACATGGAAAATACTCGCCCGATCACTCAGACAAGCCTGATTTTATTTCAAATGCAACTCATTTTTTGTAGAGACTCCGCAAAAAGGAAGTTAGTCATGGAATGTTCCAGACAACCTAAATCAAATTAAAATGTAGTCTTCCTGATTCCTCGTGAAACTGCTTCTGTTTTTGGGGACTTGTTTGTTCTAACTGGTTCTTAAACACCATTACTGCATTAGCTGAATGTTTAACTCTATAAACCACAAAGATCTGACTTAAATCACTATTACTTGTAAGTATTCAATTTTGCCCAAATACATGTGTGATCATTTTTATAGTCTTGTTTTGAGCGAGGAATTTCTCTTCTCAAGTTTTCTGCCTGCATTATAGTAACCCATCCAATTAAAAAGTGTGCACGTCCTGTGCTAAGCTAACGGCTCAAAGCAGCGTGACCCTGGGCATGAACAGAGCCATGAATCTGTACAGTGCCATGGTGCTGGGTTTCTCTCACAGGAAATTCTGGGCTCACAACCCCTCAAAGCAACAGGTCTTGCTGAAAGTCAAACCACAATCAGTGACAATGATTCTAAAAAGCTGCAATGTAAGATCAAAGATCACAATACAACACAGAGACTGATTTCCCAGAGCCAAGCCTTGGCTTTTTGATCTATCTTTTAGGTGCCACTTCCCGAGTCGTAAATCCCATGCACGCTTACCGAGATAAGACACCCCTTCCTCCGGTGTGATTGTGCCGTATTTGACCATCATCTTCACAAAATCAATCAGGGTTTTCATTATGGTGATCAGAGTTTCTCTCTCCTGTGCATCTTTCTCTAAAAAAAGAAAAGAATCGGACAATTCTGTCAAGTTATTTTACGCACAATCAAATATCTATATATAAGTGTGTGATCTGTCTTTCCATTACAAGCAAAGCTCAGTTTGTTGGCCAGTGTTCTGGGAATGCTCAACCTGAGCTGAGGCTCTTCAGGAGGTTGTAGAAGTTGGGGAAATACTGCAGGTCATCTAGGCCCTCCGTGGCGCTTATGTCGCTCGTGAGCTCCGCCTTCCTGCGTGGGGCCCGCCCGCCACCCACCGTGACATCGCGGCCCTGCTCTCCTGGTTCCGCCTCCCCGTTCTCCTCCTCCGCATCACCCCCGACAGCCTTTGTCGCAGTCTCCTGCCGATGACAGGGCTGTGAGTTCATCACGTCATAGCAACAGCTTTTGCTTTCTAAGACACCTGCTAACTCTGGAACTTGATAATCGCAATACTGGAAGCCTGAACTTCTTGACAACTGTTTGCCTTAGTAGAAATGTTTCTACAGTTCAACAAGTAAAGCATTGTGCTAGCAATGCAAAGGTCGTGGGCCCTAATCCTACTCTACAGTAGGCTGCTTTGGATAAAAGCATCAGTTAAAAAGAAAACAATATGACAAGCTGTACACCAAGCTCAAAATTAACAAAGGATAGCAATTATAGACGGAATTTTGCGAGATTTCTCAAAGGTTTTGCAGCATCTCGCTAAACTCCACTTTTTTCCCAAGCATCAATGGTTTTGTGCAAATAGCATTCGTATACTGTGCTTTTCATTATTTACACACACACTGTGCTCGGTCCTGAGTATATGCAAGATTTTTACAAACAGATGGTCCTTACTAAAACATTGATAAATACCGGATTTTCCGTCTACGAACGCTTTACGAAC
>JAODKN010000008.1:7634719-7648881 GCA_026774425.1 Petrocephalus zakoni | reverse complement strand
CTGCTCACATTTCATGTATGAGACCCAGTGAGAGCACTGTACAACCCTGTCCTCATTAAATAGATTCATAAGCTAATGCTAACGGCTACTATGCTAGTGTGTGCCTGCAGGCTGGTTTATGCCACCTTCAGGCCCTGGCTCTGCTCCACGTCGTTGGATCTGGAGATGGGGAACTCCATGCTGATGTCGTCAATTTCATTTTTTTTGGCGTTCTTGGTGATAAGGTCTTGCAAGACCTCAGCCACCTCATACTCCAGTGTGTCTGCCTGGCTCTCTGTAATCTGAGACAGGAAGACAGAGGAGCACAGATTCGCACTGGAAACTTCTGCGTCTTGTTATGGCAAAGATTAAGTTCAAATGTAAGATAACCGGATGCCCTTTCATCCTTATGCTGTTTGTAGTCATTACTGGGCCATTTTGCTAGGCGATCACTCATTAGCTTTTAATGTAACATCCATTCAGAGGTACAGCCTGAACTCGGGAAGCGAGCGCTCCAGGTTCACAGTCGAATTAGGGCTCTTTCATACCAGCCCGAGTTTCAAGAGCTTGGAGACGATCCGGTCGAAAACCCCCCGGTCGCCTTCTTCGTATATTTTGGTTGCGATCTTTTGTACGATGTCCTCTGCCGTTAGCGGAGTCCCGTCAAGCTGCCGGAAGCTATCTGGATCATCTGCAACGGATAAAAGGGAAACTTCAGCTTCTGAATCGGGGGGGGGTTTGGGTGATGTCTGTCTGGAAAATCGCCATGTCACTTTGCCCATGAGATGTTTCCTGGCTGTTCAGTAAATGACTACCATCCCGAGAGGCTCGCTCAGTCTTCACTGGCCAGTCTAGGAGGAGGGGGAAGCTGGGGTCTTGCTTCCCTAATGGGCTTTTACCTGCAGTCCTGTTTTCAGTGATGCGGTTCTGTTATATACACGGGGGATGTGTGTTTATTACTGCAGGTGTGCCACTCCTGAGAGTGAGTCTTCCTTTGATCTGCTAGCTCGTGCGCCTCTGTGCTTAATGTCTATCTTTTCTGTCTCCAGCCTGGCTCATCTTGACAGCACTATCAGCATAAAATTAAGCTGACATGAAATAAAGTATTTAAATATTTTTTGTAATATCTGGCCTTTACATAATCTTAACAGTCACAATTTTGCCTTTCCCTAACGCTATATAAAACATTCAGCACTATCCAGTACTCTAAAATAAAACAATTCCACGAGCAGTTAAGGGGATTCGGAGCCGAGCGTTTCCAAGCTGCTCGGCCCTTCGAATAAGCCCGGCGAGGGCAGCGGGCCAGCAGCGAGAGCCAGGCAGCGGGCCAACTGCACAAGGTCAAGCTGTTCGGAGAGCCAGCAAGAGCAGGATTCGGCGGAGAGCGGAGAGCGGCCAGCCCCAGCGATGGCACCATGCTGGGAGGTGCGCTTACTATTACACTCTGCCACTACCTTCGGACAGAATAGTCTACCTCCGAGAGGCTCACAAGCTGAAAGTAGCAAACCCAGGCCAAATGCAATAAATAACTACTATATCCCAATTGCAACTGTTTTTTCCCCACAAAAATGATACGGTAGGTTACTTTCTTCTGCAGTCTGATTAGTCAGATATACACTGATATTGCACCATTTCCCAGCCACCGTTACCTCTGAATCTGTAGTCCATGCCGTTTTTGGTGGAGTCGTAGTCCTCCGCCAGTCTCCTGCTTTTCGTGGAGTCAGCATCATCTGTGGGATACTGCGGCTCGTCTCTGGAGCTGGGACTCTCCTTCTCCCGGTTTCTGGCTTTCCCCGCTGGAGACCTGACAGTGCTCAAATTACTGCTGTCCGCCTCCATTCCCGGCTCCACTGGGTCGGACCGCCGAGGTTTTTCTGACGGTATAAAACACAAAACAAATGGCTCTGAATTAGGACTAGTCCGCATTTTCAGCCTGCATGTTAAAAGGACACCATTTATTAGCTACACAGAGATGGCAGTGCAGGACCACGGGCAGCAAAATGTTGTGTAGATCACGATAAAAAGTGCGTCTGATTGGATTTAATTAGTCATAACCGAGCACGCCTGCCACAATGGCCGTTTCATCCCTATAAATGGGACACCGCGTCTCAAACCTACAGCTTACCGGCTGGCCTGGCTTTGCTGACACTGTCAGCTTCTGCGATCTGTAGAAAGGACAAAAGAAGTTTCAAAGCATGTTTTCACACCTTTCGCTTTATAAATCATATTGTATAACATGCCTGTTTTGCAATTTGGCGAGATGTAACAGACAGTATTACATCAGTCCTCCAACCCCGCGTGTTAACATTATATTATATTCTGCTTTTAAAAACCGAAATCAAATAAAATTAATGTATATGTTTTTATTTTTTTTTTGTAGTTTTTCCTTCATATTTCCGCGGTATAATGTTACCTGCTCCTGCAGGGGTCGCTCTTCGCTCAGCTCTCTGTTATAAACAGTCTGGTCTGCAAAAAAATATGTATTGTAATAATTTATTAACGCAACTAAGACTGCTTAAATTAAGCCATGATTTGTTCGCGTCGCCTTGTCCACCTATTCATAAACAAAATTCAGCAAAAATGCAAATCGAATATTTCCATTGACGTACGGGAACATTTAAATGTCCCAAACAGGAACGACCGCAAACTAACAGGATTACCCACCCAGTGATTCTACTGTCATTAAAACGCCAACCATTCGATATACAAGACATCAGTATAGAATATCTCTAGTGCTTAAAACGGATTTAATCAGTGACGTAAAAGGATAGCACTATTTTATACTATCATTATCCTGTTCTCACCAAAACAGCGATATTTTGATCACTGGCCCCGGCTGTACATATTGTAAATGTCATATATGCATATATATTATTTAAAAAGGTTAAAACGGGTGGGAATGTTTAAAAGAAGAAGCCACTTACCGTTACTCCGCGCAGGTGTAGGATAGGAACAAACGTGGCACACAGTAATGGTGAGGATGTGAATGATGGTTAGGAATCCCGTGCTCTTCGACGCCATCCTGGCGGCTCGTCGCGCCCGGAGGATGCGATCCCCGGCAGTACGCTCTTTGCGGCGTCCCTTAATTAAAAATGTCCTGCGAATGCCTGCTGGCTCCGCATAGGACGAGCCGCTTTTCCCCCCGATACGAGCGCCGAGCTGCCCGTGTTTTATAGTCGTTGTCGCGGAGCTGTCGCGCGTCCGCTGGTGCTGAAAGCAGGTCGCTGGGCACATAGGATGCGGACGCGGGGTCCGGAGCCGCGCCGGGTGTGGCGCCCCCTGCCGGACGCCTAGCGCCGTGCGCCGGCCCCCGCTCCGCCTGCGTCAGTCCGCACTAGCGCTACACTGTCACCAGGTGACAGCGATCGACCCGCCGGTACATGCAGGTTCATGGCAGAAACCCAGCACGGCCGGATGAGGTTGCCTTTCCGGTAAATTCGCCTGTAAAGCAATCTCGAATTTCCCGCTATGCAGCTGCAAACCTTGTATATGCTGTCATTCATGTGGGGACATTTTAACAGCGTGTCTTGTCTACATTTTTAAGTGCACTAATTAAGAGGGTGGGGAGACCCACGTATTTTCTATTACAGCGGCAATTACTGGTGTGTTAACAGCAGGCCCGTAATTACCAGTGAGGTCACCGAGGTCAAGTCCTCGGAATTTTCCTGCAATTCCAATGCCCGTGACCCGTCGCGGGGCGCGCCTGGGGAGGGCTGGCACTCAGTGCCGGAATTCACTTAACTAAAGAGATAAATCTATACCGTTCCTAATGACAAAATAGACCTTTGTTCTTGTTTTATTTGGGTAATTATGGAGAAGTTGGTAGGCACATATTTGCGGTCTGATTGAAAAGCAACACAATTTACCTTGACACTTTTTAGGTATTTGGAAGACGTGTGCCCAAAATAATGAAACTTTTGTCACTCTAAATGTGAGTTAGTAATAATTTCAGCTGGCAGGACACCTTGACATCTAAGTAAGTCTAAGGTGTGACTTTCCATTGACGGCTTCTCTTCGTTTGGAGGCTACCTTTGTTGCCCTGTCCGATCCTGATTTTCTTCTCCAGGCTGCCAGCAGTAATTAACCATCCATTTTTTGTCAGTGGGTTTAACCGACAAACCACCCCTTTTTCTGAGAATGGAGTCCTTTTTGTGACATTTTTTGTCCTGATTGATCTTTGTTCTTGCTGGCCTGAAATCTGAAGAACTGGTGCATGAAAATCAATCAATCTATCTCTCTCTCTCTCTCTCTCTCTCTCTCTCAGCCTGTAACAGCCTGGATGAGGCAAAGGATATTTTGGGGTTGCTGTGTCTGGCTTCCATCGGTTCTGTGCTGCCCTGAATCCAGCTGGATGCTACATAGCATCATGACTGTTCAAGACAGGAATGTAGCTAGTAATTCTGGGCCCCCTGACAGAATGTCTAATTTTATGTATTCGATGGCCCCTGTAAAGTTCTAGGCCCCCTGAGTCTGCCAGGGTATACATTCCCCTCTGATGCCCTTGATTCATGGTAGGAATGAAGGAATTCAAAGACATGATGGAGGTCTGAGATGTGTCGGTACTTAAAGCTACATGGTCCTCTGTCGGAAGAGTACAATTATACTCAACAGCTTCCCCTGTATGCGTAGCTATTAAACATAGCTGCTGTCTCCAGTTTTAGCTGTTGTAGTCCCATCTGCCTGTCCATCCATCCATCATGCATGGAGCTTATCCAGTACAGCCTAATGGCGACCTTGGAGTCTAACTCCGGAAGCATTGCTCTTTTTCTATATTCACGGTTTTGCACTTTGTCAATAGGCACTATTGCTGCAATAATAGAAAGTGCTCACTCAAGGCTAAAACCCGAAATTTACATCCAAAACCGCAATTTTTTGGCCAGAGTTCCAGGTTAATACACGTAATATGCAAAGGACAGTTAAACCTCTCAAAAATGTTAAGTTCCCCATGCTTGACCAGTCACAGAGGGAGGGGGGTGTTCCAGGTCCCACAGCCATCTGGATACTGCCTCCCCCTTCCTATCCCCTCCTTCGCAGTCTCCTCCCAGCCAACTCGTCTGCTGACAGAAGGCCATCCAGCAGCAGCTTGTGGCAGAGATAAAACGTGGACCTGCGGGGGGGGGGGGGGAGCCTTCCCATGTGGTTTCGAACCAAAATGCTGAAAAATAGGTGGAGATGAGGAAAGTGGCCAAATTAAAACCAAAGCCACAATAAAACCTCAGGCAGAAAGGCTTCCCTGAACATACAATGCATCCACCCTTGTGGGTGCTGCCCAGTACTACTTAGCTGTACCTAATGAAATGGCTATAACGGCTATTTAAGAGCCAATTTCAGAATGTATGTGTTGTATGAATTGTTACTTAATTAATTAGGATAACATTCTGATTTGCTATGGAACGCAAGTCATGTGACGCATGCTCAGTATGAGACGGACAGGCGTAAGAGCAATGTTTTTTTCCGACCGACGTACGGTGACGAGTTACATAGATGTTTACGTTTATAGTGTATGTTGATATATTTTTATTAATAAACATTTTCCCGGAGGATTCTCATCATGCTTGTTACTCGACACCTGCTCCGTTAGCGGCATTTAAAGCTGAGAAGGAGTATTTATATTTATATGGCTATAAACCGCAGGTTTGGGGTCAGCATGTGGCTCCGTGCCTGTGATCAGAAGGTCGCTGTTTCGAGCCTGGCCTTGAGGGAATAGTCACATGTCCATGGAGCCTTAATCCCCAGGTTCATGGGTGCGGCTGCCTTTTCCCGCCAATCTCGCTCTTACCTGTGTCTCAGTGTCATGGAGAGCAAGGTGGGTGGGGGAGAGGAGAATATCCCCATGGCGATCAAATAAAGTGCCATTATTAATATTTAATTCCTCATGTTAGAAATAGACATTTATGACTTAATTAAAATGTCTAGAAAGAGATACAGTTTGAGAATATTTGCTCCTTATGTAAAATTGGCAGAGGTTCTGCTGGGTTGCGGTTGAGCGAGGGGCTTGCTCTCTAGCGGCGTATGGGCCTGGACTGTACCTTCTAAACCGTGAGCCGGTTTGTTGGCACTGCGGTGAGTATATCTCATAGAAGTTGGCTAAGTGAAACTGCACAGATTTTATTGTTATTCTTGTGCAATGTGGTTCTTTGGCTATACTAACTATGTATTTGTATGTGACTCAGGTACACACTCAAAATAACCCGTCTGTATTATGTGAAAATTCAGGAAAGCATTTGCTGTTTGGGCTGCTGGGCCACTGAAAAAGCAGGCAAGAATAACAGCTGTCACATTTAGCTTTTTAAAAGTGCAATATATTGTGATTTATGTTTAGTAGGTTGCCTTATCACTTAAAAAAAATCTCAGAGGGTGGTTATAAACTTCTGCTGCTATTTTACCATTAAATTGCCTTTGTTCCAGGTTTTCAGAACCTGAATGACTTCAGCAAACAGTATGAATAAATAGCCTCTAAACCGAACCAGCAATAGGCACTGTAAAATGTTGAATAAGCACTACAGCCTGCCAGTGGCAGTGGTATTCGGGATGCTCTCCTTCGTGAAACGCTCCTCGGCGACCATTATATCTGAAAGTGTGGTGTTGTGTCAATATTTTACCGCAAGAGGGCGCCAACAATTTAATAACTCCTTCATGTAAATGGATGACTGCACTCGCAAGACAGCGCAGCCTTTGAAAACCAAGGCTTTATTTGAGAGGAAAATATCCATGTGAATCTCACGTTGCAAGTTTTTTTTTTATGTAGCAGAGCCACCTGCTTCTTTAACCGGATGATATTCCGATGTTTCAATTCCAATAAGTAATGTTTAACTCCAATAAGTAAATGTTTAAGTTATGAAACCTGATGTCTCAATGGCATATTTTTATTGCAGTAATATTTCAAATAAAATGTAAGCTCTGCAGAGGAGCACAGTAATAAGTGTATTATAAATGATCACATGATGCAGAGATCGGTTGAAATTTGTACTAGAACTGCACTTCTAAGTGCACTTCTAAGGAGCGCTTAATTTTTTTTTAGTTTGCCGAAAGGTGAGAACACGGGTGCCTGGAAGATGTTTAGATAATGTGCTTATATAAAGAAATCCCAGTGACAGGTCGGCATTGTTATGCTGTCTGGCTCAGGCAATTGACGTTAAATTGGACTGGCAGCTGATGATGGGCATGGCTGTGGGCTGGTAATCCCCTAGACTATAGGTTCTCGTCCCGGTCTGGCTGTGGACTCGTAATCCCCTAGGCTATAAGTATCCGTCCCAGTCTGGCTCTGAGCTTGTAATCCCCTAGGCTATAGGTCCCATCCTGGTTTGGCTGTGGGCTCGTAATCCCCTAGGATATGGGTTCCCATCCAGTCTGCTGTGGGCTCGTAATCCCCTAGGCTATGGGTTCCCATTCTGGTCTGGCTTTGGGCTGATAATCCCCTAGGCTATGGGTTCCTGTCCCGGTATGGCTGTGGGCTGGTAATCACTTAGGCTATAGGTTCCTGTCCCAGTCTGGCTGTGGACTGGTAATCCCCTAGGCTATAAATTCTTGTCCCGGTCTGGCTGTGGATTTATAATCCCCTAGGCTACAGGTTCCTGTCCCAGTCTGGCTGTGGGCTCATAATCCCCTAGGCTATTGGTTCCCGTCCCGGTCTGGCTGTGATCTCGTAATCCCCTAGGCTATTGGTTCCCATCCCGGTCTGGCCTCTCCTGCTTTACTCCCACATAGTTTGTGCTGATTGCCTCAGTGAAAGATCCTGCTGTACGCATGGTGGTGGGGAGTGGAAGCTTAACTTGCTGCAGGTAATAATGTCAGCTGAGCAAGTTAATAAAAAGCTTAAAACTAGTGCAGCCACACCTGGTTCAGCTTTTCAGCCTGGCCCAGTTTCCAGAAATCGGTGAACCATATGCAAAGCTTAGCTTTTTGGTGGCGTTCAGCCTGCAGCGTGTTCCTGAAACACGCCAGATAGAATAGAGCGCTGTCTGAATCATGAGCATCTCACCTGCTGGCGTTTGATTCTGTATTTTTCACTCAATCTTCCATTTAATTTCCAAGTGGATGCATGGAGAGTAAATTAATAAAACCCTGCGACTCATAAATGCTGGAGAGTTTAGTGGAGTATCAGTCTACAGAATGATTTATTGTAGAAGGTTTACCTTTTTATTATTAGTGTGTATTGCTGTCCATCCAGAAATGCTGGTTATTGCAATTTTGCTAATTGTATGTTTGTAATGTGCTATTTGCATCACTTGTATGTTGCTTTGGACAAATGTGTCTGCTAAGTATGCAAGTTAAATGTAACGGTTTGTGGTGAATGCTCCTGGTTTTCCGGTAGGATGCCTCTTTCCCAGGCTGGTGGATATTTGTCTTATAATTAGCCAAACAAATGGCAGGTCAGCACTGAAGGAGGGCGCTCTCATGGGTGTGTTGTCTGTGATCTCCTCATGACTATGATATTGTCACTTGAAAGAACACATTTAAAAAAAGGCCACTCTTATTCAGGTTGATTGTGCTGTTTTTATAAATGACAATAACAATCACGTTGACAATGCTGTCGCACACACACAAACACGCGCACAAACATATGCACACTTCACATACAGGAGCACATGGTTGATCACGAGGGCCTGGGACTGTCGTAGGGGTCTTGTGGCATTCCAAGGTGTGCAGAGATGGTGGGGTCCATGTATCCAAGATGTCCCATAAAATGTTATAAACAATAATAAGCTATAACAGATTACATCTGTGTGTATTTATGCTACATTGTGATTATGAAGTTAGACTTCTCTAACCCTTGCTCCAAATTCCTCAAATTGACACAGTCCATCACAAGTGAGGGTTTATTGTACATGGATCTGCATATATTGAACAACGGGGAAATGCATAATCCACCATGCGTGACAGTCATCTGCACAGGGACCACCAAGAACACAGTGTCCACAGTGTGTAAAACGCTATTTGGCATCACAGATCGGAACACTTTTCCTATCGATGAGTGCATTTCACATAACGGTAGTACGAGAAAGGAGTTACAGTATGCAAAAGACACCAAGGACCCTTGGAACCTGTTCGTTCCATAAAAAATTAAACCGAAGATGTGATGGAGCTTCAAACAGAGAACAAAATAAAAGGCAAGTGGATGAAGAAGAGAGAGACGTCTGGGTCAGAGCACGCCCTCATCCAGAAGTCTGTTTATTCCATCACAGATCTTCTCCAGGTAGAGTCTGTACTCAGGGGAACCATAGAGAACAGCCAAGAAATCCACATCAGCAAAGTGGTTGAAGACGCGGTCGATGCGTCCGTGCGAGCGGACGGTCAGGTGACGCTCCACCAGCTCGTGTAGAAGGTCCCGGCACTCCAGCAGCACCTCGGAGAGAACGTTCCTGTCGAAGGTGTAGTCCACCTCGTGGAAGCTGACGGCAGTCATGGCTGCCTGGTTCATCTTCTTCTTGAAGCGTTCCACCGTCTCCAGTTCCTCGGGGCTGAACTGGTGGTTACGGTAGAGGATGCCGATCTTCAGCGCGATCTTGATGACGTCCTTCGTGATCTTGTGTGCTTCCTTTTTGCTCCGGGTGAACTCGCGTGTCGCCCTGTACAGCTCGTCCAGGATCTCGCTGCTGGTGTCGTCGGTCAGCAGGTTGGCCACTGCCATCGTGGCCATCTTGCTCAGGATCTTCTTCTGGGCCTGTAGAGCTAGTTTTCTGGAGTTGAAGCTCTCATGGCCTGCTTGTAGACGGTGGAAAAATTAAGCAATGGTTAGCACCCATTGGCACTGTTATGTAAACATCTGCTCTTGTTTGGCTCCCAATGAGGAGTATTTTAACTTGAGAGTACAGACCACCCATAGGACTCAAACATTCATCTTGGGAAACCATTCCAAGAACAGAATCATGTGTCTGCGCTGAAATGGGCTAGGGATCCATTTATCTAATCATGAACGGTCATGTCAGTGCTGAGCCTCTAGCATCCAGATTATTGGTTCCGGTTGGCTGTGAAAACACACTGCATACTAATAAGGCTGGATTTGCTCATTGGATGAAACAAACTTATTCTACTGTGCTTCTGTTTTTCCATTGAGCGGGCAGGACTATGACTACAGTGCAGACCCATAAAGGGACCGAATTAATGGTTTGGACACAGACTCTGATTAATATGTGTGTGCCAGTGAAACCAAGCCTAACTGCCCAATTAATGCAAAGATGACTAATGGATTAAACTGTGCAAATGGCACGTCGAGTGCAAACTGGAAGAAAGAGCGACTGTGGTCGCACTATTTGATGGATCGGGTACCGATGTAAGTGCTTCAGCCTGCTGTTATGCTGGTTTGTCAGAGCACCTGAAGGTATCCCCCTTATACATCGTCAGCCCCAGTGCACTTTCTCGTGCCCTTTGCTGTGTTTTCACACTTTTGAAACCCTACTTTATTCTCATTGCTGTCTGTATGTCACACCATCCAGGGAAAATGTTACCTCTTGGCAGACGTACACATGGCTTAACCATGCCAGATTGTCATTTGTCATGTGTTGCAAACGTCAGGGTACGTGTCGTCTTTTTTCCTTCACTGATTAAAGACCCTAACTAGTACTGGTGTGAAGTAGTGTTCTAAGCCTGCTAGTTTAGTGCTATTGTATTAGGAGAGAAAGTGAGCAGAGAATTTTCTAGAAGCTTACAGCAGGAAAATTGATTTGAATTCACTATAGCTGTATGAAGAGTGGGTGACGGGGGTTTTTAATTTACATGCTGCCTGGCTGTACCTTGCACACCGCAACTCCCTGAAAGTCAGATCAGTGTTTTAGTAATCTATACGAATGATATAAATGATGAGTCCTTATATGTGGTAGCTCCGTATATTAAAACAAAATATTTTTTTTGCTTTCATGTATTTTTGCTGGAGTTGTTTCGGGTCAGAGCTGCACAGACCCGTGAGATTGTGGATGAATGACCGCAGAGATTATCAGAGACCTACAATGTCTTTAAATATTTGATGATGTTTGGTTGTCCTGCTGCCGCGCCAAGTGGTAAGTGATCCTGGCCGATCACGTAGCCGGCGCTGCCACGGAAAGGCGTAGGCGGCACATGCGATGCTTATGACGTGGACTGGAGGCAGCGGAGGCTGCTTCTGGAAAACCGGGGCTTTGGTGACAGCGTGTTCTCCGTGCCGTAGTGTGACTCGTGGGCAGAGCGATCCAGCATGATGTCTCGGGCGCTCGCAGGCCCTGTCTGTTCAGTGTGTTCCGCCATGGCCCTCACCTGTCTTTGGTATGAGACTGTTGTCCCAGTGTGATACTCTCATGGGGGGCCAGGGGCCTTGGGGTGTAGTGGGGGCTTTTTTTAACCAGGCTTCCGGGTGCAGATAGAGACACATCTGGGGAGCAGCAGAATATCGCCAGTCTTTTTTCATAGAAAAGTAAAACACTGGTAAAGGTCAGATATTTGAGTTTCACCCCTTGGATTTTCCTGTCTAGTCTAGAGTAGATAGAGCCATGGCGGGCTGTGTTTAGTCTCCCGAAGGCTGTCGCCTTGAGCACATAGAAATGGCTGGACCATGAGTTACAAGTTGTCAAGTAAACAAAAAAAAAACATAGATAATTCTTGTTTTATATCACAGGTGTAAATTGGGATTGAAGTGAAGTATTCTGTGCTAGCTGGTGAAGAGGTAGTATGCTAAGTTTTTAGACTCCAAGGAATATTGTTTTTTTTTTTTTAAATATATACGTATCGTAATACCACAGGCATCCTGCTGTAAAAAGTCTGGTTAAATTTCATTTTAGTGAATACAAGGAGCTCATTATTACTTAGAAGTGGAAAACTATTTTACAAGTAAGGCGTTCACTGGAGTTGTATCCCAGCCAATCACTGCGTTGATTGTGTCCTGAGAGTGAGTGTGACTGGTGGATTTGGGGGGAGGGGTCTTGCACGGCGCCCAGCGGCTTGCCACGCTAACTAACTGCCAAATGGCACGTCTGGGCCAGCGCTGACCACTGTGTACAGGGTGCCCCCCCGCTGAGGCTGAAACCACAATTATTGCCACAAAGCTAAACAGCTCAGCGCTAACTTAGCACTTTGTCCCGGAATACACACTGCCACAACTTCTGTCCCACAATATTTTATAGTTTTGTATTTTCCTTCCAGGCTCAAGCTGGGTGTTTGTTTTAAGGGGATAAAACTATTCTTCCTATCAAGCTGTGAAACCGTTTATATTATTTAGCCTAGTTTCACTGTATGACTCTGTGTGCAGACATGGCCAGTTGATTCTTCACGCATGTAACTAACTAGTTTCCCTCCCTTTCAGAGGAGAACTCTCCTGTTACTCTCATAGTTCCCTATACTAGTATAGTATTTATCACAGCTTTAAGAGCTCACTTTCCCCCATTTTTAATGCATGGCACACGGTGCCATTGGGCTTAACCGCCTTCCTCGATAGTCAGATCAAATGCTCCCTTGCCCTGTGGCTTATGCTGCCCAGCTCTTGTCCACAGTTTGTCATCTGAATTTGCAGTTTGAAGATTAATTTGCCTCAAGGCTACAATGAGTCGGATATCAACCGGTTAAGAAGATTCCTGTTTCATGCCCATCAAGGCAGTAGTCACTATCGAGAGAAGATGTATAATTTATAAGAGCCTATGATGGCTTTAGAGGTGGGCAGGAGGATGAAGAAAATATTTATAACCACCTACTGCAGTGTTTCCCAATCTGGTCCTTCGGGGACGCTCAGACGGTCCACATTTTTGCTCCCTCCCAGCTCCCTGCCACACAGTCCACATTTTTGCTACCGGGAAGGGCAGCTAGCTGCTGGAAACTCATGTCATGCATGGCCCAGCCCCGCGAGGGCCGCCCACACGCTGCAATTTCTCTTCAAGCAATCTTGCCGCCTTGCTAATGCATGTCTGTTTTGCTAATTGCGATTCTAAATTCATCAGCAGGCTGAACCCTTACAAATAGCTTCTGGGAGGAAGTATCCGGAGTGTTTATCAAATCATCTAATCTGCCTCATCCCCGTGGCGCTAATTTCCATCCCTCTTCTGTAACCGCTTCTCCTATTCAGCGTCATGGGGGGGGGGGTCCAGAGCCTATCCCAGAAGCTAAAACCCACAGACGGGGGGGACGACCCAACGCAGGGCACACTCACACACCAGGCACTCACACATGCACACTTACAGACAATTTGGTAACTCCTATCAACTTCAGCGTGATTTTGGACTGTGGGGTTTGCTCCGGAAAATGGGGAGAACATGCAAGCTCTGTATTTGCGCTATTGAAATAGACAACCAGTGTACAGGAAATACAAGCTGGAAGTTTCCTTCCAATTATTACATTTCCATTCCCAAATTTTTGTTTTCTGGCATGGTGTGTTTATCAGGCTGTGGCATAACATGACTGAAAGTGGCTCTAACTACTATATCGTACTGCTTTTAATGTGAGCAAATGTTACGGCCCAGAAGCTCGTTGGAGTGCCTCTCTTCAAAAGACTTAGCAGAATGGGTGTTTGTGTCTCCGCCCTGGTGCCTCGTCTTCCCCAGTGGGGGCCGCTCTCTGACGTGGTGTGGTTTTGTTTGTGGCTTGTTTGATGTCCGTTTTTTTGTTTCTCTTTAGTGTTTACAGTCTAAGCTGGAGAAGATTGACCCACATGGTTTCAGTTTTGTTTGGAAGGCGGCAGCTCGACAGATCTGTGCCAGGATCTTCGTCTCCCCCCTGCGCTGTACAGGAGCTTCTCTAGCTGTTTGCTATTCCTGCTCTGCCCTTATTTGCAGTAGATCTGCCTGCTGACCTGCCAGAACACAGGGGAGACCATCTGAATTCTTCCCTCTAGCTGCCCCAATGGGGGAGTACTGTTGCTGCTTGCCTTGGCATCGATTGGTCATTTTTCTAACCCAAACATGCCTGATAGCTGTCTGTAGAACACTTTCTGACCCAGAAACGTTTTCTCCACATAGCAGTAAAATAGACCACTATGTAATTCGACAGTGAGCTTCCCTGGCTTTCTTCTGAGCTACTACTGACCTCCGCGAGTGACCTCTACTGACTGTGACATGGGCCTCAGTCTCTAAGCACACCTACCTGCTGTGCTGATTATACTTTCTCATTTGTGCCTGTCACTTCCCCTCTACGGTCTGCGTTGTAGTATTATCAGAGATGGGAAGTAACAAAGTACTTTTACTTCGTTACTGTACTTAAGTAGATTTTACAGGTATCTGTACTTTACT
>JAODKN010000008.1:7573817-7599496 GCA_026774425.1 Petrocephalus zakoni | reverse complement strand
CCCCCCCCCCCCCCCCCCCCCCCCCCCCCCCCCCCCCCCCCCCCCCCCCGCCTAGTGCAGCGCAATGAAAACAAAGGTGTGTTTCTTGTCGAACTGACCTCTTTAGTGCTTTTGAGGCATAGGAGGGAGACTAACAGAAGAGGGCGCTCAAACTAAGCGCCCCCCCACTAACCCGGCAGTCCTATGACAGCAGCAGTGGTAGTGCAGGAACACGACAGCTAGCTCACGACAGCTAGCTCAGAACCGGCCAGCTATTTCACGGGGGTAGAGGAGTCACGCGTCATTTTTTCCCCTAAACTCTGAAGCCTGAGCAGCGAATAAATAAATAATAAATAAAAACAAAATAAAATGAAGATCCGACAATTCGATTCACACTGGAAACCACTTAACAGAACCACAGTGCTGGTAACAGATGCTTTGGGCACAAAATGACAACAGGTACACACTTTAAAATTTTTGCTTGGAGTACTTTTACAGAGCACTATCAATAACCTGTGATTGCACCGCTTTTACAATTACAGTACATGCATAGCTGTCCTATTAATACACTCTATGAGAGATTCTGGAAAAATTCAGCTTTTTATTTTTACTGCAGCAATTCCTTTTTAAAATCATGTGTGATAGCCTCCATGTTTAGGCTGTGGGGAAAAATACTTAGTGTAAGCTTCACTTTGTTACAATCCACAGGCAATAAGACATCACCGCTGCAGAACGTTATTTTTTTTTTTTTTTCGCCAGGTTTTACTCCATTAGACTTAAGTTATTGTCATTTTCTGTTTACAATTTACAAGATATCAAATATACTAGCCGGGATGTTGTAGCGGTCTGGCAGCACACGCATCTTCAGTGTGCCATCGGCGCCACAGGTGAAGATCCGGTTGCCGGGTCTCGTCTCGATCTTCATGACGCCGGCCCCGATGTTGCGGAAGATGGACTGCTTGGCGTGCTCCATGCTGAAGGAGTGAAGCAGGCCGTGGCCGGTCAGCTTCCAGACCTGGCCGGGCAGAGGGAGGGGAGCGAGCAGACGTCAGAGCCCTAATCCCAACTATGACAACCTTAACTCCTACCCAGCCCCAACCTTAACCTTAACTAACCAAACAAGACTTTTTTAGTTTTTTTGACTGCAGTCACATTTTTATGAAATCGAGTTTCCCTTTGTGGGGACTGAAAAATAGTCCCCCCACAATATCAGAATAACAGGTTGGCATCATATTGTAGGGGCAACTGGTCCCCACAATGTAGTATACAGCTCCAGAAAAAATTAAGAGACCACAGTACAAATATTTGTTTCACTCATTTATCAATTTATGGTTATGCATCTGTGTAAAATATAAATTAATTTTTTTTGCAAACTGCATCCTGGTTCTTTGGTTCCTCTCTCTGTTTCTCTTTAATTAAGTACTTCTTCCTTGCTTTATGGGACTTCCTTGCTTCAGGCCTGCTTCTAGGAGCCTGATACTAACTGTCCTAGCTGTGCTTGTCACACCACTTAATGTTTCCCATTCCTTAGGAAAGTCATGCCATCATGAGGCACTGCTAGATAAGTTGACGGTCACCTCTGGCCGTTACTTCCGGCCATTACCTTGCTGGTTTCTGGTCATTCCCAGTGTCTCCTGCTTCACATTGTTCTTGTGTAGGCTACTGCTGTCTTAGAAACGCTGAACCTGGAAGCAACCTGCTGCTCAGTGTAGCCTTCTGCCAGCAGATCCAGGATTAAACCATTTTAATTGTGCGGTGATCTCTTAATTTTCCCTGGGCTGTATATATGATGCGCACACACGCATGCTCACAGACTCGAAAAGAGCAGATTTCAGAATGATGTGTGTTTCCAGATGTCCATGCCTCTCCTCAAACATGGATCTCTGGGCGGACGGAGCTCGAGTCACCTTCATGTTGCCCTCCGCCGATCCCGTGATGAAGTAGTCCTCCGTGGAATCCATGGCCAGAGCCTTGATGGCCGAGTCGTGGGCCTGGAAGGTGTGGAGCAGATGCCTCTGACGAATGTCGAAGATGCAGATAAAGCCCTTCCGGCCGCCGGAGATGATAAGCTGCTGCTTGGAGGCGTACTGCAGGACTGTGGCGCCGTTCTCGTGACAGGGGAATGCTGGGTAGGGAGCACAGCGGGCTCAGCCATTTTCACATGAAGAGGTTTAGGGTTAAAATGCAGAGAGGGCATGCCTAATTCCCCTGTGCTGACACTGAAGCAGCTGTCTATTGTCCTCAGCCTCATAAAATATTTAAAGTCACCACCAGTCCCAAACCCAAAATTAAGGCCCCGTTCACCGACTCATGCTTTTTCCGTACATAACAGGACATCGTAAATGGGTTTGAAGTCGCACCATCTTCGCATTAATACAGGTCTAATTCTTGCTAGCTGAAGATCTACTTCTGTACTTACCATGGATCAAGGAGTTACTGGGGGAGATGAGCGTATCCCACAAGCACACGTTTCTACCGAGAGAAAGAAAACTTAAGTATGGCAGCCAGTTCACTGCAAGTGCCCAGAGCACGGAACCGAACAGAAGTAACCACGTGATCACCTGCAGTCACTGGACTGTCCGGCGGTGGCAATCAGGCTGGATGAGGTTATGAAGGCAAAATCACCGCAGACTTTTGAGTGGCACTGCCAGGTCTGTGCGCATGGAGGAGAGGCACATTAGGGACTGGGGGAGCTACACACTCAATTACCAGCACTCTACTCGGTCTGGTCTAAACACTGGACCATGAATCCCAAAGAGTTTCTCTTCATTGTCTTTGTATGACTTACCAAATAAGGTTTGGGATTCGAAGATGTCTGGTTGACTTGCCAAAGGCTTAAAAACCCCTCGCCATCTGCGACACCACACTGGACGAATGAGAGATGATTTTGTTTAATAAAACATGACAAAAATTCTACAAGTAGCCATAGCCGTCGGGGAATTAATGGCACAATAACATCTTGACTGAACAGTAATTTAGAGCAGGGTTCTTACTTATGGTCCAAGAAAGTAGTTTGAGAAGGTTTTCATTACAGCCCACAGCACTTGACTGAAATAATGGTTAATCTGATTAACAGTAACAGTCTGAGAGTAACAGTCTCTCAAAGGGACCGAGGACGTGAGATGTAGAAAGGGAACCAAAAAAACTCCCACCCACCCCCCCCAGACCACGAAGGAAGATCTATTTCCTGAACGAATGACAAACAGCTATTCATCAGCTGAAAGGGAACAAAGTAAATACAAATTTTGTCCCTCTGAGCCAGAGCTGAATGACATCTGTGTGAAGCAGTTATGGTTTCCATTACCTGAGCTCACTATGAATAAGCCCAGCAGCAAAGCACTCTCATCATTCACCGGCTATAATGCAAGAGCCAGCCCTAACGGCAAATAATAGACCCAGTGCGCTACGGTGCCCACGGCCTCCCCGACGAGCTGCACCTCCCCCCCCCCCACTCCGTCACCTCATTCCTGTCCTCACAGCACCAAACCCTGAAGGTGTCACCAACACCTTTCCTGAAACAGCCAAAGAACCCCACGCTCGACACACTTCACAGCTAACAAAATCCACCCAAGTGAGTCACTTCTCACCAGATCAGGCACACTACGGCTACGGTGGACATAAAAATTATGTCGATTATGTAACGGATTATGCATTACGAGACCTGGAACATGAACATCAAACAGGAAAAAAAATACATATGTAATTTAAATGGGCAAATATGTAAAAGATTTCAGTCAAAGCGGTTAAGTAAAGCATGGACAGGCAGCCAAAGCAAACGGCACGTGGGTGGACGTCTGAAATAAAACGCTGCTTGCCACATGCAAACATGGGGGGGTTGCTCACCTTGTTTCCCTGGGAGTTGAAGTAGAGCCGTGTGACCCTGGCGTTGCCCGCCTGCCGGAAGCACAACAGCTGCTGGGGGCGGCTCCATTCGAACATGCGCACGCTGCCATCCTGAGCCCCCGTCATGTCTGCAGGCAGACCACAGTACATCAGCGTCACCTGACGCCCCACGGCCACCAGGGGGAACCGGTGGTCTCATATCGGCAGATTAAATGCTAATAGAATGCTAGGGGCCTGATTTTGCGTGTCAAGTATCTTATTTTCCTCTGTGAAAAGGGAATGTAATTAGAACTGCAACATCAGAGAGAAGCAGAGACTTCAGAGATAAACCCCAGCGAAAAGCACGATAAACAGACCAAGATACGAGGAACTGCTTCATAAAATCTCTCTCATTTTTGCATTTAATCATTCCCAAAAAAGAATTAACCATAATACAAGCAGCGGGACACACACTCTCTAAATATTAAACGAAAACACACTGGTTTGTTTTTATGGCCTGAAGTGACTCCTCTCAGCAGGGTTTCAGCAGACTTACAGTACTGATACACAGGGTGGGACGTCATCCGCTTCACATTGTTCAAGTTCCTCTTCATAATCTGCGGAGTAAAGCACCAATACTGAGCTTCTGTTGCAGTCACACAAAGACCCTGATCCTCCTGCAACAGTCTGCCTAATGCCAACTGTCGCGGTCACACCGAGACCCTGTTCCTCCTGCAACAGGTCTGCCTAATGCCAACTGTCGCGGTCACACCGAGACCCTGATCCTCCTGCAACAGTCTGCCTAATGCCAACTGTCGCGGTCACACCGAGACCCTGATCCTCCTGTAAGTCTGCCTAATGCCAACTGTCGCGGTCACACCAAGACCCTGATCCTCCTGTAATCATGGAGAAAATTGGCAAATGTCATTTGGTAAAGGTATGGCAGGCTTTACCACAGCTATTTATTATAGCATACGAAGGCATGGTTTATATGAAATACCCCATAAATAATCTTAAACTAGGAACCATTTTCGTCTGTTGAACTCCTTACACCAATTTTATCACTGTGCACAAGATATGACTGTGGTGTTTGTGCTTGAACAGTATCTTCTGCGCAGTGATACGATTGGTATATGGGGGCTCACTACAAAGTGTGTGGATTACTGCCAATAACCAGGTCATAATTTCTGGTAAAAGACATTGCTGTTGAATTTTTCAAATGTATTTTTCTGGTGCTTTAAGCACCACAGAAAGAATGCCATTTGGCGCCATTATATTTGAGACAAGTACAACATTTCTACAGCGGATATCTCCAAAACTAGGCAACTCTCAGCAGAAAGACCTAGATGGATTGATAGCACTAAAGCACCTCTAATACATATCTTCCTCAGTTTTGGGGTGACCTGGCCCTTTAAGGAGGACAGAGTGGGACGCCTGCTTGGCCAATGGCCACAGGGAAGCAGTTCATGGAGAGTTCAAAGCTCTGCAGTAGTGGAGTCTGATGGGGGTCCCCATCTGCTGGCTGGCCATCTCTCACGGTGTGGGTCTGAGCCCCCAGGCAACTGGCGGCCCCTCGGGCCTCACGTACCACACTGCCGCCGGTGCTGGTCTGGCCACTGCCCAGCCACGGCATGGAGGAGGACACGGGCACCTGTGCCGGGACGAAGGGTGCCGAGCTGGCCTGGGCGATGTTGGTGTGGGAGGACCGGTAATCCAGGTCGTCAGAGCTGAGGGCGGCACAGAAGGTCCCAGAAACAGTCACAACCCCCCTCCCCCACAACTCGACTGAGCCCTCCGTGACACCAGGCGCCCATACGGACCTGCGGGACTCCTTGTCAAATTCCTCCCCAATCCAGGTGAAGGGCTGGGCCGCCAAGAGGGTGGAGACATCCACCTCCTGCACGTCATGTGTGGAGGCCAGCACGATTTCATTGATGTTGGCCTACAGAAAAACCAAAGTCAAAGAGCAGCACATTACTACATTCCATACCACTATCCCCCAGCATGCAAATTTATTACAAATAAAAGCCCACAGTTACTATTAGTACATTTAATCCTCAAAACTGTGAGCTAGTATAATGTAGATCATCCTGTGAGTGTAATAACTAGGCTTTTTGTGGTTAAATGACATCAGGCCATTCAAAAATCTGGCTGCTCATGATCTGATGCCAGTAAAGGTTGGTGGAGCCTAAAAGACTCACCTTGTTGATGGCGAATGCCATGATGATGTCGGACTCTTTGTGAATCACTTTAGCTTTGCCACCCGGGTAGCCAAGGTCCGCCTCCACCTGAAGAGAGACAGCGTCGATCAATCGTCCAACATTCCTCAGGAGACGCGGTCTGTATTAAACCGCGTGCCCCACAGGGGAGGCTAGGAGACCCTGCCAGGACATGAGGAGCACTTATGACTATCGGTTTTGCTTTATTGTTAGTGCTTTCTCAGGGCGTTACTGTCACAACATGAGCATCACTGGTCGCAAGGCGAGCGGCTCAGCGGGTTACAGTAAGTCTCTGTGCTTGTGATTGGAAACTTGCCAATTCCAGCCTCAGCAGAATAGTCACATGTCCATGGCCTTTTGAGTAAAGCCTTCAACCCCCAGCTCCAGCAGTGCTGCACATTGGCTGACCCTGCACTATGACCCCCAAGCTACGGAGAGCAAGATGGAGCAGGAGAATTGTAGCAATGTACCTGTACTTGTGCAAATGGCAAAATAAAGCATTTATTATATATCATCTTTGTTGGGGGGCGGGACTGGGGCACGCTCGTCTTGGAAAAGGTCAGTCATTGGTCGCCGCGGCTTTGGAGAGGATAGCAGAAAGCTGCTAGTGGGGCGGAGGTCTCAGCAGGGGAACGCTACCTTGTTGGGTTTTCGACCTCCTGTTACGCAGTTTTGTGTGAGTTGGTCCACATGGTCTTCTAAAAACTACACGACACACACACACACACACAAACAGACACACATATACACGCCACAAAGTCACAAACGACAAAAACACATGCACAAACAACAAAAAAAATTATCAAATGAAAAAAGGGGGGTTTATCGAAGTAGAGAAGATGTAATGAATGGTTCATCAATTCACACAGATGCATCATCTTAACTGATCACCTACCAGTTAAGATCTCTTACCGACTGAGCAAATTCCTCATGTCACATCACTCGACGGTGTCAGGATGAAATGCATGCATAACGTACCTCGGCTTGTCAGCGACATCCAGAGCAAACCGTGATATTTTAACAGGAATAGGCACGTGACGTCGGTAGTTGTCTGCATGACTGTCATTTCACAATGCACTACCACACCAGAAAAATGGCTGACAAATGCAAGACCAGCAAAACCGGGGAAGTTAACAGTGACCAGCAGATACTGTGGGAGGATCTTTCTGATCACAGATATATTTGTGGAATGTTACACCCCGTTTAAACCTATAGCAGCACGTCAAAGGAGAGGCAACACTTAGACTCATTTTATGACAAGTGACAGGCAGGATGTAACAGAATTACTGTAGTATACAGAAGCAATGGGCGATAATACAGTTAAGGGCAAATGTAACTTCCCCGGGATGAATATGGAAGGAAAAGAGAGAGAGACTGGTGTTTCCAGGCCTGGGGGAGCAGATAGGCACGTTTGGCTCTGCTACATTACCTCACTCTGCTTCCGCTTCTTGGTGAAGATATAGCGGATCAGAATCTCCTGGAGGACTTCCTGCTTGACCAGGAAGTGCCACAGACGCCTGACAGGAAATGATAAGTGGTGCTTTGTCCTGGGGAGAGCATGGATCACAGATAGGTGGCAAATTAAAGAGACGCCATGTCGCAAAGTGTCGGAGTACTGTGTTGATGGGAGGACCGAGGGCCCGGGGGGGGGGGGGGCATACTTAAAAGGCGTGTTATCTGGCTCCAACATGGCCTTGTGTCGGAGAATAGCCGGACCTCCCCCTACGCTCAGGTCAGCTGGGTAGGTATTGATGTAATTGGGAGGAGGCCCATCAAACTTGTTCATCCTCTCAAGAAGCAGCTGCTCCCAGTTCTCCAGAGTCTTCAGGACCGCGTTCCCCAAAGGTGACGTCACAGGCAAATCTGCAGAAATGGTAGCAAGAAAGCTTGACCTGAAAAACGGGTATCCAAACGAGTTGCACCACCAAAGCCTTAAGCCGTGTCAGTGTGTGTGTGTGTGTGTGTGTGTGTGTGTGTGTGTGTGTGTCTGTGTGGGGGGGGGGCAGTACCTGTGAAATCCAGGCCTGTTAGTGGAAGGAAGCTCTTGATGTTGTGCAGAGCCAGCTTGACCATAACCAACCGGATAAGGGCCCAACTACAGAGGCAAGCAAATCAATCACTCTGCCGTCTCCGCACATGATTCATGGGCATCTTAAGGACATTAAGCGCCCACATGAGTGACTGATGGGCCATGGAAAGAGGCTGCGGGCAGGAAGAGTGGAGACATGGCAGACCTGTACGAATTGGGATCGCAGTGTTCAGTCATCTGCGTGTCGGACAGGAAGGCATCGTCGTCCTCGTCGTCACTGGCCACGCTCTCGTCGGAATCGTACAGAGCGCCGCTGTCGGACAGGGGCAGGAAGGGCTGTGTTGGGGGAGGTCGAGGCAGAGGGTTTAGTGTTGCTGAGAAGAAGCAGCGCCGACGCCATGGCGGCAGAGTGACAGCCTCCTACCTTAGCCACAAAGTAGTCCCACATACTGAGCTCCGGGGGAATGAATTTCTCCCGGTAGGTGGGACGCTCGGCCGGCACCGGGGGCGGTGTGGCAGGCGTCTCCTTCACAGGCCGACCTGGGACCAGCATCCGCATGTTGAACCTGCGCCTCTGCTTGTCCACATCCTCCGCTGGGGGCGGGGGCACTGCAGAGACCGTAGAGGAGCGTCACAGAGCGATGGATGCTCAGGGCACCACTCAAAAGGAGGTGAAAGCAAAGTACAGTTTTAATAAAGGTGCACGGAGCCTTGTTGTGCTGAGAGACCAAGAGAGGAAAGAACCATTATCGCAGGTAAACCACACAAAACCAGGACACCGAGCATGCAGGGAAATGGATCTCTGCTGAAAACCCGTCATCTGACAAGCTCTATAAATATGCACTTCAGGCTTATGACATGAGCCACAACACCTCAGGAAGCAGCTGTGCTCCACCTCCAAATGACATACGAGGACCAATCAAGAACAGGAGCCAGATTATAGGATTTAGGTCTGATCTTTCCTCAGCCCTCATCGATGGTGCTATGTGCGCTGGAGAGGTGTGCTCTCCGCTTCGAGGATGATAGTTACAGAGCTGCAGTGGCTAATCTGACATTTTCTGTCATACACAGAGGACAAAATTCAGTGCTGAATGATATTCAAAGCAGATACAGGATTCTGACAGGAGCTCTCCTTTAGGGACGGGAACAACAGCAGATTATATAGTCACTTCTGCATCTTGAAGGAACAATCAGTTTGCAAGCCTGACCGTTTAGAAAGGTTCTGAGAACAAAGACCTTTTGCCACGATCAAAAACCCAAGAGGAACTGGAGGGAGGAAGCACTTGCATCCCGAGTAAGAGTGATTCATGATCAGCAATTCCCCTGCAGAGAAGCGTGACAGCCATGATGTGCAAGAGCAAAAGAAAAAAAAAAGCATAACGCCAGTCCGGGAGCCACCTGGCAGCACGCCGAAAAGAGCCACTAATTCCCCTGGGATCGCTCTCCACATCCCGATTCATCCCCCCATTGGCCGGGCAGACAAGACACACAGAGCGATGCACACGCAAAACGGGCGTCCACAAACCTTTACGGTTATCCGGGGTCACGACGTCGGGAACTGCGGCCACTGACACAGACAAACAGAGTGACAGCTCAGCCAATGAGAGCACAGGTAGGACAGGAACACATGGAACGGGAACAGTGCCAGTCAATCCGACACAAAGCAGTGCGGATGGAAATTGCCGGAGCGGCTTAGAATCCCACACCCCTCAAATCCTCCTTAACGCAGATGACATGTCATCCAATAGGCCACACAGAATGAGGCGTGCAGGACGTGCTTTTAATAAAGATTAAGGTTCTCCTCACAAGAGATGGTTGCATCCAATGAGATCTTCTTAGGCTAATGGTGGTACTCTGACCCCAGAGTGGATACATCATGTGCACAGGCAGGTTATCTAAGCCTCCCTGACACTGACCATGCTGAAGGACGATAGCATTAAAGAGGAGAACTTGTGAGCCTCTCGTGAGCCTCCCACCCCCTGCCCCTTGTGGCTGTGACACAGAGGAGGACTACAGGACAGGCAGAAACAAGGACAGTGAGGTCAGCTTACAACTACCCTGTTGGTAAAAAAAAAAACTTATAGAGAATAAGAATATAGAATCCCAGAGCACATATAACCAATGCTAGAATATTTTCTGTGAGTGCGCGCACACACACTTGTGTGTGCCATTCACGATTAGGTTAGGATTTGAGTTCAACTTAAATAAATAGCAGGACGTTGAAAAAGGATACACAGACATTTGGTATAAGATGGTTTTCGAAACCTGACAATTTGTAATATGCAACTTTATTCTTAAAACTGGCATAGACAGACACAGCTCTGGAAAAAATTAAGAGACAACAGCAAAATTTTCTGTTTCACTCATTTCTCAATTTATGGCTATGCCTGTTTAAAATATAGATTTTTGCAAACTCCAGCCTGGCTCCACCCTGCTTCTCATTAATGAAGGGCTTCTTCCTTGCTTTATGGGTTTTCAGTCCTGCTTATAGGAGCCTGTCACGAATTGTCCTAGCAGTGCACTTCACACCACTTAATGTTTCCCATTCTTTCTGAAGGTCACTTGAGATCATCCTGGGATTCACAAGGCACTGCCGGTGTTCTGCCAAATACTGCTACCTACCGATATGTGCAACCCAAGCGGTTTTGCGCACGCGCAGAAAACATTTTGGGCTCACGTCACCTGGCCCACCGATCTGTTTTCCCCAGAGCTGTAGATGGACAGATCCTTGCTTTTGACATTATTGTGTGTTTATTGTAATTCATCAGGTGTTCAGTCACTGTAGGTCATCCTCAACCCCTCCGAAATCATTATGGCAAGTGTTAACACTGCATGTGGTCAGGACAAACTGGCACAGCAGAGTTCAGCTTGAAGGCATGAGAGACATCACACAGTCTACCTACAGGAGGGGTCCTTTTCTAAATCTACCTGTGTCACACTCTACAGGCACATCAGAGACGGCTGGAGCGAGGGGCAGGGGGAGCAGGGCAGCATGTACCTGATTCAGGCTCTGCGTGATCTTCTTTGACCTCAGACTCCAAATTAACATTAGTGGCTGTGTTGTTGACGCATGAGAATGATAAGATAAAAAACATACAAAACAAAAATGACAAAGAAAACTAGACACACACAACCGAACCAACAGCGGGCACATGGACACGCACACACAAACACACGTACATAAAAACCATGCATGTTTACTCCCCCCCCCACTCCAAAAATAAGAAAAATGTGTCTTTAAAATTTCTTGTTGCAGAGGAAAAAAAAAACTGAATCTGACAGAAAATGGGGAAGTCAGACGAGCTGTTCCCACGGCAACGGCACTGCAACTCCGCCTGCCAGTTACTCACGGCTGGCCTGGGGTGTGACTTCCTCTGCGATGTCGGGGACATCGAGAGGCGAGGTATGCGAGGCATGCTCGGGCTCATGAGGGCCCGGATCATTCTGTGCTCCTTCCCTACCAGCCCCCTTACACACAGCTGCCGGAGACAGACCGACCTCAAACGTCAGTAAGGTCTCAAAGCGGCAGCCACACGCGGACCTTCCCGCCGTGCTGACGAGGCGCGCGGCAGGAGGTGGGGTAGTCGCTGTACCTGGGGCGGGCTCTGGGGGCCTCTTGGGCTTGACGATGAGCTTGGCCCCGCCTCCAAAGACAGCAGCCCACATGCGGTTGTTGAGCGGGTGCGCGGCCAGCCGGAAGAGCTCATTGGCCGAGTGCGTTCCCAGGCCGTGGATGAGCAAGCTCAGGTAGACGGCCACCACCGCTTCGCACAGCATCACGTTGAGCCGCGGCTGGTCCTCGACCTGTGCGGACGCCAGCAGGTTGATGAGGGAGGAGACACCTGTGTGGGATGGGATGGAGGAGGCGCGAGTCAGCTGTTAGCAACTTGGCAAAAACGCTCCCGCGAATATAAATGGCATCTTTCCAGATCTGGTCACAAAGCGGTACCTGAGATCAAATCAATCGGTCATCCATCTTTATTTATATAGCACTGTAAACCAAGCCTACAGGTCCCAATGGCAGGGCCTGTCCAGCTCCTGGCTGTCCCTGATCAGAAGCGGCGTGGACAGTGAGTAGGGGCGGGTTAGCACGCACCCGGCCACTGGGCGGGGGGAGAGTTGGGTGTGGCGTGCTCCTCGATGCTCTCAGTGCGAAGCCGTCGCCTGTCGCTTAGCAGCAGGCCCTGGTACACCATCCCCGTGAACTGGTTGGCCTCTGTCTGGCTACTGCAGGGGAAAAAAAAAAAAAAAAAAAAAACACACATGCGCACACACACACACTAAGCCAAACGTAAGAAGGTCATTCCAGTTTCCGACTCCTGAGTAATTCTGGCAAAACAGCATCAAGTTCAATAAAATCCCTTAAATACTCTCTGCAGGAAGCGAGAATTTCCATGCATGTATGAGAATAAAACGAGTAGGAATTTCACAATCCTTAGAAGCCGTGGCCTATTTTTAACGACATAATGCGGTCATGTAGCAACCCGAGCAGGGCCCGACTCTCCCTCAGCCTTTGTGACACCAAACCTAGTGTGGTTTCAGGCTTGGCGCCAGGAGGTGGTACCTGTAACTGTGGCTGTCACAGAGGGCCTGATAGACGCAGGCAGACAGGGAGGCCGCCAGGGTGTGCAGCGCGTTAACCTGCAAACGGCAAGCAGCGCAGTTAGCAAGGCTACCAATCTAGCTCCATCCCAAGTCCCTCCCGCCGTCTCTGCCCCGGAGAACGGGAAGGCTGACCCGGTCGTCGGAGATCTCCGGGTGTGGAGGCGCGTCCATCTGCGCCACGGTGTACAGGATGTCATGGATGTGGTTGCAGAGGTGCAGCACGGGGTTGGCGATGACCGTCCTGGTGGGAGCAATGCTGGCCGACAGCAGGGGAAGCGTAGTGGGCAAGGGCAGGGGCGACTGTAGCTGCTTCACCGTGGTCTCCTAAGCAGCGCATAAACCGAAGGGCGGCGTGAGCGCCGGGCCGCACTAGCACGCAAGCCACGAGCGGCATGCAAGGAGAGGTGCCAAACGAGAACTCATCACAATTAATCACCCAGTACCAGCCAGGGACAGTGCCCTCTTAGTGGTTTTTGGGTGATAAAACCAGACATATCTATTCTAATGAAAGAGCAGCACCTCCTTAAGAGAAACTGCCAAATCGGGTACTTTGACATTAGGACTTATCAAATTGGTGCAGAACAGCGAATCATTTGGCTTGTCACAAACTGCTACCCTGAACGCTGACTTAGGGCGGTGCCGACCTGCTGGGACTCCTGCAGCAGGAACAAGAGCTCCATCCTGACGGAGGTGACGCCTCCGCCCTTGGCCCCGTGCAGGCTGCAGTAGCTCAGGAAGATGCGCAGCAGCGCCTGGTTCTTCCGCAGCCAGGCCTTGCGTCTCTCGGCGTGCTGCTGTTTGGCCTGCAGCCGGCGCCGCTCCAGCTGGTGCCGCTCGTAGGGGCCCGCTTCTGCCCGCTCGGCTGCCTCCTCTTCCAGCTCGGCCCCCCGCAGCTTCTCCAGCTCGCTGGAGGCCTCCTTGGCCTCCACCTTGTAGTTGCAGATACGGTGCATGGCACCGATCTCCTTCTCCAGCCAGTTGTAGAGCTGGAAGCGCAGCTTCCCGCCGTCCACCTCGTAGCCCGTGGCCAGAGTCCGCAGTTCTGTCATCAGGATCTTCAGGCACGCCCGGAACTTTAGCTGCTCTGCGATCACGTCCACCTCGGACTCTCCGGCCGAGTCCACCCTCTGCAGGGTGGGTGGCCTAGGCGGTAGGGTCGCCTTGGGCTCCTCTGATCTTTTCTCGGCTTTCATCGTTAGGCCACCCTCATCCTCATCTTCATCGTCCTTGTCGTCTCCCCAATCCAATTGCAGACCCTCCTCCTCAACCACAGCTGACGGCTGGCTCCAGTCCAGGCTGGCCGACGTATCGAGACTGCTCCCCCAGTCTAAGCCAGGGGCCGCTGAAGCAGGGGTGGACCAGTCCAACTCGCTGGTTCTGCCGCCATTCTCCTTGGACTGAGCGGAACTCACGTTCACCGTGGACACTCCTTTACTGAGGGAGGACCCAGCTTTCTTGGTCACTTTGGGGATTTTCGAGAGCACTTCGAGGGCCAGCACAGGGCAGCCCACTTTGAAATGGGCGTTGGCTGTGGTGAAGAAGAGCTTGCGCTCAATGAGGTTGATTTCATCCACGATGCTCTTCTCAGAGGTCAAGCCCACAGTGGCCACGGTGCCTTCGGGGGAGGCGAAATGGCGCCGAATCAACAAGGGATGCGTGCGAAGATAGTTATAGAAGCTGAAGACCACAGGGTTGCAGGACTTCACCAACACGTCTGACAAGAGGAAGAGCAGAGGAGGAGTGAATTCTGAGCACCGCATAGAGATGTGAGCCAAAAGATCACAGAGCAAATATAAGAGAAAGTACAAATGTAATGTCATCACTGGAGCACAGTCTCATGTTAGAATCCTGTCCCCAGTGTACTTGAATATGAGTTTAGGTGAAATGGTTTCTCTAAATTGCCCATTGTGTAGGTAGGTGCCCTGTGATCGACTAGTGTGCCAGTGTGCCGCTTGCCCTGTTCCCAGTGCATTCTGGGATATACTCCATGCTCACTGGGTGCCTGTACCGAGTAAGTGGTAGGAGGGTGGATGGATGGGATACAAATTTAGCTCCCCTACATGGCATCGTGCCGAGTTGCTGCTTACCCTGGCTTTCCTCGCCCTCCTTCGGTACCTGCTCCAGCAGGGTATCCAGGGCTCTTGTGTAGTCTTTCATGATCCAGAATGCTATGCTCCGCAGAAACGGGTCGGGGTGTAGCTTGGCGGAGGAGAACCCGGAACCATCTCTCTGGCAGCCGAGGACCCTCTCGTACAAGATGCCCTTGCAGGTTGAGGAGCTCTCAAAGTCAGCCTCGTATAGCCTGGCTATTACCATGGCCAGCTGGATGTCCTCCATCTTCTCCAGGCAGACCTATGAGAAGCCACATTTTGGGGCTTTCAGACAAGCTTGGTGAGCCATGTCAGCATGCAGGACACTGCTATCCATGCTCCTCCTTGTCTTTAACATTTGACCAGCTCAGGAAAAATGTCCTTTTCATGTAATCTTTACAACAGGTGCATGAGACAGGGCCAACACTTGATGAAGGTCACATGACAGATCAGTGGCCATGTGACTGATACAAATATTCCCAAAGGTTTGAACTGATACAGCCTGAAAGATTTACTGACTGGCTGAAGCCCGATGTCACAGTGCTCCCTGGCAGGGCTGCTCTTCTCACCTCGATGGCGTCTTTCAGGGAACCGGCGAGCAGGAAGAAGGCGGCGGCCTGCTCGAAGCGCTGCTTCCCGAGCAGCGAGAAGGCGTTCTTCAGGGCGGCCTTTCTCCACCGGTCCTCGGAAAAGTTGTGGCTAAAGAACTGGGTCATCTTCTCGTCGTGCTGGGACCTGGAGGGCGAGACGCCAGTGCGTGACCCTAGGCTGGCCGCGCAGACGAGCCGGCTGGCTAATCACTAGCCACGCAATCGAGGTCTGTACCTGAATAAGCCCCACAGGACGGCCTTCTTCTTCATGGCCAGGTAAAAAAGACCAGCGTCCAGGGGATCGTTGTTCCGTTGGAAGGCAGCCTTTCCCACCTGCGGAGTGATGACAAGCAAGTAGCCCAAATACTAACACTTCGGTAAATCACAGAAGCAATAAGCACGGCAGTGGCAGTGCAGAAAGGGACAGCTCAGCAGCCTCTTATAAAAGAAGAGAAGTTGTGGATGCAGTAACAGGACATCGGTGCCGTGTCGGATATGCTGAATTTATAGAGATTGGCAATATTTTAGGCGCACAACTAATCTGCTTACAAAATTGTGGGCCCAAGTAAACGTCTGTATAGTACTGAAAAGCCGGTGTGCGGACAAATGTTTCACCGTCATCTTATTACGCATGTGTCATATAATCGCGAGTAGAGCATGACGCGATACCGCACAGCCCTGCTGGGGAGGCAGTGAAACGGTGTGCTGTGTGAGGGGGTGCAGCTGAAGGGGGCTGCGGACCTTCTCTACCATCCTGCGCAGGGTGTTGATGTTGCGAATCCACCAGCCAACACCCACGGCGCGCAGCTCTGACCACTGGGGGTCGCCCCTCTGCATGGCAGGGATCATGTTCAGAAGCTCCTCCTCCGCCTCCGAGTGGAAGGCCCAGGCGAAGTGGCATGTGGACAGGCCTGCGCGTGTAGCAAGGTAAAGATGTGCACGCACGCACGCGCGCACACACACACACAAGCACAGACTCGCCTGCCTATCTAACCTTCCATTCATTTCTATGGGAAAAACCCTTACCCGAATCACAACACCCTTAAGCCCTACACAGCCCTAACCTTCACCATAAGTAACCAACCCAAATACAAGACTTTTGGCTTTTTTTTTTCTCGATTGCCTTCACAGATTTTTATTAAATTGAGGTTATCCAAATGGGGACTTGAAAAGATGTCCCCAAAAGTAGGGAAACTCCAGGTTTTACCACACTTTGGGGACATTTTGGTTCTTAAATGTGATCTATGCAAACCCACACACGCACACACAGATTCAGGCAGGACCTCCCGTCTTCAGAGGACCTTTTCCAAATCATTTACATTTAAAGGGCCAGTTCACCCCAAAACAGAAAAAGATGATATTTCAGAGGGGCTTTAGTGGCATCTATCCATCAAGGTTCTGCTGGGAGTTGCCTAGTTTTGTCGTTTAATGTAGGAACGGTTTTCTTCTACCGAACCCACACATACTAATGGTATTATTGTGCAGCAGATACGAGCACCCCAACACTATCCTCTGCGCAATGATACCATTGGTGTGTGGAGCTGGGAACAAGCTCAGGGCTCATGTACACGGCTGGCTGTGAAAATGCATGAACATAAAGGACTTATACACTGCAGCAATGCAGGAGTAACTCGGTCGGGTCTTTCCCCTGGTACCCTACCTTGGTGCAGGAGCTGCATCCTGTAGAGTGGAGGGAGGGACGTCAGCAGGCAGGTGTGCAGCCGCGTGGCCAACAGGTACCGCAGGCCGCACTCATCCAGGGCCTCGCCCCCTGCATGCCACACGCGTGAAAAGGGAGGCTCGGGACGGCCCCTGGCATCCACCCCCCCCCGAAGCCCGCTCTAACTCATCTGTAACCCCACCGCCCTCCATATCAGAGAAGGCCTCAGAATGGGCAGAAACCTCATCGCTGCTACACACCACCTCATCCAGGAAAGGAAACACTGGCTTTATACAGAGACGGCAGCATCTGAAGGCTGGGAAGTCCGTCAGCACCACAATACCGTGGGCGAGGGCCAAGGTTATCATGTTAACCTTATTTAACATTGCGGTTCATGCAGGAAACGGGACTAGGTTGGCCCTGTAGTTCTCAAACCAAAGACTACCAAAAAGGCCTGCAAGAACAGCTCCTTCATGTTAAAACCCTAGGTTTAAAACACGACTGCCTGAGTAGCTGGAACACCTCGTACAGGGTCCAGGTCTCCCGTCGACAGTGCGTCACTGTGAGGGCAGGAAGTTAGAAGACCAGAGTAACACCAAACGGGGACTTTACCGGGTCGCCGGCTCCCCCAAAAACGGCCGGGTCGGGTAACCCCCGCGGCTCCAAACTCACCAGCATACTGCTTGTCCGAGGTGCCGCTGACTTCGGCGCTGGTGGTGGCCACAGTGTCTGCCAGCCCCACCAGGAACATCTGCTCCAGAGGAGTGAGGCCCGGCAGGCTGGAGTGCATCAGGTGACTGGACAGCACTTGGGCGTGTTCTGGCCCGAAGTAGGTGGGGCCGTACTGGGACAGGTTGATGACCCGCGATTTCTTCTCCTTCTTCTCCGCCGCAAAACTGACAAAGTCGTCGGTGGTGACGGCCGGCACCTGGAAGAGGTCGGCGTACTGGTCCTCGGACACCTTCTGTGGTTCACCGTCTGAGCCCTTGGCTCCTTTGCCCGCCTCCTCGACACCCTTATAGGAGGTGTCCAGGTCGGCAGACAGCAGGGCGTACAGGGGCAGCGGCGGGATGGAGTTGATCTCGGTGTAGTCGCGCCCCCCCTCCCGGCCAGCCAGAATGGTGTCCTTGGCCGTGCTGCCACTGACGCTGATGGTGCGGGACAGGTGGCGTCTGGCCCCGCCCTCTCCCGCCTCCACATCCCTCACCACCGCTACCTCCCCGGCGATGCACTTGACAAGGTGGGACAAGATGGCCTTGGCACGACGCACTTTCCCGAGGTCCATCAGCTCCAGGAGCTGGGTGGGGTGGTACTGGGGCAGCGTGGGAGAAAGGGCGTGGGCGGCCTCAAAAAGACCCCCGTCCTGGATGACAGCAGGTGTCCGGAAAGGGTCGTCGATACCCGCACTGCACTCCACGACACTCCGGGACCTGGACCGGGCCTCGGGCCCCGTGAAGATACTGTCCGACGGGCTGTCCTCCTCCGCGTCGCTGGGCCTCTTGTCTTGCCTCCATTGGGCGTAGACGTGCATTTCGCAGTCCATACCCACAACCAGGATGCCGTCTCGCACCCAGGACAGAGAGACGGGCAGCGAGGGCGTGCCGTCCACGGAGGACACCAGGTCCACGGAGCGGAGCAACACCCAGCGGGACCTGACGCCCTGCTTGATGCTCCCGCCCAGCGGCAGCATGATGACAGCCATGCCATCCTTGCCGCTCGGCTGCTCGTTGACGATGCCCGAGATGCGGCCGTACATGAGTATATTAGAGCCCACACCCACCGTCAGGATGTGTGAGCCATCCTCCTTGGACAGCCAGTCCAGGTGGACAAAGTGCTTGATGTTGGGGCTCTGCAGGATGTCCCGGCAGGCGTATGGGTCAGCCTTGCTGTACACAAAAAGGTTGCTGTCCACGCTGACCTTGGGGCCCAGCACGTTACCCACCCTGGTGAAGTCGTCCAGGTGAATGGTCTGCTCCAACACCCACTCAGAGCCGCCGGTGGACTCGCACTCGTAGATGGACACGTGCATGGAGAACTCAGTGGGCCCACTGCCGTCGCTCCGCTGCTTGAAGGCCACCGCCAGGCGGCCCGTGTACGAGCAGCTGACGGCCACGGGGCGGCCGGGCACGCAGACGGCGCTGTCGTCGTCTTCCTCCTCGTTCAGTAGCAGCCAGGACTCCCAGCGGTACGTGCGGCTCGCCTCGGGCTCCCCCGCGGCCGGGTTCCCCTCCGGGACACAGCGCCAGAAGCGGACGCGGCTGTCTGAGCAGGCGGTCACGATCAGGTACGGAGCCAGACACACCGGGTAGATCGACGAGGAGCTGAGGTGCCCTTCAAATCGAAAAATAAGCATCTTTGGAGAGTACATCTGCGACACCAACCTTTTAGGGTCAGGAGCACTTTCTACTTTAGTTCTTTCACAAGGGACTCCCCAATAAATATTACCAAATTTTTTTTAAAAACAAGGCTTTGTACGAGGTTTAAATTAGTTCAGGGTTACTGGTCGACCCATTTTGGAGGTGCCAGCTGACCTGCAGAGGGTGTAGCACGGATGACCTCCACCCCGGCGGGCAGCTCCAGCCGCTGGCTGTACACCAGCTTGGAGTCGAGGATCAGCTTGCTGGCGGACTGCAGGTTGGCGGTGGAGGAGGAGCGGGGCAGGGGACTCTCCGGTGAGGAGTCCATGATGCCCTGCTGCTGGGGGACCATCAGCTGGTTCTGGAATGTCTGGGGCCTGGCGTTTTCTGTGAGAAAAGGGCCACCTCCCTTTAAACAAGTGTGTATGTGTCCGCGTGCCTGCATTCATTAGCACGACCCCAGAAATCAGCAACAAATCATTTTATACTTGGATCATTCATTCCGAAACATCTCCACCAGCAGAAAACTGTCCGTTCATTACCGATTCCTACACTCCATGTCTTGCCTTCAGTAAAACCACTTCCTCAGAGGAACTGAAGGTTGTTTAATGTTTCTGTTTAACCATGGGGGTTCTCGTGTATTTTGTCATGGTGCATTTTATATTACACGCTTGTAGAACAACGCTCTAATGCTCCCACACCTTGAGAGAGAAACTAATCCTCTCCTTAAAACCTCAAGCCACAGCAAGGCTGCCTGTCATTCTCCCCGGTGGTCTGTTACAGTGGTATTTATAAGAAACCCATTTGTAATTTATCACAAACGGCACCTGAGAGCCCAACAGTGAAAGCGATAATGGAATTTAGGAACGCTGGGATTCTCCACGATTCGCAGGCGAGGAGCCATGTCTGACCCCCAGAACAGATCATCCACCCACGCTGCCTCACTCTGTCATAAATAGCGAAAAACCCACATGTCCACCATCACGCCATCTTCTCAGAAACCTCAAATGGAGGCTGAATGATGCCAGCAGCAGTGGCTGTGGATCAAATCGTCCTGGGGCCAACAATTCCGTTATGCTTATTCAGGTGCCAAATAAATGTACAGGAAATCCACAATTTCTCTCGCAATTCGATCCCATTTATCTTAATTACAGTACAATGGCTGGCACTGTGGCACCTCCTGTAAGAGGTGAATGAGCCGACAGAGTCCCTTGGCGTCCACTGATCACTGCTACCACAGGTACCAAAAAGGCACAGATTACCTTAACCAATACAGAGCTTTCTGCGACCAAAAAGCGCAAAGATCATCAGCTTTCTATATGACAACAATCCATCCTGTGCCATCCAACGTTTTGGAAATTCCCCATGACAACGGTGCTACTTTACACCTCTACCTGCAGTAAGTGAATGCAAAAATGCACAAGCCGAAAGTCAGAGCATCGTTAAGTAGGATTTAGACCCCAAAAATCGATTATAACAGATTCTGACGTTACAGGTGGATGCAGTTGAATCGCACTCTTAATAAATCGATTTATCACGGGGAATAAATGCAGCACACGCACCTACGTAGGCCTGGATGGACTTCAGATGTAGATGCCACATCTGCAGCACTGAGTTGTGGTTTTCGTCCTTCTCGATAACCACCAGGAAGAACTTTTCTGAGAAAGGAGGGGGGAGGTATCCTGTCTCGGAAAAAGCATGGCGTCAGAAATAACGATTTGCCAAAATGGATTCTTTTTCCGCTTCTATTAAAATTTGATGCTGGTACCGTTGGACGAGGGAAAGCACGGGTATGCATCCAGGGCGTCGTCGTCATGAGGTTTGTACCCCATGATGAAATCCTCGTGGAAGACATGTAGCAGCTGGGTGTTGGAGCCACACTGGGGCAGGAGAGAGCAGGACGTCATCAAAAGGGTCCTGCCAGGGACCGCCCACCAACACCGACGCCGGAGAAGCCACTCACCTGGTTGGTAATGCAGTCGAGCTCGATAATGCAGCCGGGCCGGGCGGTGGACTGCTGGCTGACTATGTTGAAGACCTCGCCGACGAGTTTCTGGGAAGGGACGGGTGGGTGGGCGGGCGTGGTTAATTCGGGGAGCGAGCCAATGAGAACTGGAGGCGGAGGCTTCGCCCGGCAGACTTACGGAGGTCTCGGGATCCGACAGCTCGTCGAGGAGCTTGCGGGCGTCTACCACGGCTTGGTAGAGCCTCAGGTTGGTCCCGTCTGAGGCCACAAAGCAGGCGCTTGCCGAATTGCAGTAGGTACCTGATAGTGACAGTATTATGGGTGCAAAACGCAAAGTATTTTAGTCAAGGAGGCTTGTGATGACGAAGAGATACACAGGAAGTAGGGACTGGAGTATGAAATGATTTTATTGGCACCCTTTTCATGAATCGTAAAGGTGAACCGAGCGACAACGTGCAAACAACTGCATGGTGTTAAATCAGCAAAACCATAAAGTCACAATAAGTGGGCCACAGTTCGTGCTCACTCTGCACACCCCCCCCTTTCCTAACACAGGATGAACGTGCTTTATACTCCCCCCAGAGTTACATCTGAGGGAGGGACTTGTCGCCTGTAACATCCACATACTCCACATATTTACTCCACAATCATCAAGGACTAAAGCAGGACCTCAGAGAGCCAGGCCGCACTCACCGAGGACAGAGCTGGGGATGAGTGTGGGGAGCCAGGCCACATTGGAGAAAGCGGAGGTATGCAGCGAGTTGATCCTGGCCAGCTCTGACACGCCGCCCGTGCAGGAGAGCGGCCCGATGTGGTCCACACGCCACAGGATCAGCTCGCTGTAGATGGCGTTAGGGTCGTGGAAGGTGCGCGTGGCCGCATTTTTCAACTGCTTTTTGGGGAAACCCTTCACGGGCTTGATGGCCGGAAGGACGTCAGGTTCTGTCTCGGAGTCCCAGGAGCTATCAGTGGTGGGCGTACGCAGGGCATTGTGGTGTGAGGACGTCAGCAGCAGGGGCAGCACCGTGTGGCACGCCAGGTCGTTCAGGTGGAACCGGTGCCCGCAGTAGCGGAACTTGTGCGACACGGTCATGACTGAGGCAAAGGCCGACCTCTCGGCAAAGGTCACTGCCCACTGATTGAGGGAGCCGTCGACGTGCTTGGAAACCATCATGACGGCTGGGCCGAGGATGGGCGTCGGGGAGCAGCCCACGGCGGAGGCGCCCCCGGGGGTGCGTTTGGCCTGCCTCGTCTGGTCCAGGGCACCGTTGCTCTCAAGCTCCGAGAAGGTGCAGGCATACATCATGATGTTCTTGCTGAGGGAGTTGGCGTCGCCGGTGGGGAACGCCACGGGAATGCGGGACGAGAAGGACACCTGGCGGCAAAACAAGAGATGCCACCCAACTTGCAGCTAACACTATATCGTCACCAAACCACCATCAGATAGGGCGTCTTCATTGCACCCATAAAAACCAAGGAAAAGGGATACATAGATGGATGTGCAGCGGTAAATCATACCTGGACCTGCCTGAAGATCCCAGGAATGTACTCATCCAGGTACTTCACGTGCCACACCAGGAAGGAGCCGTCGACAGGGTGGATGGTGAAAAGCATGTCTGCGCTCTTGTTCCACTCCTGATTCAGAGCCTCCATCTTCCTGTCCAGGAGCACTGCAGGTAACGGGGCACTGCTGCTGGACCCAGGGGAGGATGCCTTGGTGCTTCCGTCCTGCTCCCCTTCCTCGTGCTCAGAGGAGCCTTTGTCAGACATCTCGTCGAGGTCTGAATCATCAAAGACATTTCGATACATCACACGGGACGTTTTAAATACACAACGTATAATAACCTTAGCCTGTTAATAGAGTGTTGACTAGGGGATTCAACTGCACTATTGGCGCAGACGGGCCGTACCAAAGTCAAACTTGGCCTGGGGGGCGTCCTGCTCCATGTCTTCTGAAGCGCCCTGCTCCAGGTGATGCTCGGATACCTTGCGCAGCTGCTGCATGAACAAGTCCATGGAGGTCGTGAAGCTCAAGTCCTTGTTGTTCAGCCAGTGGACCACAAAGCCACCGCTGGCCTCGTCGGCCGAGAAAGCCGACCCGGCCAAGACCGACGGAATGTCTGAAGGCGAGAATAACGTACGTTCAGAAGACAAACAAAATTAGACAGTTGATTTGGGAACATTAAATAGGTAAACTGTGCAAAACCAGAGCAAGACTCATGAACCAGCCCCCACAATAAGTGTGTGGTGATGTTACTGGACCGGCACGTTAGTTACCGGTGTTGGGATTGATGCTTGCGGAGATATGGAAGTGGCAGAGAGCGTTGGCGTGGTGAGCGATGTGTCGGTGGACTTCGTGCGACCCCAGCTGGCTGGGAAGGAGCTCTGTGTGGGCCACCAGGGCAGAGGATCTCCTGCGGCCTCGGCGCAGGTGTTTCAGGTGGTGGATGGACTGTCACAGCACAAAAAAACACCCATTAGAATGGAACATAACCCCAGGATGAGAGAAGAGAATGGTCAGTGCGAGTCGTGGTCAGCGCCGACCTCCAGAGCATGCTGGATCTTATCCTTCTGGCCCCCGGCGTTGGGCAGGCTGCTGCTGAAGCTGGTGGCGTTCTCCGAGACATGTCCCCCCAGGAGGCCGTCCTCTGGCAGCAGCGTCTCCGACCACAGGCGGCAGATGCCGTCCTGACACGAGGTGAGGAGCACGTTGCACACAGAGCCCCTGTTCGGCACAGCACAGAAATGGGTGGCACCAGTCAAGCCCGGCAGGACAGGCCAAGTACTCGCAGCACCAAATACACGTCATCACTCGTACTCTGAACTGAGATCTGGCAGATTTCCCATAATTTCTTGCTTGACCCTGGGGCATTTCTGCTGGAATATAAACTGCAGACTGAATAATCTCCGTTTTCCTCAACTCGGTAACAACAGTTGTCTTTTGCACCCCTGACACTGTCAAGACAAGTGCTTCTGTGAACCTTTCATACAGCAAACATCCCTATGTTCTACTATTAACAGCTTCCCGGTCAAACCCAATATCTTTCGCATTTCGAAAAGAGAAGTCAGGATGAAGGCAGAATCCTCATTGGGAATTGTATGAATTTCATTAAAGCATAACGTGCATGAAAACGATCTAATTTCAGCGGGCTCCCAATCTCAAAACATCAGGCTTTTTCCCCGCAAACCGGCGGTGTCGACTTACTTGGCCATGTACTTGCTCGTCTTCCTCCAAGACAAGCCAGTGACGGCGCGAGGGTGGGCCAGGTACACGAAGGAGAAGTGGACGGCGGCGCTCTTCTTGTCGGGCAGGTCCGGCACCACCACAGCCGACCTCCAGGCCGTGGTGGGGTACCACACCTTCAGCAGGCAGTCATCCTGCAGAGGAAAGATGCGGTGATGCAGCGCAGTCCCAAGCCAGCGACCGGCACATAGCTGCCCGGGGGCACCGACGTCGGCAGCTCCAGGATGCATCGCAGAACAAATCTAAACCATTTACACACTAAAGGTCTAACTAGAGGGTGATGTTTACCTGTAAAATTACATATAACCAAGCTCCACATCAATTATGATTCATGCATAGCAAGCATACAGTTAGTCTAAACCCTGTAAACATAAGCCCTCTCTGTAAACACCTCCATCTCATAAAGTTCAGACGGAGTTACTTATTATATGTCATTTTCCACTGAATGTGAAGGTCGGGATGGAGAAGACGCTGAATAAAGGCCTGCAGTGACCCTCTGCCCTTCCCATCCCCGTTTATGACGGCTGTTACTCTGTACCTTCCCAGCCGTAGCAAAGTACTCCCCATCAGGTGCCCACTTCATTATGTTCACAGGCACGGCCGTCCTTGGGGTGGAGAGAGCGGGCCGGACGGAAGAGGAAGACAAAGCAGAATTGCAGTGAGGTTAATGATCTTCTCCAGGTGACAGGAAAATTGACGTTTCAGTCAGTGAGAAAGACAGAGTGCACTTTATGGTTGGACATGAGCTCTGAGAGCAGAGTAAGGAAAAGATGGTCGAGGTTGCCAATCTGAAAGCTAGTCACCTGGCAGAACCAAGTCGCCTAACTGGGAGCTAGTCACCCAGGAGAACCAAGTCACCTAACCCGGGAGCTAGTTACCTGGGAGACCCAGGTCGCCTAACGGGAATTTAGTCACCCAGGAGACCCAGGTTGCCTAACTGAAAGTTACTCACCCAGGAGAACCTGGTTGCCTAACCCGGGGCTGGTTACCAAGGAGAACGAGGTTGCCTAACCTGGAGTTAGTCACTGGAAGACCCAGGTCGCTTAACCCGGGGCTAGTCACCAGGACAGACAGGTCCTCTAACTGGGAGCTGGTCACCAGGAGAACAAGGTCACTTA
>JAODKN010000008.1:7553952-7573717 GCA_026774425.1 Petrocephalus zakoni | reverse complement strand
GCTTAACCCGGGGCTAGTCACCAGGACAGACAGGTCCTCTAACTGGGAGCTGGTCACCAGGAGAACAAGGTCACTTAACCAACAGTTAATCACCAGGATGGACTGGTCATCTAACTGGCTGCTAGTTACCAGGAGCAACAGGTCGTCTAACCAGCAGCTATTAACCCAGAGACATAACTCTGATAAGCAGATAAGCCTGCTGCACCAGCGCCAACGCTGCAGAGCTGCACGTCTCCTGACCAGGAATGTAGTCAAACACGCCACGGGGCACCAGCAGCAGTCCCCTGCACAGCTTCATGTTTATAGGCACTCACTTGCAGTACCAGACACAGTTCCAGTCATTAAGGACCGGGTGCATTTTCTCCTCCGCTGCCTGACCGTCTTCCTCCTCCAGGAGGGTGTCACTAGTGGGCGGAGCCCAAACCTGCAGGCATTCCGTCGCAGCAAGGATCCGGTTACCTGAGGGGGTGGAGTTTGTGCATTAAACACAGAATGCCATCAAAGATGAGCGGTGATGAGTGACTAAAGCGGATCTTTTGGCTCAATTAGCCAAACTCAAACGGCTTCGGCAGCTTGGTGTATGGAATTATGTGGGACCCTGCCACTTCACGCAGGCGATCCGTTACCTTGTGGATCCCACGCCAAGTTGTAGGTCATGGCATTTAGGAAAAACTGTCCAGTCTTTTGCCACTGATAGTTTAGTTGCTGTTAAGAAATAAATGGGAGAAACTGTTCAAATCAACAGGCAACATCCGGTTAAAATACTTCCTGCCCGTAAGTCTCTGCTGTAACGGTGAGAAAGTCAGGTAGCCCTAACAATGCACTGGAATACAAGACATTTCTAAAAAAATCCTAGCTGCTTCTAAAACAGGGTTATGGTAATATACACATTTCAATTGCTTATAAAAATGTTAATTTCTACGAGAAACACAAAGCACTGTAGTAATAACCAAAGGGCATCATTTCTTATCTAAGCCCGAACTTTGCCCCAGTGTCTAACAACCGGCTGCCGTCTCATGCCATTTCACATCAAGCTGCTGTTTTCACCCCACCCCCAAAACAAACATTTTCATTTGTTGACAGCACATTGTTCCCCGTCACAAGGATGACCAACGACCAATGGCCTACTGAGGAATCTGCAAAGGTGTCAATTATCGTCAGTAATTAACCACACCGACGTACGGCGCATCAGCTGCGGGAAATTAGGGATACATCAGCCCTGCCCTGACGCGGGCCCCGTGGGATGATACCAGGCTGTACTCACGCTGTGCCTTTTAGTCAGGGTGGTGGCCAGCGGCTCAAATATGCACACGGTGTTCCCGTAGGATGCGGCGATCTGGAAAAGAGGGCACGGGTCATGGGGGGACGGGCGAGATAGGAGGGCGCGCCGAGGTCGGTTAGGGTGGCACTCACTCTGCCCAGCTGGTGCGAGCACTCCACACAGCCCACTTGGATGTTCCCATGCTGAGCTCCAGGGATGATCTGCACGCACTCAAAGTCGCTGGCCAATATGACGATGTCACAGCCAGAGCCATAGGCCTGCAAGGAACAGCGAGAGGGGAATATTAACAAAGAAATCAATACATCAATAAATGAACAGAGGATATAAAGGCGTGCTTTTACTAGATGTTTTAACACAATGATAACTGCCTAGGCTCCTGGGGGCCACGTGCCGGAAGACCCGTGGGAGCGGGGTGTCCGTATTCTGCTCCGTCATGCTGCCCTCGTGTATCCTGCAGCCCCGTGTCAGCGTCTAGACGAGCCCCGGATCGATATACGGCCGCGATCCCCGGCACGGCGGGGTGACCGCTCACCCGCGGCACGGGGGCATGGTCGCAAATCTCCTTACAGCCCCCCACCGCCATGCGGGCATCTGGCTCAAACCGAAAGGTAAGACAACCGAAAAGGAAGAAGGAGCATCTCAGGAGGGGGACTGCAGCGAGGCCCCCCCCCCATCCGGCGGTAATGGAGCGAGACGACGCACGACGCAGTCCTGCCTCCACCCAAGCCGCAGGACGTCGTGACCGAAGACGCCTGCGGCATGATTAATTCATGGGAATATGAGAACCGGGGAAGCACTGCCTCGTTCGCTCAGCAAACTGCGTGACAAGTCGGCTGGCCGGCCGGGACCGGTGACGGCATCCACCGCGGCTGCCAGCCGGCACTTCCTGCCGTGTGCCAGTCACATGGGCCAGCCTCCCCCTCCCCAACTGGAGTCCCTATCTGGCACCGGCACTGCGTGGGGAGGGGTGCGGAGGCAGGGATGGGGAGAGCCTCTGCGGATCTCGTCATCGGCACCGCACATTACCGCGGGAATTAAGTGCGGTCACCGTCACGCGCAGGACGGCTGTCCAAAACGCCTCTGAATGACCTCCCCCATGGGCGGGGCTTGCGCTCGTCTCATCCCCGCCATCTTTTTCGTGCTCATAAGCTCATAAATCTTTCACTCCATTGGTGTGTGTCACTACGGAATGGGGAAGCAGACAAAAAAATAAATAATAAATTCAGCCATCAGCGTCCGACCTGCTTCTCCACTCTTAAAGGCACAGATCTCATTGCCTGGCACTGCAGACAGAACAGCTCCCCCTCAGGCTCTGTTCCTGCTGCTAACCTGGGCCACAGTGTGCTTATCACCGTATAAACCCCGGGCATCTTAATGCCAGAGGGGTTCCCCCATGGGAATGGCGGCCCCTGAGTTATAACCGCTAGCAGGCTGCCGCCATTCTGTTCCTGTGTCCTGTGACCTAACCAGTCCTGACCGGTGCTCACCAATCTGCCGAAACCTGATAGGTGGATGATAGCGAAACTAGCATTTGCTTCTGCTTTGTATTTCCAGCGTTTTGCACTAGACAATACTTTTTTTTCCCCCTCCAAAGAATCACCATACATTCAAAGAACTTGCCCCTTCGCTTATCAAAAGCTCACCATGACAACAAATGCTGGGAACTCATAGAAATCCACCGGGGTCAAAAATAAACAAACTACTACACTCAATTCATATTTGCATGCTGAAATAACTGGAGACTTTCCATGGCTGATGGATATTCAGTTTCCCTCCCACAATGAGCATGTGCTTAAACCACAAAAAAAAAAGAAGCTACTTCAGGGAAGAATGTGTCAGGACCAATGCTTTAGTTTCTGTTAAGCCTATCATGCTGTCAGCTGCGCAGAATGAAGCAATTCCTCACTTTGGACATTCCCTTCTTCAATTCCATAAATAATGTAACACAGAGCTCTTTTTGCTTAACAAAAAAAGCCAAACTGTGTCCCACCTGAAGTTCCCAACCTCAAGCCTGACTTAAAACCAGCAGTCTTCCGATCCGCCAAACTTCTCCCACCGCCCCGGGGAAGAGGCCATGACTGCTTAGAGAAGCCGCTGTCGTCTGGGTGCGTGGGCCAGCTGGACAGCCACACGAAGGAGAAGACTACTAGGAGTAGGATCCACCAGAGAAACATTGGCAGAGACGGCAGGGAAAGCTCACCTTAATCTATGAAAGGCTTTCGACACAGCGACTGGATGCAATGGCACCTCCCTAAAGCGGATGCCTGAGCTTAGATCGTTAAACCTACAGCACGCCATGTCAGGGAATGATGAGGGCATCATTCGGGCACCGTGTTCGGAACATATCATGACATTAAACAGCACTCTGTCGCATGGTCCCTGCTCTGCTCACACAAAGCTGGACACAGCCTTCGCACGAGTCACCAGCGGCAGAGATAATGACAGGGCGGCGAGGACAGCAGTCACCCAACACCCCGTCTTAATTAATAAAGACAGCACTCTGCCCAATCCCATAACAGCCCCCGCACAGGACAGCGCACTCCAGCTCACGACACGCGTAAAGCCCCCGTCCTGACGGAGCTGGCATCCTGCAACCCAAGCGGTGAATCTGCAATTCTCACCGCATCCTCTGACACAGCAAAACCCCCCTTTTTGGGACAGCCTCTCAGACTTCCACTTCTCCCTCACGTGTAACCGCGTTTTAAAAACTCCCAGCTCACTGCAGGACAAGCACATTTCAAAATCTTCACATGACAAAACAAATCAGACCTCACATTGAAACCTGATAATGCCCAGAAGGCCATTTAACAATGTAAATAACTGAAAAAGACCTGACACCGAATGCTGATTACATGCACGACTCAGACATTTTTTTACAACAGTAAAAATAAAAAAATAAATTAAAAAATCACATTATGCTGTATGCTGCATTGAGACATGCACATGACTAGTGTATATTACTTAAAAATACAGAACTGTATAAGCCAAGGAGATTTAGGGCTGCACTGTACATGAGGAGGACCTGTGACTCCCACAACACATCTGACGTCTGTGGATTCGGGTATTTTAAGAATGACATGCCCCCCCCCCCGGGCCATGAATCATACTCATGCAGGCAAACGTATGAGGTGAGATGACCACCCACTCGGGCAATCGTCAGGGGGGCAACCGAGCAAAATCCCCCCGGGCTGGCCGTATGCAGAGATGCCAGCACTGTGCTGGCCCGGACCGGACCGGACCGGGTCAGGGCGCCTGGCATCCCCGCCCCCCAGCTCTCACCTCCCCGCACGGCCCTTAGGCACGACGCGTCGCCCCACTACGGCTCCTCTACCGGGCGGCCGGCTAAAGGTCACCCGCCGAAGCCGGTCTCCGTCGGCGGGATGGCGAGCGCACCCCGGCCGCCTTCCCGGGCCGATAACCTTGAGCATCCCACGGCGCAGACACCAACACATCCCGGCCACACATACCCGGGGCTGGGTGAGGATGGCGCCGGGGTCGCGGCTCGCACCGCCCGCCCTCCCTGCCTCCCCGCTTCCCCCGGCTCGGTAATAACATCAGCGGCTTACCGTAAACGGGACGTCGCTGACGCTGCCCACCGAGTAGCAGCTGTCGCCGGGATTCACCGCGCCGGTCAGCACCTGGTGCAGATGCATCTTCCCCCTTCTGGTCGCCGGAGCGGCACCTTTAATAATTCAGAGCAGCGCCGACTCGCGTCCGCCCTTCGCGGCTCCCCATCGAGGTGCGCCGGCAGGCAGCAGTCCCATCGGTCGCCGGCCCGTCACCGGCCCGTCACCGCGCCCGCTCACCGGGGACAGAAACTCGCCGCCCTCCGCTCTCACTGCATGCCAGCTCGGCCGGGGCCCGTCCCGAAGCTCGCAGGCACCGTACTGCCGCCGCGCCGTATCAACAAACAGCCGGATTATCGCTCCCCCTCGGCGGACAAACGGATCTCCGCAGCGGCGTTAGCATGCGCGGGCACGGCGTTCCCGGGCACGGCGCCGCCGACCTCGGCCATAGATGTACGGTTTCTAGAGCCGGCACGACAATGCAGCCGAAAATCAATAGTCAGACACTTGCGGGTCGCGTTGAAATTCCGGACATGGGGGGGTCACCCCAATCTACCATTAGTGGCGTGCTCTGCGCGGCCGGGATAACTGCGTGCGCTTCCGTCCGCAACGCCTGAGCCGGGACTTGCTTTTACAGTCACGATGTCGCGTCTACTCTAGTAGCTTTATATCTACACGCACGCGCACCGAGAAGCTGGTGGAGCGCGCGCTCCGGCGATGACGACTCATGCCTTCATTGATCATTAAAAAAATATATAACTCGATCGAGGCTGCCGGCGATATTATAACGCAATTGGAAATACGCGCTTCGTTGGACGGTTTTTAAAAATGAACCATGCCATGTTTATTTGTGTTTCCAAAGGATGTCAAATTATAGATACGTAGGTATAGTGAAGCGACCTACGGCTACCTACGAAGCGTAGGAAGGCGACGTGAAAAGGGAATCCCCGACCCACCCCTAAATGATGATGTTTTGGTGCAATCTGAAATTCTTCCTGGAATTTCAATTGCATACATACCATAAAGGACAGCAGTTAATATATGTAAATGAACATAGTAGCAATTAAAAGAGAACGTATATATTTGCTATAAAAGCTTATGGAGATTTTCTGTGACATATGTTTACATGCATATATATCGAGAAATTCAGTCAGCTAAAGCGTGCTGTCTGACCTAAAGGGGTGCAGTGTGTGGTAGCAGAACATAGATGAAACGGGAAGCTTTGCCCTGCCAACAAGGGTGAAAATGGATACAAGATGTCAGTGAACCTTCGCTTGTCACTCTCAAAAACCATACCAACCCTAGACTTACTCTAAAAGAACTTGATCTCATTAAATACATAGCTATACACAACCTATGTGCATCGATGATGGATATCGATTTCGGTATTTTTATATTTTGCGGAAAATGAAATCAAAGCTTACTTAACAAATGCAAAATACAGCAAACAGCGGTAGATGTACGGAATCCCTTATGGCAAGTGATGTACAAGAGAAATAATAAGCAAAAACAGTAGTATATATATAGAAATAGTAAAGCAGTAAATGTTTTAAGAAAAATAACAACAATAATAACAATAAATAAAATGGAAATGTGCAAATTGTTCATACTAATGATCTGATCAGCCATGGAGTAGCCTCACTGCTTGCAGATATATATCACATTGCCCTGATACTCTGGTGCCATTTCCCTGATGGTTGGGATGGCCGGGGTCCTTCAGGATGGACCTGGCCTACTTGAGGATTGACGCATCAACTTCTGTAGGTATCCTAGAGGGCCAGCAGGTTGCAGATGCACATGTTTGTATGCTTTGATTTTATTTCAGTATATTCCTGTAATAAATACTGAAGGTCAGTTGATGCTAACCAAGCTGATGGCAGCATATATAAAAATACTTCTGTGCTGGTCCCAGTGCTGTGAGTCTCTTTGTTTGTGGGGTTGCCTGTCTCCTGCTGCAGGAAGTACCCAGCTGTCTGCCTTCTGCTTCAATGGACCCTGTACAGCATGAGCAGCTATGCGAAATGAATTTGTTTATATTAAATTATATTATGTTTATATTATCAATTATCTGTTGTTTCTTCTGAACACATTACATTTAGTCTATACTGTACAATAAACAACTTCCATATCTGCAATACGTTTCTCCATATTTACATTGTGTTTGCAAAATATCTTTGCAAAATACACAAGTATTTTCAAGGACGTTCATGTTTAATAATACGATTTGGAACAAGGTGTTTTAAGGGTAAGCTCATAAATTTAAGGAATCTAATGGTTATTGCACTTTATACTGATCCACATCTTGGCAAGAAACAATAGACGGCTCAATTTAATCAGTGAGCCCAAATTACATCAACGAGTATGCCAACACACACACACACACACACAGGAAAAAGCGTAAAAAGAACGGACTGATAGCATTTGGCTATGTTAACAATGCAAATTCCGCAAACGACACATTTAAGAAAGGCATTGTGTTCAATGTGTTAACTGCGCTTTGCGTTTTGTTTTTAGCAACATGTAGAAGGTAAATATAACATAAAAGGGAAATAATTAAGTGGTTAACCTGTTTGCCCGTGTTTAATCGGTTTCTGCGTTCACAATTAGACTCCATTTGCTATAAACACGGTAAAGCCTAACTGAGAATAGACTAATGTTCATTGTGAATAAAAAAAATCCTTTTTGCGGAGGTGTGAATGTTTGAAATGAAGATTTACAGTACGTGCCGCTGTGACTGCAGTTGAAGCAAAAACGCTGGTCTACAGTGTAGGCCGAGTATAGATTTTCTCATTTCATGGATCCGTGCAAATTTCCGAGTGTCCCTAATCATTCGGGTGCATCAGCCGCGCTGCCGCTAACGCTGCAATAACGAACAGTATTTCCATAATCCTTTTCAATAATTTCTAATGATATTTTGTAATTTTTTTAAATATGGTTAATATTTAGGTTTTGAGACCGCACCATTGCGTAACCTTTCAATCAACCTGCATTCAGTATCCAGCCACAGAGCCAAGGGCAACTGCAAGGCAGGCGGTACGTGCACACTGGCCTCCGCAGCAGATGCACCGCACAGCTCAGTCGCAGCATGTGATCAGCCTGCCCCAGTTGGTGAGCGCGTACGGGCCGTGTGAGACGAGCCGCCCCCGCCGATACGCTCCCGCGAGGCGCGCATGCGCTCCAACAACACTTAATCCACGCCGATATACGATGAAAGAAGACCACAGTGCCGTCTGCCTGGCATATTAAGTAAGATTAATACTCCAATATCCTACAATAATAATAACCATCATTATAATGGTTTCTAAATTATTATTATTATTGTTATAAAGAGCCATGTACCCGGATGACTGACAGAAATGTTATTCCCACTATGCTTTGCAATTTAGTAACTGCTTTATTCCAATTTATTGGGCCAAAATCAAAATGTCTGTTCAAAAGCTTAATACCATCTAACACAAGAAGTATGACACTTTTATGCTGCTCTGCTGCTGTTTGGCATGCAGTCGGCTCCAGACCCACAGCTCTTCGGCACACCGTGGCCCAGCCTGCTGGCTTCCTAACCTCTATGCTGCACCGCTCCATGGCCCAGCCTGCCGGCTTCCTAACCTCTATGCCGCACCGCACCGTGGCCCAGCCCGCCGGCTTCCTAACCTCTATGCCGCACTGCACCATGGCCCAGCCCGCCGGCTTCCTAACCTCTATGCCACACCACACCGTGGCCCAGCCTGCCGGCTTATTGGGATTTAATAGGGGAAAAATACCAATTTCCGACAGCATTATTTTTTTAAAATTCTACAGTAAAATATCTTCAAACTCTGGATACAATAAGTCTAATAGTTGCTATTAAGGTTTCAAACAGACATTTTGACCAGATAAATTGCTGTGAATAAGGCAGATCACTCATTATGTCAGAGCGCGTCGCATTTATCGCTGCGATGCGTTTGCGGAACCTTTTATTCCTTCTCAAGAAAGAAAAAGAGCTTAATGGAAAGATTTTAATATAACCAGAACACCTATAGAGGGATAATTATGCGGGCAAATAGTATTCTGCTGGTAATCTCCATGTCACGACATGCGTGATAACGAGGAAGTCAATTGGAAAATGGGGTTTTATTTAACTGAACGGGGGCAGGGAAACAAACTGGACTGGGGGGGTCAAAACGAGAAGGACACGGGCAGTTAACACTTAAATACAAAGACTAGTGAGGGGTAACAAGCAGCAGGTGTGGCTGATCCTGGCCGTGTTAGGGAAGAGACAGGAGGGTCACACTTAGGGTTGCCACCCGTCTCTTAAAATACGGAATCGTCCCGTTTTTGACAGTAAAATTGTACGTCCCTTTTTTATTCAATACGGTTTTGATTCGGTTTTGACGTTGATTTACCACCACTGGTACATCGTGGTTGTGGCAAGTCCCCACTATGGTAGGCGTCCTTTATTTTTTGCATGAAAGGTGGCAACCCTAGTCACACTCCATACTAGGAAGCATAGAAGCTTAAAAGTTCTAAATTCGACATCCTATTCCCTTGATTCACCATTCACTTTCTGGCTAAGTTGCATTATGGTTGTTTTTATTAAATTCAAACAACTGCTTTTCCTAGGTTTCATGAAAAATATTAATGTTGTAACTATATACTACTATATTAACTATAAGTTAATAATGACTGTTTTCAAACATTTTTCATAGTAGTCAAATGAACGGTGTGTATGACTTGCAAAGATCTTTTTCACATGCAATAAATATAGAAACAGTGGAGTAGGAAGTCTGCAGGAGTCAGGCCGTGGCCTGTAGGCTCTGTGAAATATGTATTTTTAGAAAAATATACGAGGCACTGAAGGAAATCTTCCTGGACTGACTGAGACGGAACCTTTTAGTTTGCTGTGAGCATCATGATGCATAAGCAGCTGTGTCAGTGAAACTAAGGATTGTTCTAGAACAGTCAGTGTGGCCTTAGCATTAGCATTGAATCTCTATAGCTCCTGCCACTACTGACTGAAAATATATTCAGCGGCACAATAATTGTGAAAGTACAAACACTGAAGCAGGATATTAAAGTTCCACCGTTATGTAACTTCTCACTCAGAACATGTTGCAATATAGAGAGAGGAAAATGCCAAGGGCCCCCCACCATGCTGAATGGGGGGGCAGCAGCAGACAGCCTCCCTCTTGGTGGTTACCAGGTCTATTGTTGGGCATCAGGTTCTGTTTGGAGAGTGTTCTACAGCGTTATGTCAAAAATACACAACTTCACTTATATGTCATTATTTTAGATGCTTAATTTACTGTGATCCATCTGAATATTGCAGGTATTTGAGAGAGACATATGAAAAATAGAATGCTAACTGCTAATTAGATCAATTAAGACAGAAAATGTTCATTTAAATGGATGATACCTATGAAATATCATGTATGCCTACCCAAAGTGCACATGCATGGCAAAGTGTTTCTTTTTGCCCAGCAGTGAAGGTGGGGTGTTTGACAACAATCTTTGTGAGGTTTTTTTTCAGCCGGTAAGATGAACCATGTGACGTGTAACAGGAGGAAGAAACAGTGAGTTTATTTGTGAACGGGAGTGAAGATAGATGGTGGAAAGTCGGCTTCTGGGGAGCACAAAGGAAAAACAAAATGGATGTTTGGTCATGGGAAACTATGGTATGGTGTAGGTTGTAGGGCTCAGGGCTGCCAATGCAGAGATGCGTAAATCACTTTAAGAAAGAGCCTGTTTCATGCACTAATTTAGTTCAAAAAGGGCCTGTTACAAAAACCATTAATTCAAAAAGGACCTGTTACAGTAATCACTTAAATTCAAAAAGGGCCTGTTACAAAAACCACTTTAATTCAAAAAGGACATTTTACAGTAATCACAAATTCAAAAAGGGCCTGTTACAAAAAACACTTTAATTCAAAAAGGACCTGTTACAGTAATCACTTTAATCCAGAAAGGACATGTTACAGAAACCACTTTAATTCAAAAAGGACCTGTTACAGAAACCACTTTAATTCAAATAGGACATGTTACAAAAACCACTTTAATTCAAAAAGGACCTATTACAGTAATCACTTAAATTCAAAAAGGGCCTGTTACAAAAACCACTTTAATTCAAAAAGGACATGTTACAGAAATCACTTTAATTCAAAAAGGACCTGTTACAAAAATTGCCTTGACTTAGAAGAGGCCTGTTACAGGAACCACTCTAACTCAAAAAGGGATATGACCTCTCATCATGCACAGGTTATATTTACGCTACCCCGAGTAAGTAAGAAGCCAAGATATTCATTCCCAGTGTATTTCTGATTTGGAGGTAATACTGATTCTTAACATCACCTCCAGTTTTGTGCAATGTATAGTTTTATAGTATCCGTAAGAATGTTATATCATTTTCTTTTTGTTTTATTACCTGCGATTTGCATATCTTCCTTGTGCTCAAGGACTTCCTCCTAATAAATGCCCCTATTCCCAGGACATTCATCAGCCTTTCTCTCCCTTGCACGGGTCCGTAATCAAATTCAGTTCACATATCCCGTGATCTGCCTGCCTCCCGCAGAAAGGCCAGATTGATGATGCTCATTTCATGGAATCTTCGCCCATCTCTCCAACGCTCTTCTGCTCATCCTCGCCGCTAAAGCAGTCAGCCTCCGGTGTTTCGTCTGCAAACAAGAGCATCCATCACCACGCAAGCGCGTCTGGAAAGCCTCTGCGCGGTTTATTACCACCACAACGCCATTTATTGTCCCTTGCCTGTTTTATTACTCCTGTTTGTTTACATTCCTGTTGAGTGGGCGCTGTAATGCAGTCTGTCCTATTTCCCTTATATCTCTTTGCACCGCTACATTTCACTCTCTCTGGCCCCATATCATGAACACTTTCTGCACAGTACTACATCCCGAAAGCTGAGAATGTGACCACTGAGTACACTCTGGCTTCTATGTCTTTATTATGGCATCAACCGATAAATACATCACATAAAGAAAACTAACATTTATGTGGCTGTCCACCTGGCGATATAAACGAACATGTTGTCCGACAGCAGAATGAGTCTGCACTTTCAAATAATCCATCCCCTTAATACCAGCCTAACATGTCTGACGTCAGTTAGGTCCGACTATTATCACGTTACCGATGAAAATTTTCACTAAGGATTGAAGGCTGCTAAAGGTAGTATTATATGTATATCAATGTATTTTAACACACCCATGTAAAGTGCCCTGGGACAACTCTGTTGTGAAGGGCGCTATATAAAAATAAACTAAATTGAACTGTATTGAATAGTATCTTATCCCTGTCACATCATCACGGCCCCTAAGCAGTTTACCTTTTGGTTAACGACATTTTCATCTCGCAGTATCTTGGAGTGTTCACCTGCTTCTCATTGCTTTCCTGGGATTAGAAAGCAGCCTTTCCTCCAGTCCAGTGTCATTTTTTCTGCCCTCGGCTCTCTTATTTTCTCCCTCAACACTGGGTCTCGGTAAATTCCCTAGCCTCAATATGAGTCAAAACTTGGCTCATCTCTTCAGAATCTCTGTGGATCCAAATAGATCTCAATGGAAACTCCTGTAGAAGCATCTATTTGGAAGACACTCTGGATCATACCACCCAGGGCAACTGGAACTTCCAACATCCCTAAATTCAGTGTGCTAGAAAGCCCCGTGATCCACACACAAAGACTGGCCCTCCATGATGTGCTTCCCTCGTGTATGTTTCAGATCCTATATAATCAGCATTATAGTCTGCAGAGCTGCTGTAGGCCTTGTGTCACGACTTCTCCGGCCCATACCCCCTCTCCAAAGTACACAGATATGCTGCATTCCATATACCTCGGAAATCTGAAGTTGGAGCCGGGAACGACGTCACGCCCGAGTTAACCTGCGTTCCTGTTCAAGTCGGAAAGCCAGTTAGCAATACCTGTTCTAGCCAGGTTCATTGTTAGCAATACCAATGTACTGTGTGTAGGACTGATTTAATGAGACCCAAATACGACATGAGTGCTATTAATCAGTATATACTGTACACCACATGGACAAAACTACAGGTACACCTGGCCAACACATCTACAAGCATGTTTATAACATCTCATTCTAAATCCATAGGCATCAATATTTCATTTAGTTTGCAGCTAAAACAGCTACTATGAGCGGAGGAGTTCAAGTATCTCAGGGTCTTGTTCATGTGAAGAAGGGAGCGGTCTCCTGGTCGGCAGCGAGGCAGATGCTCTGCTGTTCTCTCATGGTGAATAGAGAGTCGAGCCAGAAGGCAAAGCCCTCAATTTACCGGTCGATCTATGTTCCTACCCTCAGCGATGGTCGTGAGGTTTTGGCGGTGACTGAAAGGACGAGACCGCCAATACAAGCGGCCGAAATGAGTCTCCTTTGCAGGGTGTCTGGGCTCAGCCCTAGAGAGGACGTGGGTGAGGAGCTCAGACATTCGAGAGGGGCTTAATAAAGTCGCTGCTCCTCCGTATTGAAAGGAGCCAGTTGAGGTGCTTTGGGCATGTATCTAGGAGGCTTCCTGGATGCCTCTCTAGGGAGATGTCTGTAATAAAAAAAAAAATTCACTCATGTCTATTTGGTTTTGAATGTTTACTTTTTGTCCTTTCAGATTCAAAAGCCCCCTTATCTTAAGTCTGCAATTGGTTCTCATTCAGCTATGTGGCTTAACTGCCCGCCTACACCTTTATGGTGTATTTAATCAGTCATTAAAATGGAAAAACATGCTTACGTAACAGGCAATATCCTTGCTATTATTAGGGGAAATCATCAAAAAGACCATTTTCATAATTGACCTGATGGTTTACGACCTGAAATTAAATTCTGAAACTCACATAAGGGTGTCAGAAGCCATCCACTCCCTCTCAGAGCCCTGCCTTTAAGGCCAGCACACTAATAAACAGAGAAACGCCCCCCCCCCCCCCAGAGACTGCCGCTCCTGTCCAAACAGCACCCCCCTCCTTTCCCCCGTCCTCATCCGCTACACATCTTGGCATACATTTCAGACTTCAATAGCATCAGCCGCGCATTCACAGCACGAGAGACACAGCATATATCCCAAGGGAGTTTACAGGCGGGCTCTACTTAACGCGTCAGCTCTTCGCAAATCCAGTGCTTGCTAAACCCCTTTGAATTCCCCCCACATCTGAAACTGCCTTAGCTCCCCTGCTAAAAATCTCATTAAATTAAGGTTCTCCCCTATCCAAGATGTCTTTTCCAGGCTTAAATCTCATTTAAAAGCAGCCGGAAAAAAAATGTGTTGAATGGTCTCTTGATATTTTTTTTTTAATTTGTATTGAAACCCGGTCACATGACAAACAGAGGTGTTTTAATCCTGGATTTAGGTGGCTCCCAGATAGATGGGCTGGAAGCCATAGGGATAAGGCCAGGGAGGGTAATGTCATCCTTACGGAAATCAGGGAGAAAAGGTATTATAAAGGTAAAGGTTGTCAGCTTGGGACTGAAGGTGAGCCTTATGAGTTATAAGCAGCCCTGGCCACTGCAGGGCGCTTTTGTTAAGGTGAGCAACCCCCCCCAACCACCACTTCAGTCACACGCCGGCCAGCTGCCTTAATGTTCAATGGTACAATGGCCTGGACAGCCTGCCTACATCCATAACTATAATACCAAAGGTAGAGCAGTGATTTAGAATGTTAAACCAGCCATTTAAACAGAAGGTTATCAGGTCAAATCCCAGGATGAATTACTACTGTAGCAGCCTTAGAATGAGATCTGAACTGCTCCAGGAAAATATTCATATGCATAAAAGCAGAGGAAACTCATCACTTATGGGGGAAAGTGTTAGCAGTCTAGGATGATGGACAATGCTTGAAGGTTCAACTACATTTTACTTATACATTTCGAGACATTTGTAATATGGCACTTTATTGATCCCCGTGGGGAAATTCTCTTTTCGGTTACGGCTGGCTCACAAAAAAAGTTTTAATTTCTTACATATTAGATGAGCCCTCCATAACTCTTCGGCCAGGTGACCAGCCGCCAGATAGGGAGGGCTGACACGTTCTGTTCTTTATGACTCCTTCCCGCTGCCAACCCGCTGATAGCTCCCTCCCTTCTCTTTAACTGATAGATTCCCGCTGAAAACCTGCAGCCAAGTCATTTGCCATTACGGTTCCTCAGCTGTGCTACGAGGAAAAAGTGATACATGAAAATCCCACGACTCCGTGCATCGGAGCACCCTGCTGCGACTATAAAGGGCTTTAAACGAGTGCCGGGCAGCGTCGACCGGCACCAGGCGGCGCTCCGCCGGCCACCCGCTGTGCAGACATCCAGCCGCATGCAGGGCGGTTATTTATGATATTTCAGAGTCCGGGATTTGTCATTAAAAAGACACTCAACTGACATTCTGTGCCGAATTCTTACAAAAGAACATGTCCATGACCTGACCTTCGTTACCGCAAGGCTTTCCGACTCCAAGCTGCTTAGGTTTTTGTTACTCGTCACGGACACCAGGTGGCGCAAAAGCGCCATATATACGATAATCGCTTGGTCAGAGTGCAGATTCGGTTATTAACATACAGCTGGTGCTGGGGAGAATGGGGTCTAACACATACAATGTACAAACAGGGGTTTTAAAGATGTTTTTAAAAATAAACAAACTAACTAATAAATGAAAACATGAAAATATAATACAAATAGTTTATATATTCTTAATTCTTCTTCATTCTTCTTAATTCTTATTGTTAATGGTTTATTAGTTTAATTTTAATCCTTAGACAAAAAGATCAGTCGGATATTAAACAGCTGTGCACCTCATCCTGGGGGCAGAGCATGTCTGTCCACACCAGCGGTATGTCATGCGAGAAAGATAGCATATCCAGAGGTGGAGATGAAACGCCGTCGCTTTGCAGTTTCAAATGCTAAATGCTTTGGAACTAAATAACAGGATTATTAAGGCACGCAGCGCGTCTGCTGGCATCCACAGCTGCTGCTGCTGATGTACACCTGTCGGGGTAATTCTGGGAGGCAGGTCGCTGAACCACAGCACCTGACCATCTAGCAGCAGGAGTGGATATAATCCTGCCGTATGTTCTGTCCGGCTCTGCCTTTTCCGGTGCCCGCCACACACCCAGTACATTTTGTTTTTCATAAGAATCTTGCCTAGTGTCGTTTAATTTTTCAGTAAGTTAAAAAAAAGTAGTGAAGGGAAAATGTACTTTAAGTATGTATTGGGCATATGGCTTGCTGTATGGCCACAACTCCTGTAAAACAACACGTTTGTATTTAGGAGATATTCATTACTGGGCAGCAAGAGCGTTTTATACGATCAACCGAAGGAAAAAAAACTTTCTGCTGTGCAAAGCAGATCGATAGGCAGCAATTGCACTGCTTACCCGACCACCGGAGAACGCAGAGATCCATTTCAGCTTACGGGAACGTCGAGCGAACAGCAGACGCCCGTCAGTGACCACTTAAGTGGCAAACCACAAAGGACCTAGGGTGTACACTCCTTTCTGTATCATTCCGAAAGCTCTTAATTAGAATATAGTAAAATGGCTTGGAATACAGACACTGAAAAGATAATGTAATTACGTTGTCAACTGGTTAAATGCAAACTAGCAGACTAATAGTAAAGCACACAGAAATTATCATACGGAACCGCAAACAATCAGCATATAAAGTACATGTCTGGCAAGCGATATTGATTTCTTAGTTTTTGTTTACGTTTCGGCGCGTGAAATTGGAGCGCATCGCTTTGCCAGCAGGGGGAGACAAAGACCATATAAAAATGTAATAAAACCGTCCTATTGAAGGATATTGATAACTTAAGCCAAGGCTTATAGAATTCCTCCGGAATAATTCTTGATGATTCTTCGGAGGATTTTAATGGTCGCTATTGCATCCGCTACTACAAGGCCATCCACCGAGCGCAGATGCCCTTCAGTTTTTCCAGCAGGCCTGGATTCTGCTGTTGGGCGCTTACCAGCACTAATCGCCCAGACTGGGCTCACTGTTCGCCCGTTCTGTCCACATCTACATCAGGCTGTTCCTGGAAAGCGAATCTTGCTATGAGACCAAGGTCATGTGTGGCCTGAGCAGCGACTGTCAGTATGAGTTTGCCTTACCGCTGCCGTCGTCTTTATGAACTCCCCAAATGGCTCAACAAACTAGGGGATGATTCCAGCCTGAGTTCTCGTGGACCATAACTGGCCTCCAGCAGGTAAAGGTGAGAGCACCACTATATAGTCTGCAGTTCCTTCTTAAATGCTTAAGATGCATTTAACTTTAGCAGAGTGCATGCATACATCAAATCATGAAAACCTTTCAAAAAAGAATAAAAGACAATTTCTTATATTTATCCCAGCCCCCCTCTCCTACAGAAACTGTCAAAATGGAATAGCCTTTTAAAGCAGTGTTCACTAATTCTGTTAAAAATGTATGCATATTTAGATTTATTCTTTTTTCACTCAAGGGTAGGACAGACTCAATATCCCTGTTTAGGAAAAGCTTAATTGACCAATGTCAGTGCCTGGCTGGAACATTTCCAGACTGACTTTGCTCCAGAAGATGGCACCGTGGGCTCATTCACAAACTGGACATCTCTATGGACAGCTGTGAACCACAGCCTTCACAGGGGGAATGCCCCTCTGTGCCCTGGCAACTCCCATGCTCCACCTCCCATGGCTCACAAGTCTCCTAGTTCACCACAGGGTGGTGCTGTTGTCTCCCCTGTATTCACAGAACTGGGCATGCTCCAATAGTGGTGGTGCCCCCCTAAGTGCTCTGTGTGCAGCGGTTAACGTCTTGGCCATATATGACACTCACTAATTGCAATTATCCCAGTACTAGGAGCTGGTGCTATGATTGTTAAACACTCCATGCTGCCCCCCCCAAGTAGATATAATGAGGGCATGGTGTATTTGTGCCTCACGCGCCTTTTGTTCTCATTAAATTACATCATGGCTCACCCCCCCCTGAAACCAAGCCCCCACCCAGGTCACCAGATACATTTTAATTAACCTCTTAGGATATCTGAGCATAGAGAAAGTCACATAGATCAAAGCCTGGTTGGCTGGGTCAGTGTAGGTCAAAGGACAGTGTGTTCTGAGACCCTACACAGCTATGCAAACAAAGGCCACCGGTGATCAAAGTGCGATGCTATAAGCTGTAGCTACCTGACTAATTCACAATGGCTCTCTCAGAACAGGAATGCCTGCTGTCAGCCACACTGAGAGTCTGCATTTCTATAAGGGGGGGGGGTGGATTTGGAGAGAAGAGGTGTTGTGCCTTGAAACTGCGGCTCTGTGATGTTCATCACAATCCTCGGTCTACTAACTCCATTTTGGCTGCTGGCACAGTTATCAGCAGCCACGGTGTGTTGAGACAGCAGCACTATGGCTGGCATGCCTAAATGAAACGAGCTGGTAAGCCTGCCAGGGACGAGGCCTTCCTTCACGGGCACGCCTCGGGTTTGGGCACGGGGGTGCTGGGACCTGCTGTTCAGTGATGTGATTCCTCAGCTCTGCAGACTCGGCTGAGCGGTTCCTGAAGTCCAATTACAAAATAACTGAGGGCCGCTTGGCTGTTATGGTAAACAGATTCAAACGGAATTTTTTATCACAAGGACAGGTTACTAAATCCCAGTTCAGGAATAAATATTAAAACCCCTCAAGGTCTGACTTGAGCATGTTGTCGCTCCAACATAAATTGCAACTGCAAACAACGAAGACCCTTATATCGGAAAACCTCATCCAAAATATAAATATGATGCACGTAAAATGCTACATGTACTGTATATGAAAAGCAACTAAAGAGATTTTATAAACAGAAAGGAGGTATTTTCTGGAAATGAAATTCTGGCCACGCAAACATATTCTTCCTATCTTTAGTTTGGTCTCGGCTCAATACGTTGACACAATCTGTGCGGAGTTTGATTTGCAATCTGTTGCACATGTAGGCATGGCATTGTAAACAAACAGAAGACATCTGGTAATATGTAACATCTATTTTGTAATTGCTGCATTAATAAACAAGCGAAATTGCTCTTTCGCGTTCCCAGCAATTAAGCTTGGTTACAAAGTTTTATGGCGGTAATTTGTAATAAAATGCACACCGCTTTGCTTTCTGTGTAGTGGAATAGTCCCTCATTTTGGCAAATGGACAAATATGGATTTTAAGCTTTTCATATTCATTACTGGCATCCAGATTTCATACAAAGTAGAAAGTCTCCTTGTGGGGTTAAGGTTAGGGTTAGATGCTACTGAAAACCAACCCTTAATGCAACTTCAGCAAAACATTCGAACATGAAGACCCCGGTCAGCTGGGCCTATGAGCAAGCCGGCTGGAACCAGGATCAATCGCTGTTTTTGGGAATTCCAATTTTGGATCTCATGCTTGACTAAGGATTCTTTTATCCTACGAGATACAGCAATGGAATATTCATGTTTTAGCAGACATTGGTGGTTATTAACTTAGCAAAATGCACTGTTATTAATTCCGGATAAGCCCTTAAACGCCCTTGGTTGAACTGTTGGATTGAATCTTATGGTCAGATCAGGCCCCTTCTCTATTTGCCCTAACTGCTTAATCGGTGGGACGTTTTTACATTATGATTGTTCATGCTGTAATTTAGTCACTGATATATTTACCACCTTGATCCATAGAATATTTACTTAATATTAAACCTGAGTACAATTTATTCCATTTTGTTAAAGGTTTGCAAAGGATAAATGAAATGGAATGTATTTTATTTGATTTAAACTGTAACTTTTCTAACCTGTTAACCATTAGCAGAGGTGGAAAAAGTACTGAAAAATTGTAATTAAGTAAAAGTATCTTTACTTTGGTTAAATTCTATTCAAGTAAAAGTAGAAGTAGCCATCTAAAAATCTACTGGAGTAAAAGTAAAAAAGTACTTAATTTAAAATTTACTTTGAGTAAAAGTTACTTAGTTACATTCAATTACTTGATGT
>JAODKN010000008.1:7517445-7538565 GCA_026774425.1 Petrocephalus zakoni | reverse complement strand
AAGGAATACTAACACATTCAGATAAATAGATGAAGCCATTCAGGTAGATGGATGATAGATAAATGATTAGATTAGATAGATTAGATAGATAGATAGATAGATAGATAGAGAGATAAAGTGAGTATACATGAAATACACCCTGCCTCTTTTTAACAACATCTGCAAATACTCACTGCAGGGGCTGGCAGAAATGGAAGGCGGAATAGGCTGTTCTCATCCCCACTGCCGCAGCTGTAACGCAGGTCCAGGCTGTGCATGGCATTAAACCCGAGCCCACAAGTTGTCTGCTATATGAAAATGATCTTAAGTGACAATATGATGAAGCAACATCCACTGGCTCAGCAAAGAACCACAGCCAGTGATTTTTTTATTAAAGTCACCGGAGAGAAAGGCAGTTCTTAATCATAAAGCGCCAGTTAGTGGAGCTGGGTCCCGACACTGATGTCTTATTGGTTACTGGCTGCTTGGGCAGCCTGCGGGAAGGGAAGGGTGCTGGCCGTGGGGGAGTGCCCCAAACTTTGGGGACATTCAGCACTGTACCACTCCCCGCTTATTCGGCAGGGTTCTGCTTCTGCCAAGCAGTGGCCTGGGGCAGAGGTCCGGCGGGAATGCGTACGGGAGACAGGAGAAGGCCACCAGAGCACTGCTGAGCGCTCGAACGATTCCATCACAAATGGTGTCATGGGATTTAAAGCATCATTTGTTTGAGTTTGCATGCCTGAGGGTAGACCTGCAATTAGGTATGCTCCTCAGAAAGTACGCTTTGGTCTGCCTTGGTCTGCTTTGGTCTGCATTTCTCCAGTTTGTATCCCTGCTAACCCCACACTAATCTACCTCATGCTGGTAATTCTAAGCAAGAAGGTCAGATTTCATCCCTCCCCTAATCTGGCCAAAGTCTATTTCAATAACCACATTGTAAGAGGCATTTTTTTTCCTGTTAGCAACAAGTGTCATCTCACCATAATAATTAAGCTCTAAGATTTCATTTCCCTTGTACTAAGTCCTGGGCTGAAACACTAGCATTGTCACAGCGGGAGCTGTAGAAATTACCCTCATGGAAAATGAGACCCACAAATGGCTCTTGACTGTGGAGAATAGCTCCAGTGCTGATATTAATGCCATTTTCAAAGAGCCTGACAGTCATTTAATCACTAGAAATCACGTCCCCATCATGAATAGTAATAAAACTTAATAGTTCTGCAAAATACAAAGTATTAAAAAATTCAGTACTTAGTGCGGCGTTGATACTTTGCAAACTAGTTGTTGAATAAAAAAACAAGTATAGTAAAATGTTAATAATTCAACAAGTCTTCTGTTGCTTGAAACAAAAAAGAAAAAACTTGCCAATATTCGACATGCCTTCAAGACAGCAAGCAGCCATCTCGACATAATCAGTCTGACACACATCCGTGTTCACTGAATTAGCATTGCAAAACAAGCCATTTATCAAAGCTCAATTATAAAACAAATAAAAAAACAACCTCAACAAGAACCCACCTAGCCAAGAAACATGACAGCTTCTCACACGAATTGTCTTAGAGAGGATCCCTGGAATCATTTAATACATCATAACCAAGCAGCACCAACTGTGACAGCATACTGTCAATAAACAAACAAGCTAGCGGGTTTAGCAGAGACCTGGGGGGTGTTACACGAAGCAGGATTTCTTGCTTAGCTAGATAACTTGTCGGATTTAAGATAATCTGAGCTAAATGTAAGTGAACAAAGATAGAGTCCATTTAGCCCAGACTACCTTAAATCTAACAAGTTATCAGGCTAAGAAAGAAATCCTGCTTCGTGGAACACCCCCCAGGGCTCTCGTTTCTATGCTAACGAAGACAACTTGGGGTCATCTAGACATCGGTGATGTGTTCTTGGCTGGGGAGAGACCCAGAAAGACAGCATGTATAGCAGCTCAGAGCTGCTAAGGGTCTTTAACTCGTCTTTCATCTGTCATCCAAGACACCTGCAAGTCAAGGAAACAGATCTAACAGCTCTGCTTGCCTCCCCCTCTCTGCACTGAGCACATTCAGTTCTACTTGGCAACGTTTTCTCCGTCTTTCTTCTTTTCCCAACACAAATACCTACCAGCAAGTGGAGTAAACATCACTTCTGTTTATTAGCCCTAAAGACAGACTTACATGCGCACACAGGTACAAAGGAATGCACTAACACGCGCTCACAGATACACACAGGCCTTTATACGAATCGTAGGCCACAGTAACCCTGTCTGACTTTAAATCTGCATCTTTCTACCTGAAAGCGTAGAGTCAGACTGAGGACGAGGAAAACTCTGGAGTGCATATGAGCTGTACACCGTGACCGCTCAGCGTAACGGCAGGGGATGCGGCAGAAGCAGGGACCAGCCGAGTGGGATGGGCAGGCAAACTGCTGCATCGCTGCCAGGCGGCTCCATTACCAGCTCTGGGCCGCCGCGGGTTCACGCTAGCCGCTCAGTCTAGAGGACGCCCTGCCGGGATGGCTAGCTGTCCGCGCGGAGGTGTGATTTACTGCTTGCTGCTCAGAACTCGTTCACTCAGTCTCTGCCGTTTAGATAGAAATGAATAAATAAATAACTAGATCGAGTCACGTCCTACTGTGATGCTGTCTTAGCGGAGATGCCAGTGAGTCAGCCGTCCCTGAACAGCCAACTTGTCTGTCTGTCACCCTATCTGACACCTTTATCAGGGCGTCTCTCGGACGGGGGGACAGTCACACTGCTCTGAGCTGCACTCGAGCAGAGAATGAAGGCATCACACCACGGCATGTCTCGCCCGTGGTGGGGGTTTGGGGGGTAAGCCAAGCATACCGCAGGCCTGCAAGCAGGTCAGTCTTCCAGTGGCAGTGAGAACCCTAGGCAGAATTATAACCCTGCCCGCCCTTGGCCATGCCGTCGTCTGGCATGTGGAGCAGACGGAAGAGAAGAAGGTGGCGTGCTTTCTGAAACTTCTGCTTTCTCCAGTTCTAGCCAGGTTCATTGTGACTCGATCTAGTTATTTATTTATTCATTTATTCGGTATCAGTCGATAACAATGCATTACGTGGTGTTTTGCACGTACAAACACCGTAGCAACAAGACTTGTAATGTGTGTACGACCAATTGAATGAGCCACATAGGTGCTATTACACAGTATTAAACTACAGCTTTCACTTTTGCCGATAAAGGGGAGCAGCCATCTTGAATTCTGAGGTCGGGGCTGCAAAGGTGTGTCCGACTTTCTGAGTCAGAATTCCGAATTCAGGGGGCGTCCCAGTTGAAATTTCCGACTAGGAACTTGGAAATTTCGACTTCCGAGGTCAAATGGAATGCAGCCTTAAGTGGGGCACAGTGGCAGCCCTTGTCCGTCTGGCTCCTGGCACTGGGGTCATGGCTTTTCGTTCACCAAAGCGCCACTGCCCTGGTGCTGGAGTCCTGTTTTTGGGTCGCTGTGTTCTGGGTTCTGGGTCAGCCCCCATTTCCTATTATAAAGGCCACAAAAGGATTTATTTAGCCTTGTTAAAGCAAATCCAGGTTTATTATTTTATAAAAACATGCAATTTTGGAGACATTTCCTTAAATATCATGCCCCAATTAATCCTCATGCAGGATTCTAAACAAGGCATACTTAATTTTCCTTGTGCTACTTTAATAACTGGCAAACATTTCCATAACGACGGGGGAACTGAAAGTGCATGTTTGCTGGCTGGGAGCTCGCTTAGCCAAAACGGCACCACACATTTTTATCGGATTACAGGAATAATAACAACAAAGTGGATCCATGCAAACGCTACACGGAAAACCAGACAAGACAGACTGTTTCCGGAAGCCAGAACCCAGTATAGCACATCTTTAGTAAAGCGCTTAGTTTGGTCAAAAGGTCAATAATTCTGATGCGCTTAATTAGGACGCTAATTACTCATTCAGTAACAGCCAGATGTTATTCCAATTAATTTCTAAGCTTCTCCAGAAGAGGCTTTTCAGGGTGAACTGAAAGTACAGGCTTCTCCTATATTCATATTAAATAATGCAACAGAGCACAAAAAAATAATGCAGGCCCTTGTTTGTGTCTATTTTCCCTAGCCGTGCCCTTGATTTATAATGAGGGTAAATCCTTCCCTTGCTGCCTGGATGTGCTGATGCTGGCGATTCCCCTCAGTGTGCAGTAAATGGGGGGGGGGATTTCGGGGCAGAGTGAGCCCAGGTCGGCCTGCCGTCGCGCTCGGAGAGGAGGCACCGGTAAACAGTGAGACGGCGCATAAATGCCCAGGTCTCCCTATCGCAGCCCCTCCCCATTCTCCTGTCTGTACGAGTGGGGGGGGTGGGCGCGGCTGCAGGGTCAGGGAAGGTTCTGCTGTCACTGGCACTTGGGGGGGCGAGGTGAGGGGGAGCTGCATGATGTAATTAAAAAACAAACAGGTGGGCAGAGAAACCCAGCCTGTCATATTTATTATGATTTTTTTTCCATCGGGTCCCGCTAACATGCGGAGGTGCAGAATGAAACATCGAGCATAAATTGAGAAATGCCAGCTTGATGAATGAGAGGGACCGGCATGGCTGACTCCTGCTAATTCCCCGCACAGCTCCATCAGGCATGGCCACGCTGCTGGTGGAATGAGCCGGAGACCCGGTTATCTAAACCCCGACCGGTGACACGGTCCTGCAGGCGGCCACCACCTTACCTCGCGATCCGGGGTCCCCACCTTAATTAGATGCGAAACCTGAAAAGCAATCAACAAATGAGGCGGATGCACAGAAGCCCCGCCCTCAAAATGCAGAAGGCGGCACGCCGGCTGTCTGGCACCAGCGGACGTGGGGGGAGCACAACTAAGCACATGCAAAGAGGAGCCGGAGCCTGGGGACGGCACGGAATTTCAGGGGAAAAACGTTGACAGACCATGAAAATGAATAAAAAGGTGCGAGGAAGGCCCACCTGGCCTGTCCCAGGCCTGGAGACTGGGGGTCCCCCCGCACTGGCAGCCACTCCCCCCTCCCGCCTCTGATTCCATCATGTGGACATGGCTGAAATGAAGTGAGAAACGACTGTGGATGTTGCGGCGTGGGAGGGAGCGCTCTGGCGGGGGGCGAGGGGGCTCGCTCATCATTTCCTGAAACGCGTCAGCCATGTTCTCGTGAGCCGCTGCCGGATTCCGCTGAAACGTGGCCTGTCTGTGACCCCGCCCGCTCTCTCCCCACGATACCAGCGGCAGGACGCCCGTTTCAATGCGACTCGCCCACGCCGAACCGGAGATGAGGGGCTTCCGGAAGTACCTCAATCTGGCAAATAAAATAATACAAAATCAAACAAGCTCAGCCAAGGGCAGGGGATTATTCTGTTTTGCTTTGCTGTGATACAGAGGTATATTATCACACTTCAGTACACAGCAAAGAAAATGGCTGTGAGGTCAATGACATTCTAGAAGAATCCAGGAGGTCTGATTGAGGACTGGATTTAAAAGTAGAATGAAGAAGAAAGCGTGGCATCCGAAGATCATTTTCATAATTTCAGGTGGTGAAAAGGCTGGACAGGCAACAGAAAAAATATACCTTACACCTGTATACCTCATAAGGAGATTCTCAGACATACTTTTGTCCACGAAGTCCCTCCGGTTCAGCCGCACATTAAACACCGGTGATAAATCGCGGCCAGAAGGAGCTGTTTCATTGATGAAAGATTTCAAAGTGTGCCCATGTTTCCTTCCTACAAAATGGAGCCCTTTGGCCTCGCTGCCGACACATTTACGTGCGTGCGTCTGCGTGAGGGTAGCTGACGTCTCATTTTATTGTGAATATTTTATTGTGGTGACAGCCACGACTGAATGCAGGGGAGGACGTCAGTAAGATACACGGCTTTAAATGTATACTACATTAAACATATAGCACTTTAAACCTATCCTGCTTTAGACATATACCACCTTAAACGTAAAAATGCTTTAAAAAAAGAAAAGCATTAAAAGGCTTCCATTAATACTCAGTATAAATATTTCATGGGGTACATAGGAGAAGAGCTGCTTTGAAAGCTGTTCTTTTTCTCTTCATTTTTTCCCTCAAGTTCATCCCCCCTACTTGAGAGGGGGGGGTAAATCTCTGGAGGAAAGCAGGAGACCTGAAGAGACAACGCCTCACCTGCTACGCAGTCCACGGAGGCATAGGGGCGTCAGCAGGTGACACCGGCAGTGCGTGGCCTTGCCGCCATTCCGAGGCCGGCAGATGGATTACTCTCGTTCCTACAGGAGACTGCCCATCACCTCTGACCTTCAGCTTAAAAAACAGTCCTAAATAACCCTTAAATAAAAAAGGAAAAGGAACAGTTTGTGGGAAAAACACATAAACCTGCCCCATGCCTTTTCCCCTCAGTGCCCAGTGACTAATCCTCTCACACGGGCCTCCGGCCGGCTGCACGGGCCTGTGATACCGCGCGACCATCCGTGGCTCCTCTGGCGGCTCGCTCACGCTCGCGCACAGGTGCGGCCACTGCGGATTTCAAGATGACATCAGCGCCGCTCTGGGTCGTGCTGGGCCATTAATCAGTGCGTCCACTGGTCTCTTTTCCCACCCGGGATCCAGCTGCGGGTTTGGCACGCCCCCGTGTCCAGCAAGCGGGAGAGGCAACGCCCGCAAGGCCGAAGTTTCCAATCGCTTCACCAAAAGATACATCTGTCAAATAGCTTAGCGTTTACATCAACAAATACATGCTAATCTACATGAGGTCACAGCTCTGTGTGGGGAGGCCCAAGGCTACACAAGTATATACTCACCAATGAACACAAGAACCTTTGGAGCACTATGACATCAGAAGACAGGTTTATTACCGTGAAACAACTCCTTTCGCTTGGCCAGTCCTTTCGGCCAGGTCCTGCTGGAGACCCGGCACTAATTAGGACTCAGAGATTACAGCTGTAAGTGCCTTGAAGCGCCATGCACCTCTGGGACTCTTGGCAGGTGCTCTCAGCAGTATGGCAGAGCGAGGCTTCAGCCTGGGTGAGGTGGGGGGGGGGCAGCTGGCCCCTTCGTCCAGCCACCTGCCTGGCCTTGGGAGCCAGAGCTCCCAGCGGGGGGGTTAGCCTCTCAGACTAAATGAGAACCACCAAAAAAAACACATCAAACCATTAGTGCGAGGAATGGTGTACAGCTCCATCCAGCCGTGAATGGCACGGCACTTGGGCCACGCTGCTCCCGCGTCTGGCAGGGCAGATTCAAAAAGGCGGCAGAAGACACCATCTGCCAATGAGCTTCGCTTACTGTCTGCTGTCCCCCCTGCTGTGTTCGCGTGGCGAAATATTAGAGATGAGGAAAGAAGGACTGGGTGAGTTGGCGCAGTACGTTTCCAAAGCCAGGAAACTGAGAGAAGAGTCGGAAGGTTCTTCATATCGGTTCTCCGTTGTACTTTGATTCATCGCAACGGTGGCTGTAGCAGGCCTGTTAATCGAGCAATGGGGTTATTTATTAGCAAACTTCCCGTGCAGACACTCTCTACATCTCCTTTTACAGTGATTACCTTACAGTCAGGTCGGAGACAGAGGCAGTAAAAAGGGTAACAATCAAGAAATCGACTTAACGAGTGGATGAGTCACCGTCTCAGCCGTCTGTCAGAAATGCCGGCCAAAAAAGGCCAGCCAGCACTTTAAACTACTCAATACGCTGAAGGCTTCTTTTAACGCACATTATGGTGGCGTGACAGTGATTGGTATTCGTTTAATAATAGAACCTTTTAGGTCTGGCAAAATGTTCACGCCAGATACGTTCTGTTCCCAAGTAAACGTGTGTTGCTTTTAATCTTTAATCTGTGAGAAGTTTTAAACCACCCACTGGCAAACAACAGGGGTGGATTCCCTACTGAATGTCTTGCGTTACGGAGTGCTGGGTAGGGACGTGGCCGACCTCGCTCGATTAGGACTGGTAAATGCCTTATTCTGGAACCCTTTCCGCAGCTTCAGACTGAAGTTTCCGCCTCTGGCATCATCTTAATTACCTCACCTTTTCATTCTGCTAGCTGTGAATGCTCCTGGACAATCATTCCTTGAAGTTTCCATTCAAGTCCACCTTGCCACCTCGTCTCATGAAAAAGGCCTCAATGCCTAACCAAGGCTAGTCTGGAGTAACTGTATGTCCGCACACCAATCTAATTAATTATGAGGTCGATCTGCCTACCGGAGGGACCTCATGTTGAGTTAAAAAGGTCGCATTTTTTACTGCCTTCCAAATGGAATGTAGTTCAATTCACTTTAATTATAATAATTATTATGTTTTTAATTCACTTCTCAGAATGTTATGATGAAGGACTCCCGTCTGGTGCATTTACGCGAAAGAGTGTTGTTACTCACCTAAGGGTAGGCTTCAGATCTTGGGTGCATTATTCTTACAGATGGGATTAGTGAGCCGAGTAAACAGACATGGGGTAGAGGAGGGGCGCAGGGCCACACGCTTCACAATTAAGGACAAAATCAGAAGCGGCGTGGGGAAGGAGCCGACTCCATATCCAAACCCTACAAGGTACAGCCTGGACCCCCCCTCGCCCCTCCCGAGCATGCCTATGTGGCCTAAAGTGTTTGACTTCTAAAGTGTCGTGACCCCTTACCTGGACATACAGAAACACGTGTCCCACCTAGCCGGAGGAGAAGGCATGTCTCACCTGGACGGCCAAGAACCCGCCGTGCTGCTCTTCATACTCAGAAGACGCCGGCACTATGACGCCGGCCTATGTCAGAAGATAAATACGCTGACTCACTCCGTTTTTTTAATCCCGCCAGATGCATGGGGATGTTTCGCTGTTTCGCAGATGTAGCCTATTAGTGCCGTGTGCTTGGAAACCCTGCGCTGATATAACCTGTAACATCTACCCAAATCTTTTCATTTAAAAATCCTTTCATGCTCCTCCCTGGTCAATAAAGTGTTCTTAATTAAAAGAGGAGTGCTACAATCAATTCACTGCAGGGAAAAAAATCTCTTCTTGATTAAAACAGAGAGGGAATAGAGTATAACTATTCATGTATTCTTTTTATTTAAATACCATTCAGTAGACTGTGAATTGCCCTTTCTCCAAAGAACATATCTTTGAATTCATGTGAAATGAGCTGTGCATAACCAGACGCAAGAAAGAAACAGACTTGGCAGAAAGTTTTGTTTGGTGTCTGCAGAGGTTTGAAGGGGGTGACCCGGACAAAATCGGCTTTTGAGTGAAGTCAAGGACAAAATCAGCAGTGGGAAACAGGCCACGGCAGAGACGCCTCACGCCGCCGACGCCAAGGCTTGTCAGTTTTGTTCCAGCTTTTTTTTTTTTTAATTCAACACAAACCCCTTTATTATTTGTGGGCCCTGGGGGGCGGGGGGGTGCCCTCATGTCCAGCAAAGCTGAGGATCTCGCGTCCCTCTGCTCCTGCCGGAGGAAATCCGGAAGAGGCCCGGATTCCCCCGGTGAGCCAGACAAGATGTTCTGTCTGGGAGACCCGATCCCTGAGTATCTGTCAAACTGACAGGAGGACGTCACCGTTCCAAGGCTCCCTGTGCAATCGGATGCGTTTGTATCTCCTGCAAGCGGATAGATCATTACCCCTCAAGTAGGCGGAGCCCCAGGCTCGGAGGGAGCGTGCTACCGTGTCCCGGGAAGCCGCCGCATGCCAGCGGTGCACTGAGCGTGGCCGGCAGCCGCCACAACAGTGTCTGGGGGAGGAACAGCTATGAGAGCTGCTGCAGTTGTGTGCGGAACCCGCGCAAACACACAAAAAACAGCAAAAAGGAAGCGTTTAAGGGAACAAAGGCTGAGCACTTTCAAACTAATTCTTTAAAATCCTACCAATACCTTTTCAATTTGGACACAATATATTTGGACCTCGCATTTTCACTAATTTGCATCATTTGAATCACTCAGGATATTCGCCTGAATGATCCCCTGAATGGCTTCTGTTATCAATGTGCTTTTCTGTTGTGTTTTTCCTGCACTTCACAGACGCTCCCTTGCGGGGCACTCAGGCATTGTCAACAGCATTGACTGTAAAGTGCATTGCCACCTCAGGGTGTTTATCTGTCTTAATCAAAAGACTTATTGAATTTCTTTGTGTTTTTGACTGATAAAACACTAGCGCGTGCACAGTAACAACGGTAATTGTAATAACGCCAAACAGCAAGTCCCGGGGCGATTTTAAGCGAAAACAAAGCAGTTACCCTGCTTTGAAGTCAAAAGGGCCAAAGTACTCAATACGGAGCCCCCTGATATTCCTGCTTCTGCGGCACGCGTGCAAACATGAAGCAGCACACCTCTTCAGATTAGCTGAGGGTGAGTGGGTGGGCTGTAAACGCACACCGGAGTCCTCACAGGCCGAGAAGACTTTCCAAGCGGCTGTAAGGGCCCTCATGGGTGTGCTGCTGAGAGCTGGCAGACCCGAAAAATCAGGGGCTCTGAGAGCCCCTGCTGTGATTGGGGCAAACTGGCGTGACGGGATGCTGGTATCCGTGTAAATTAGGCCATGTTCACGACAGCTCGCGGTCGGCGGGGGGGGAGGGGGGGACAAAGTTTGATATGGATTATTGCTTACGCTTTATCCATGGATCTGTGTCAGTTCGATGCCTTGCTTTCAGAAGCATCTATGCCCAAACAGAACATGTCACACAGTAGAAAAGCAGAACTTTAGCCTATCACAGCACGACTTAGGTGTTAAGCCCATCCCCCTTCTGTGGGGACTCATGGGTAATTACTGTTCTCACAGTGGGAACGCAGTAAATGATCTTTAAGATGTAAAGCTATTGTAAATTTAATGAGGATAAATATTTGATAGATCAGAACTGCCAGGCAGCTTTTCCCTCAGGAAACAAGAAACAAATATGTATTTATATTTCAATCAATAACATACTGCCGAATGATTTGACAGGTGATGTGAGGAACAGCAGGCAGACCTGACACCGGCACTGACTTTTATTAATCAGAAATGACCAGAAAATGGTGTGAAAGCATTTCAAGATGGTCCAAGGTGCTGCGGGTACAGAAAGGGAGGTGAATGAATCCCCTGTTCTTTTTGAAAGACGTGCATGTTAGCATGTTTTACTAACAACATGTAACAAGATATAGTCATTACTGAAAACATCTGGAATTCATTACTGAAAATAATAACAATCCTTTAAAAGTTGTGTTAAAACTGACTACCATTAGAATGATTTTTTAACTTGGTGAAGCAGTATTGCTGCTGAGATTTTCGAACGGAACTCACCGCCTTTACCCAGGAGGACTCGCGATTCCTTGTGTGAAAAGAGGAAATGCATGTTACCTTTTCTGGGACTCCTATTAAATGATCACTTATCAATCTGAGGAACAGAAATAAAGCCAACCGGAGTCCCAAAAACAGCTTGAGTCATCTGTGCCAGGGGCACAGGGTCAGCGGGGTGGCGAAGGGGGGCTCACAGTTCATACGACATGCTAGAGCGCTGACCCCACTCAATACCCGCACAGAAGTGATGCCCTCTGACACCCTCTATTAAGACAACAGCATCTTATTGAAATGAAACTTATCACTGGACTCAGTCGCGGAGTAGCAGACCATACTTTATGTGAACCACTGATGATCTGGAGGCTCCACGACATCCATCCCTTAGCGTGAAATATGCCACCTGCGAAGGTGGGCAGGTAATACATGGAACAGTTGTGAGATTTACTTCCTCGATGTTCCGAGTCAGAGTGTCGGGAGAAAAGGCCCAGCCTCGTGCCATGTTCCAGTCAAGGCCGAGGTCGGATTTTCCAAGCTGAAGAAAAAAAAAAACGATTTCCGAGCTACAGCCAGATGTAAACAATCAATATGGCTGAATGCCGCAGTATAATTTTACAATTTAATAAATTATTGTACAATAGCATGGCAACCCTGAAAGGTCGATTGATTAAAAATCACACATTCAGCTTAGTTTGTGCTGAGAAGTTTCATTTCTGTAAGCAATATGTTCAAGCTAGCTACAGTATGGACTTCTAAAGCTGCCCATATAGCTAAATAGTTAGCTATATTTGTGATTCATGTTGACATCAGTCTGCATACATAATTGGCTTTGTTTTACTTATAGTGTTTTTATAGCAAATTAATACAGGAAAATCACTACTGGCCGTCACTTAATTACTTGTCATTCACTTTAATTGCTCGTGTGGAGGCTGTCATGCTGTCTGACATCATCACACCCATTTCTCTGAGATGTCGGGGTGTGTGAAACTTCCACAGCCTTCCCATAGTACTTTTGCAAGCAGTAGGTGTCTGGGCCGCAGAATTAGTACCTGGTGTAAATGTACACTATGCTCCACAGACAATATAAGCGTAGAACCTTATGGGCTGCAGAGCTCTGACACTGTTGACTGTTCTCATCCCTGCGCTATGCATATGCGAGGCCACTATTTTTAATCATTCATAAAATGCAGGAATGTCACCCACAGTTACAGTTTAAATAGTTAAACCCTCGAAACCATCATTACCGCAGAAGCACCATGGTTAAGCAGTGAGCAGGCGGCACTTTGGCAGAATGGTGACAATTCCTAAACCATTCTCTCCACACTTCTTTAGCCGAAAAACTTTTACCAATATGGGGGGGTGGGGTAGGGGCTAATTAAAAAAAATGTGCTGGCCTGAGTGGAGGGTCTAGAGAGCTTGACTGATCTCTAGCCCCACATCACAGGCTATGGGCTGCTCGTGCCCAGCTGGCTCATTGCTGTTATTGTCATGACGACTGCCTGCCCCCCCCCCCGTGACTGTGCTATTAATTACAACACTGTGCCATGTCAGCTGACATTCAGCCACTAGCACTTTATCTGGTGGCTGATCTTAATTGGAGCTATTCCTGTACCACCCCCCCCACCCCGGTCCTCTGGTGTGACGAGGGGCCGTCCCCGACGACCTTGCTGGAGCCGGTCCTGCAGGGGTGGGGGGTGGGGGGGGGGATCAGTGCCTGTCTGCGTGATCCCTCTGCTTCCTGCTAGCCTTGCTCCTCTCCTCCTGTGCCCCCCGGCCTCGCTCCCTGCCAGCCCGCCCCCTCCGGGGGCCACAACGACAGCCGGCTATGTGACAGGGGCACTAGCAGCATCCGCAGCACACTTCCAGGTAATTTTAGCACGCCGTGCTCTGCCCTGCCCCAGACCTCTGCTTTGTTGATTAATTAGGACAGCAGCGTCTCCCCAGCATCGATTAAAATTCACGTTAGCTAAATGGCTCGTGACATATTTATAGCTGCATACATAAATACGATATCTTATGTGAGTCAAAAAAGTTCCAGGCTGCAGTAATTTAACATTCATATTTCATTTTGTAATTAAAGCCGTCTCGAAGTTCCTGTGCCCCGGTGTTCAGTGCAGGCTGGCCAGGACGTGGCTCCGCCCTCATGTCAGCTGGTTAAACAGTTTGAGTGAATGGGGGGCGTCTGTGCATGGGTGTGGGGGCTTGGCACTGCCCGCACCCCTCCCGCATGGACTGTGCCAGCGAGAGTCTCTGCGCAATGGAAAAAAAAGCCAGCAAAGCCCTTCCAGATCTGGGCCCCAGGATGGAAAATGGCCGCGCGAGTGACGTGTGTGGCGCGCCCCCCGTTTCCCCCCGAGTGGGCCCACAGGGCGGCGAGCGACGGCGGAGGAGACCGGCCGCTCTTTTCAAACGCTCGGCCCTGGCGACGAGACGGAGAGAGGAGCCCGTTCTCGCCTCCAGCAGCGCCGGGCCCAGGTGAGGCCTGGCTTAGGTAAATCATTAATTTCCTGTTCTCAGGGTAAGTGGGCTGCGATCACGCAGAGAGACATCCTCTCGCACAGCTGCTCAAAATCCTCCTCGCACGGTGACCACATCTCGCCCCACTTTCCCGTTTTCCGTACAGACACACGCACAAGATGGAAATAATAAAAAGGGAGTTAGAATCCTAAAAAGATAAAATGAAATGATGAACCTTATTAATTCCATGAAGGGAAATATCAGCGTTATAGCAGCAATTATAGACAGGATTAGACAATAAACACAACATAGGAGCGCAGAAAGCCCGCATTTAGATACTGTGAGAAGCGTCTATTTTCCTGTTAATAGCTTTATCTATCTTGAGTTATTTTTTCTATTCTTCTGGGAGTCAGTACTTGATTATTTTTTTTAAGAGGAGCCACCTGCCAGTGACCATTATGTCAGGCAAAACTAACCTTTCAAGGCACTTGAAAGGCGATGCAGCGGCTCCCGGGGACCTGACTAAATGTAGCTGTTTACTGTGCAGGCAGACAGTGGACGCCAGGCACACTGTCCCCAAACTTCGAAAGAAAAAAACGGCTGGAGACAGAGGTATTGCTCCTAAATAATTCAGATCATCGAGCTGGGCTTGGCGACTCTGCCCTGAAACCGAGGAGGACGGGCGGCCCCGCTGCCAGGAGGAGGTGCAGTGGGCCCGCTGGCCTCCTCCAGCGAGTCGCGGTGGGGGGGGGGGAATCCAGGAAAGGCGATTCCTCCATATCCTGTGACGGCAGACAAAGGCTGGGAATGAAAAGAGGAAGGAATAAAGGAAAGAAAGCAGGGCTGTGCCCTGATAGCCATTTTTGGGGCACCTGTCACGTTCCCGGAAGCTAGGCCTACATGCCAAAAAATGGCATATCAATCGAGGCATGTGTCCTCAAATTTATTACAAGATAAAGCCTATATAATAAAGTACTATCTGTGTAAGGGCACAGGTAAAGTCAGCACTTGGCTGGGAAAACAGGAATACTCACAACTGTTTACAAGTTTATCTTTCAAATGTCAGATCTGAGCTGAAGAGAGAAAACAACTTTGTACTTATGAATACTGAAGTGCTTCTACAAAATCCCATTAAAGCGCACTGAGAATGAGAAGGACTGGGAATTAGCTAGAATTGCTAAAATGCATTTCAGATTTTAAGTGTCTCAATTACTATTGCATATGCAAATGAACATATGTTTTGCCTGTAGCACTAACATTTAATTTGGTGTGATACTAGGCTGTGGATGTTTTAGTTCCATAAAATAATTATTACATTTTAAGCCTGCAAACTGTGAGCAAAGTTTGCATCAAGAAGGTTCCACTTCTTTTATAAGGATATCGCAGTGTCCTGGATATAAGCTGACTCACATGCAAGATGAAAATAAATCATATACAATAAATTACACCTAATAACCTAGTTATGTTGAATATGGTTATGGTGTATCTGTAAAAAGATGAATTTCTTAAAGAAATTTAAATAAGACAACGTGCTGAGGTGTAACTATTGAATATACCAAAGACCACTCGTTCTATTTAAAACATGCTGAAATTTGTTGAATTATTTACAAGAGTAAAACCCATTTTTAACACAAGATGCTTTCTTATCCCTTTTAGACCTCCCACGGGTTTGTCAGAGGATTTTGAGTGAGTCACGAGAAGGCGAGGCAAAGCTCTGAAGTACAGTGTGACTCAAAAGGCTTCCGTTGAGGAAGACGAGACTCCGCGCTCAGAATAACACGCAAGGCGGGTGCATGCCGACGAGACCCCGCGCTTGCAATAACACGTAACGCAGAAGTGTGCCGGCAACATTCATAACCACCGGCATGTTTAAATCCTCCAAAACCAAGCTGGATTTTACGTTCTACAAAACTTCTTGCCTCAACTTCTTAACTGTGCTTAACGTACTAAAAATGCAGAAAAAATTTATATAATAATTTTTCGTCCATCGATGTACATACACAAATTTTCGTGACAGTGCAAAGGAAGACCCAAATTGGTTTATGTCCACAGCATCTCCTTTTCCTCAAATCAGGCTTCAGCTGAGGTCTGGGGTCCTGTCTGGTTTGTTTACAGATTTTACATTAAACCTCTTTGTTGGGATCCTCAGTCTTTTCGCTTGTTTTTAACACTATTCTGTTTATCAGCCATATATCGCAGATATGAAGGTTAGGACTAAACCACAACCCCATTATGGGAAATGTTTCCGACGTTCTCCCGGCATGTGGGATGAAGGACTCGAAGGCGGGCATTAGGCAAACAAACGAGACCGCAGGTGGTCAAAACAAGAAGGCGAGTATGGGGAAGGGCACGAGCAGACAGGAGGAGCGACGCCAATGACCAGACTGAGGCCAAGGCGACAAAGAGGTACTTAAATACAAAGAATAATGAGGGGTAACAAGCAACAGGTGTGGCTCATCAGAACCATGTTAGGGAGAAGGCAGGAGGGGCAGATGGACATGCCGGACAGGACGAAACAGAAGTGTGCATTCATGTACACATAATATTTTCTCCATCAAATTTAAAATATTTTTCTCAACAGAAGTACCATACTTTTAACATTTTATATGCCTCGATTGCCTTTCAATATGAATCCACCCCTCCAGTACATACACCCCTTCCAGTATATAAATCAAACTCCATCATTACAAGCATTCATCTGCTTTCGAGGGCAACACATCAGTATAAAGGGAAAATCCTGTTGGCTGAAGGATCTCCAGAATGAGACAGGATCCTGTCTGAAGAACCCTTTTGCCCACCAGAGTGAGTGGCAGAAGTAGATCTCATTAATTTAATAGCTACCAGTTAATGAGGTTCTGTCTTTCTAGGCCTAGCCTAATGGATAGCGCACTTTCCATCAGAAGTTAATTGCTTTATAAAATGACTGCGTTCATTTTCTGCCAAAATCTCTTCATCTCCCCTCAGCTGCAGAACCACTTCATGAGAATTTCTTTTCAAATGAGGCGGCTGCCATTGTTGACTTACAAGTGGTTTTGTTCCATTGGTGTGGTTATTAGAATCAGAATCAGAATCAGAAAAACTTTATTCATCCAGGAGGAAATTGTTTGTGTAGACCGTTTTGTCTATGTAATTGTATTATGTAATTATGAATTCTATGTAATTATGTAATTTATGAATTTATGTAGACTGGTTAAAAAAATACGAAAAAAAGTATGTAAAGTATGTGAACTTTAATCTCAATAGGACAGAGGAGGATCAAATTAGTATTTCACAAAAAAAGTATCGGAAACAGGGACCTGGTACATGAAATGCACAAAAATGGGGGCACTTAACTAAGTTCAATTCAGTTCAATTCAATTCAATTTATTTTTATATAGGGCCCTTCACAACAGAGTTGTCCCAGGGCCCTTTACATGTGTGTGTTGCTATACATTACCATATACAAAACAGAGTAGAACAGAGAAAATGAATTACAAAGAAATGAAAGAAAGAAAGCCAATTGATGACAGAGGGGAGGAACCAAAAACTCCCAAGTAGGGAGAAAAAAACCTTTGGGGGTCCAAGGTCAACCGGCTGCCCACCCCCCCTGGGCCTGCTAACATCACTGAAAAGAATGAGTGGGCTTGCTTGCTTAAAGTGAGAACTGTGAACTAAACATGACCAGGCCATTGGCAAACTACACCTAAGACTCTACTCAAAACCAGATCTGATACATCTGACAATGAACTGAAAGTCAGAACCAGTGCAAATCAAACACTTAAACATCGCAGAACCAAAAAGAGCCAGAGAATTGAGAGATACGAGACCAGAAAGCTGAACCATGGAAATCACCAAACAGGACTGAGTCCCAGGCGAAGCTTGGTGCTCTCATTATGTCGCCCCTGGGATTGGACTGTAGTCACGGAGACCATCACCTCCGTAGCGGGCCAGGTGTTAGCATCAGAGGGAATTTAGTCACAGACGTAACACCAATAATAGATGCATTAAATGAAGGATGAAACATCATTTTCAAGGTCCAGTACTGAAATGTATAATCTGAAATGTAATCTGATATTTGTAATATATTGGTATAAATCTGATGTCATTGGATCCTATTTACAAAATGGCAATAACATGCACTGTGCATAAAAAAAACCAAGCCCCGTCTTTACAGTATTTCTCCACAGAATTCAAAATACTTATAATTATTTATAATATACAATATGCATTATTACTTCCTTGCCTTGACATGCACTTGACTTGTACCACATTATGCAAATAAGTTGATAAAAAAAAGGATTGTTTAATTATGCTATTAAATGTAAAGGTCTTTCTGCTGTGTGGTTAAACTGAATCAGTCTGTCGATTAGTCCCAAATGATTATGGCCATAAAACTGTATTACGAACCAGCACGATTATAGCGGTTGGGAGTTACACATCTGACCTCAACTTTCCACGGCTTTCCATCTGGATAGAGAAAATGAGGCGGGTAAGGGGGGTGGCACTGTTACAGCGTGGGTGAGAATGAGATGTTAACCGCAGAATTTCCCACCTGACCAGTCCATGGCCCAGGACTGGGGGGACGAGACGCGGGGGTGACTCATCCAGGGCTCGTTGGTACAGGACCCATGAGCTGGGACCGGGGACGAGGAATAAGCACAGAGCCTCCGCACCTGCCGCCCCATAGCTGGTCATTGCCGCGCCTCCTGGCCCGCTCCCAGACTGCCATAGCGGAAAGCCACCAGACACCAGGACCGAATCCAGAAGCAGGTGTTCCAACTAGAATAGCTAGTTCTGCTAACTCTTATGCGGAAATGGCGTTCCTATGGCCTCCAGATTTTTATGGTTTTTACACATTAATGATTCAGAAATGATCATGAAAGCTAGGAACAAAGTGAATTAACATGCAAACCACACGCATGATTCATATGGTGAGGCAGAGATGACCAAACTCTAGTGTAAACAGCACATTGTGATAAACAACATCAATTAATACACCTGATGATGGATGCTTGTCTAAAATGTCTTATTTTTAATGTATAATATTATGCATATTATGTTTCTTAAGTGATTACAGGATTTGTTATTAGTGAGCAATGGGGCACTATGGATCCAGTTTTTGTAAAGGGAATTTTTGTTTAGCATGACACAGAGGACGAGATAGCACGCGGTTTCTTATCTGGGAACAAACTGTTCTCCAAGAATCTTACCACATAACATCACCAGGAGATATTTTTGTTCTGATTTAAATCTCTGCAGAGAATGAAATCAGCATTGAAAATCATCTGTATTTTTTTAGAATTTCTGCCAGCACAGTACGTATGTTCCTGTATCTATCAATATTTTAAAAGTAACTTTCTTACCAAGTAACATTTCTTTTACAATTTAAGGTTTGTCTATTTTCGCTTTGGTTTACAGTCCTGTTTCTTCACGAATCCTTGGTTCAATTAAATGGTAAAAGGCAGTCTAGATAATGTCAAGATCCCCAGCCGTGACCCAACATCGCAAAATCGCTGTTAAAAAATTAAATTTCCATTTTATCTACCTAATGTCAGTACAATAGGCCATTAAATAATAATAATAACTTAAGAGAGTATTTATATTCTGCACCCTCAGAAATGTGCACATGCATATATATTTATTTTTTTGAAATAAAATTTGTGAAAAAAGTTTTGGGGATTAAATGGATTTCTGCATAAATAACTGATCTGATCGCTATATAAGTAATAGTGAATTAAAACAGTCTTATTTAGCAACTTGCCCACCAGGCTTCATGAATGAATACTATCATTGTGCAACCATTAAAGGTCAGACCCTCAGTCATTCTGTTACATCTTGGATGGTCCATGTTACACATAAAACAGATGTTAGGATCCATCATTTATTATTATCACTTAGATGAAGGTTGGATTATATTTTAAGTGCCATTTGAGTAGAAATCCAAGTATTGCAATGGGGCTCGTATACTCACAACTATGTTCTGGTGCCCCCCAACTTACGTAAATTACATTACGTTTCAAATGATGTCCCAATGAACCCATCGTAAGCAGAAAATATCGTAAGTCGAATACGATATGATAAATAAGTAAATAAACACCTACTGTCACAGAATAGGTAGTTCTACAATTACTGCAACTAACTAAAAGCTAGCAACTGTAAAGTAAGTCAGCAATACAAGTTTATTTGAACAAACAGGGAATAAACAAACACTGTAAGATATTTTGTTAAACACCATATGAGATGCTTACACTCACAATTGCCAGTTTGTAGCGTTCAGAAATAACAAATACAAACCAAGGTTTTATTCCAATCAACCGTTTGCACATAAAAAATCACAGTCACAGAGTAATGAAATGGTTGGTTGAAACAAAACCTTGGTCTGGATTTGTACTTTCTGGCCCTAAACTTTCCACCCCTGGCAATTGTTATAGCATGGCTGCGTGGATGATATCAGCAGAGAGTACTGTACAGCACATCACTAGCCGGGGAACAGGTCAAAGTTGATTACTGAATGTGCATCAGTCACATTTCCTCATAAAGTCGAAATATCGTAAGCTGAACTTGTTAAAAGGCTGATTATGGATTTTTATATGTAAAAGGCCATATTCTAATGCACAGAATACTGATATGAGGTGCATTAAAAAGTTCCCCTATCATACTAATCTCTATTTCACTGTAACCAAAGCAGTCCTTGAGGAATACCAGCTAAAGCAGAGAAAAGGGGGTCGTTAAGCTTTCCTGCTATAATTATGTGTACACAAACGAAGGCTTACGGTGAATTAATAGAAAACAGCACAAGTACACCATGGGGACCAGTTCACTCGCCTGTCTCAGGTCTCTGCTTCAATCAATAATTCATTTAGGCTACGGCACTCCATCTGAAGCTCCGGAAGACTGAGAAACCATATAAAGACATGCATTTTGGGAGGGGTGGGACGTCTGGAGGAGGGGGGCCACCACGTTGCGCTTTGTAGCTCAGAGGTGCACTTTCATTTGAAACGGGAAGTCAGAATTAGCCCCCATCAGGCCTCGGAGCACTGTCTCCGTCAAAAACTTAATTAACGTCTTACGGGACGAAATTATCTGTGTATCTCAGGGAAAAGAGTTTAAAAGCAACCAGAGAGAAGGATGTGGACTGAAATGCTGTCACTTGCTCAGCCTACAGAGCTTTGCAATGAATTCCACTCCAATTTAAAAGAAAAATTGTCACTCTTTTCTAAAGTGTGGGAATAGATTGTGAAATATAATTGTATTTATAAGATGCTCCGGACCTCCCCACAACCCCGAATAGGACAAGTGGCTACAGGAAATGCATGTATGATAGGAGGAAGGGACCTTGGGGCCCACTAAGAGGACACACCACCTGAATCAGAAGACAAGGGTGTGAGGGTGAGCATATGCTCCTGAGAGACACACAGGTTTGTTTGTTTGCAGCCTCAGGGATGCGATGTGACCTTCTTTTCTTCTCAGGTTCACAGAGAAGAGCTGTGTGGTGGCACATATGTGATGCAT
>JAODKN010000008.1:7506523-7517345 GCA_026774425.1 Petrocephalus zakoni | reverse complement strand
TCCCGGTCCCCACCAAGGCTGGATGGTGGAGCCGCTAATGCGTGAGTAATTTCATTCCTTTGTGCACCGCGGGAATAATTGGTTTAAAACAGAAAGGAATGGTCTGGCCCAGCCAACACCTGTCTGGGAGCTCCGCTGCTTCCCAGCAGGTGTGTCTGGGGTTTGAGTCAGGTGCACGGTGGCTGCCACGGGGGGGGGGCAGGAGCAGAGGCCCCGGCGAGTCCAGATCTCGCCGAGGGCAGGAGGGATCGCGGGATTTTAATTTGTTAGCATTTAGCCTCGCGGCTGGAACAAGACATGACAGAGAATGGGAGGGGAAGAAGAATTCATCACGGTACAAAAGCTGAAGAAATGTGCTGAAGTACACTCTTAAATTCATCTAATTTGGTTTCTGTCAGCAGAAGGCCATAAAATATATATGCCATATAACTTGTGACAAAATTCGAACGGCTTTGAAGATTGATGGCGAACCGCAGCCAGCCTCCCTCGCAGTTTGGGATCATTAGAAGGCAGGGCTTGTAACCTTGACGTATTGAGTTCAGAATTAACACCCCTGTCTCTGCCTCCATTCTCTCCAAGCCCCAGCTGCCTCTAACTTTCACCGTCCCACGCCAGTCACTGAATTACTCTTCTTGCGCTTTTATTTGATGGCCAGTCACTCCCGTAACAGGTCCTCGAATAGAACGCAGTATGGAAACAACAAAGATATTTCTGAGACTCCAAGCGCTGGAGACCCATTTAGTCGATTTGTTTACATATTCAAAGATACTTATCTATAGCATCCCATGGTCTGATGCCGGCATCTGGCTGGCTGACGTGCTTCTGTGTGCTGACGTATCTGCCAAAGCAAGCCACACATTCACCGCCTCTTAACTGGGAAAGGTTACCAAAGGTTAATTTAATTAAGAAGCAATCTGAGCGAATAAAATTTCCACTGCAAATCACCATACTGTTCTTTTACAAGCACAAAAGTGACACCATCACCTCACTAGTGGAAATGAGGACATTTCGACAGGAATGCTTCAGACTAATTAAGCCGTTACGGTATACCATCCTAATAAGAAGTTATAGGCTTTATTTCTGAATAAACTCTATTAAATCCAGCCATTATTTCACATCAAGGTGAAAAAATAGATAAATTTCTGGGCTGTACTGTTTACTATAGTTGTGGCTACGCTAATGAAAATTTATTGCTGTGACAGTAAAGGTGCAAACAGTTTAATGGTTCAGATCATTTGCATGCAGAAAGTTGTTCCCGAAATTTAAATTGGTATTCTGGCTAATGCTAATGATAAGAGATGGGTTCTTTTCTTACTGAGGTTAATGGTCAGTTAAAATGTTCAGTCACAAACAGCGCTAAGTGAAAGCAGTTAAGTTCCTGATTCCAGGACCCTGGTGCCACTTACTGGTCTGTACTGGATGAGCAGGCCCCGCCTTCAGCCAGTGGCCAGGGTGTGGGGAGAGTCACGGCCTGCAGAACCCAACATGATTTTGCCAGATCCTCCGTCTCTTTAGTGGTTGCTAGGAGCTTTGTTTCATCATGTCCTTGATGGGGAGGAGGTGGGTAGAACAGTGATGGGCTTGTATGCAGCACTTCTGTGTCTGGCACGTCTCAAGCAGGGCACACGTTTGCCACTCCCGGCTGCGGTGCCCAAAGCCATCTTCCATTTTTCAAGCACCACTTGCTGGGACCTGCACCCTTCCAATGATCACCAACGCACCCCCTCTCAGACGAAATTCTAGCGGCATCACTGGCACACAGAAGCGGATTAACGCTTAGCAAGCATGAAGAGGGGTCACCCAACAGACAAGCAGTTTTCGGCGCAGAAGCGAGTCTTCCCTCCTCTCACCACATTGGCTGCGACCGCCGCGCGCTTCCAATCGGTGACACATTTCCGAAACTTTCCATTTCAGAAAGCCTCTAGCGCAGCGACACATCCAGAAACGAGCGGCTCCATCTGTTTGTTGCCGTGTGCTGTCTGTTGTTTCAGGACACTGCACGGCCAGAGAGAAGGACCCTTGGAGTCCAAACGATGAGAATTAATCAGGGAACGCAGCCAGAGTCATCCGCTTCAGAGGAACCGAGTGACTGTGGCCGTTAACGTCACGGTTCCTGTGACACGGTGCCGCCATGTCCCACAGGCAAAACGCAGGACGACTTACACAGGGGGCCTGGTGCACAGTAAGTCAAGGCAAGCTGTGCCTCCCGTTTCGCAACTTGGTTATAAAACAAACTATGCTTGCTATTGCTAAAAAAAAACATACAATGCACTGATATTTAAAGCCTAGCTCAGGACATTCAGAATTTATCTAGACAAACTTTAAAACGTTTTATTCTCGTCATGGCTATTCAGTGAGTTGGGGATTTGCAGTATTGTAACCATAGCAATAACAGTGTTATGTATACATTTGGTCAATTATGCCATGAACTGACAAAGAGAACAAATGAATATGGAACATTAATAGATAAAACAACAGGAGATATTAATCTGTAGGATTAAAGGGCACGGAGAGCGTAGATTAATTTCAGGAAATACAAAAACATAGCATTAAATCAAAAGTGATAAACAGAAAAAGGGGTGAATGTCACTGGGCAAATGTAATAAAGTACCATAAGCAGTACTGAATATGTAATAAAAGGGCACTCTGACTCAGTGGGGTTTTCCCAGTGGCTCAGAACAGTTCAAAGCAAGAAAGTCCCAAGCAGAAACAGGGGATGTTGGCTGGGGCCGTCTGCTCGACTCCCCATGAGGATTTGGAGTCATCGCTGGCAGTGATATGACCTTGGTGAGGAGAAGAACAGACAGTGATTTTTCTGAGGATGTTTATATGTGAGTGGCCAAGTGGTACTGGCCTCAATTCCAACAAAAACAAACAAACAAAAAACAAAATTGACAAAGTACTGACCAGCCAACCATGCTCACAGGTGTTTACCAAATGAGTATATTTTACTCCAGATTCGGAATGAAAATGCCAGTGAACAATCCTACCAAGGTCATGTCTACAGAATTTGGTACTGATTAAAGCTACAGCGGCAGACCCTCATCCACCGAGGGCTTGTGGGGAGCTGGCTTTCGCTCCACTTGAGCTCCTAATTGCTATAGTCATGCCATTATTATGATGGGATAGGAAGTTCACCTGGGTGTAGATCGGCTGCTAACAGACAGCTAACCTGAAATCCAGCAAATGCTCTGGACCTCCAGCCCAAGATTAAAAGGATGATTAAAAAAGGAAACAACAAAAAAAATCCGGAACATTTCATACATTCAGTATGTGGTCGCGATTAATTAATAACTGTCAGCTGGCCCCTAAGGTGGGCCGCTGCAAGATTTCTAACTGCAAAAATGTAGCCGGCTGGTTCCAGCTCCAGAGCAAGCTTGGAACACAGCAGATGTCAGTGGACATTATATATTTTTCACTTCTTGTATAATTCCATGCTTAACTTCTTTGATTTATCGGGGAACATTAAGCAGAACCATTCTCCCCCCACAGATTTGCACCTCCGTCTGTTTTGAATTCCCAAACTGCAGATTTTCCTGTCGCTCGACTTTCGCCTTCGGAGCTCGAAGGCGCCATCGCAAGGTGACAGCATCAATCCACGGCCACATCTGCCGAGAGGCGGGCTCAAGGTGGAAGTCGCCGCTAAATGTCACCATTAGCATCGCGGCAGTCAGTGGGGAACCGGAAGCTCCTCCAATCAGATGCTCCGGAGCAAATTAACTGTTGATTTTCACCGCGTCGGCCCTCAGAGTCCTTTGATGCCGAAACTCATTATGTGCCTGTATTGATTTCTCTAACAAAAGACCAATGTGGAAGCAAAGGTGGTGTCTGGGGGGGGGGTGTGTTTGGTGATCACACTTGTCAGCTCAATGACAATGACATGTGTTCTGGAAGCTGCCTGGTTTCTAAGGAGGACAATTGAAAGCCATCACATGATTTTCCCTCACATATGCCATGCCGTAACTCTGACAGTTCCCTTATCATACTCGAGAAGCCTACTAAGCCTGAGAGTTTGAGTTAACATAATGTTTGTAGAAGGTAGCTTTTATTTCATAAGTCAGAATGAGTATTTCACAACTGCTCGCTCATTGCTGCTGTGCTCTGTCCCTAGTCGTGCAAATCGTCCCTCACAGTTCCACGTTTCCTTAGGCTAAGGCACAGGAAAGAGATGTCGCTGCTTTACATAAACACACTCGGAAAATGTACAGCTTTATGTGGCTTAGTGAGTTGGGATTCACCGGAAGGTTCTAGTCCCATGACCCACAGGGTAATCTTATCACCATTAAGTCCTTAAGCAAGGTCCACAACCCCGACTGCTGCAGAGGAGCCATATAAGTAATAAATAGCTGTGTCTAAATTCAGGGGCTGCAACCTTTCGAAGGACATGGTCTAGGAAGGCATGACCATTCTTCAAATGGAAAGCTTTGTCAAATGGGGTGGTCTGGCCATCACAAGCTGGTCCTGCCCTTACCCTGGAGTCACGAATCGCCTATCCTCTAGCCAGGATACGCCCACTTTGCCTCAGCACCATGACTCTTGGGATGTGTTGGGCTGTGAAGGGTCCAGCAGGTGGATCCTTTACGACTCGGCAAAAGGGGGATCCATTTGAAGGAGCCTTCGAAATGGCACAGCCTTGTCGCACCACTGTGACGCATTCGGCCATTGAATGCAGCCGCTGAATTCAGACACAGCCCATGTGTCTCATTGGAGAGCAAGACGGTACATTAAATATCAAATCTTGCTGTACTTCCTATCATTACAATGACAATAAAGGCAATAAAGGTATTTTCTCCAGTTATGTTATACAGCTGACCTCTGAACCTTAGTGGATGGTTTGTTATTATGTTGTTTATATGGTAAATATAAATAAATGATCCTGTAGCTGTGCGAGTCTTTGAGCACAGCATGTCGGGCGCACACCTGGGTGTAAATCTGCACGAAGGACAGACCTTAATTATGAGGTGTTAGAAAAGAGCTGCTGAGAGACATTTAGGACTCGTGATAAAGTAACAGAGAAGGCAAAAGCAGCGAGCAAAAGCCACAGCAGGGGGCTGGGGGGGCAGAGTGGAAAATAACCGATGCCACTGGACTGAGATTCCCGGCTACACCTCGTCTCCAACGTGTCACTTCCTCTTGGCGGACAGGAGTCACAACCCCCGGGAGCTCAAAAACAGTCAAGTGGGCTTTGCTATATGTCAACGTTAAAGAGGTACACAGCGGCACGAAACAGCATTCCCCAGGATCACGGTGCAAGGTACAACAGCAGTGAGAGAGGAGGGTCTTCACGGGAAAAACACAGGACAGCGCAAAAACAGCAGGCCTGGAGATGAGGGTTTTATATATGCAAATACTACCTAATACAGCAATGATAGGATGGCATGGAATATAGTGACTAACAATAAATAGATCAATACCAGTGAGTTAAAGTGACCAGTGCAGGGGGGTGGGAGGTGAATGTTCTCAGGGCAGGTAGGCGCGAAGATGGGCAGCAGGGTGTTTAGCGTCCTGACCCCTCAGGGGAGAAGCTGCTGTTGGACCTGGCAGACCTGGCTTAGATGCTCCTGTCCCTTCTGCGAGACGGGAGCAGGACAAACAGTCCATTTTGGAAAATGTCCTTGATGCAGGGGGGAGAGGTCCTGTTAATTTTCTGGGCTGTATGCACTATCCCACGATGTACGGCAGGGGAGCAGAAAACCTGGGCCCTCATGAAGCTGACAATCATTGCTCCAGGATGAGAGACAGACTGCTGCCCTGGACCTCTGGTCAGTATGCTGACTCACCGTGGTTGCAGGTCAGACCCACTATTGTTGTCTTGTTAGCAAACTTGATGATGGCTTTGGAGCTGTACTTTGCAGTACAGACCTGAGTCAGCAGGTTGAGCAGAACTCCTTGGAAGCCTTGGTGGGGGTGCCGTTGCTCAGCCTGGTGGTGCCGTTGAGGTTCTCACCCAAGAGGACTGTCTGGGGTCTCTCGGTCAGGAAGTCCAGGATCCAGCTGCACGAAGGGGTGGTGAAGCTGAGCAGCCCACGGTTCTCTGTCAGCTTCTGAGGGATGATGGGACTGAACGTTGATGTCGATGAACGCCATTTTCACAAACACAGTAGCCATGCACAAAATATGTGGCAGTGCAAAACAGGCAGACTCTAAGAGCAGGTGACCTGCACAGTGGGGCGAGCCGCTCTGGAAGACACCTGCACTCATTTACAAACGGCAGAACACACCTACATTGGCCCCCAGCTCATGCTTGGGAGAGAAGGTCAGATCGGAGCCAGAGCACCTAAATCCCCAGGGGAGTTTAATGTGGGTCTTTCTGCAGTTCTGTGTGATCCTCATCCAAGAAGTGCGCCTGTTGTTGCCTGCTTATTACCTCCGGCCGGTTTGGAGAACATTAGCTGACAGGGACCCCATCTCCTCCATAAACTGACTATGCTGTTCGGTCCTGGAAATTGTTCTCCGATAAAGCTGATAAAATCTCACAATCTTCAGTTTCTATATTATGCGGTACAATTCACAGCTAACCTTAAAAAGTACGATCCCGAGGCACTGACAGTACACAATTAAAGACTAAATCAGAAGTTACATAAGGACAACATGAACCTTTAACTTTTCAAAGAACATTCTCCTCTGCAGAGCTTCATAGTCACTCTGGTGACCTGCATCAGTGAGCCTCATGTGGGGATAAAACACATGTCTTTTCTTTAAAATTTCCCAAATATAAAGACTGCTCTTTGTAAACAGTTATTGAATTTCATGGTTGCCTGCTTGTGATGGGTTTATGTATTAGCAAGTCGCACAACCAAAAATCCATAAATCACACATGTGCATGTTATGCAGAAACCCTTCAAATGATGCTTGCCAAAGCCTTCAAAAATCTGCCTGTTAAGTAATGCAGTAAACGCAGTATGTCCATTTCAGTAAAGGTAACGGAAGCCTGCGCCAGATAGGATGTCATCAATGACAAATTAACTTACAGCTCACCGTAATTCACCTTTACGCACGGCATCTGACTTTGAGATGACTCATTTTTCATCCAACACTGTTCCCTTCCAATTAAATTACCAAGAAAAAATTAGCATTGATTGGTTACATTCAGTCAATTGTTAATACACAAAATGATTCAATATTCATACCATTATAAGTGTAACATACTGTTTATGAGGGAAGACCATAATACACATAACCACATATAAAATTCTAATAATTTAACAAGTGATGATTCAAAAATAATGACAGGAAGTCAGTGCACGTTTTCTGTCCACCCGCACGGTTGAATGCCTTAGAGAAAGCTATTAACTTTTGTGGGAGTTCAATTAAAAATGTGAAGAAACGTGGGCTATCTTTAAATGATACGAGGCTCTGGGATCCATCTCCGGGGAACGTCTATTGTAACTTGCACTCCTGAACACTCTAATTAGATGTTGGGTCTATTATCTGTCATGATAAAAATTGCACGTTGACGAGACGGACACCTTATCCTCTTGCGCACAGTAAGTAAATCGTAAGCTATTTTCGTCATTTCTACGAGGAAAGACTGTAGAAGAAAGTTTAATTAATAAAATGGATTAGGCTTAATCCTGACAATGGTAATTCCTTTCTGTTGTATGTCGAGCCATGATCAAAGCTGTTGTGTTTTTTTTCCTCTCTCTTTTGGTCAAACGAGTTCCAATGGGAACAAAGGATGATTAAATGGCTTTAGTAAAAAGACAGGCATCCGGTGAATGTAAAGGAGGGAGATGGCGTGAGCTTCTCTGCCACACCTGGGACACGCCCAGTGCATCACAGAGCAGCTGGTGGCAGACGCACGTGTGCTGTGCAAAACAGGAGCGTATTTCGCCTCGGGCTAGCAGAAGGCTGCGATCACAGGCAGGATCAAATACACCCAGTTAGATAAATACTGTGATCTAAAAAAAAAAAACCCACCTTTTTCATTTAGAAATATGAGAAATCTACATTTGAAAAAGCTGGTGTGTACATGCTCCCTGGGGCCATAGCACATTTTATAAAATGTTTATCGCGCTGTATTTTGATGTAGCTAAAGGCACTGGGCTCTTCACCCCTAGTTTGCTCAGAAGAGCAGAACCAAACATGTCCTTGCAACAGTTTCTGCAGGCGAAACACGCGTTTCTAGCATTCATGCGGTGACAAGCACCGGTGAAAACTGAAAGGTATGGGCCGTCTCCTTTTAAACCCCCTCTGAGGCTGCTGCAAAGACTCATTCTGACTGGTGTACGCCTATAATGGCTACTTTGAACTCTGCCTATCATTAATTAAAAGACGGCAGAATGTTAAGCGTGCGGAAGATTCAGGCCAACATGTGACTCGCAAAGTTATTTTCATTAAATGAAAGATCATTTCGCACGTTCCCAACCATGCAAAGCTTTAATCTGTTATTAGACCCCGTGACCCGACTTCATGTGACGATTTAATTTTTCCCTTCACACGTCACTCAGAGCCAGGTCACTTTCCCAGACTCCTGAGCGATTCACCTCAAAAATGGTTTGAGAGCTAACGAGGCACAAAGATCTTACAAAAAACATAGATTGCAAATTCTAAAAATAAGGGTGAGAAACACCCGAATATTTCTCTGGAATGTAGCATAAAAAGAGAAAAATACTGACCACTGAGGAAAATGCTCTGGTTTCCACTGGGGCGGATTCTTCCATCTTCCTTAGACCCTGGTCACAAACTGGGTCACAATGACCCTAAACACTCTCTCAGGAGGCCTAAAGCAAAGGCAGGGGCCACCCTGGGCAGGATACCAGTCCATCACTGGGTGTACACTCACCCAATATGTGTCAATTAGCGACATCAATCCTCCTGACCTGCATGCTTTTGGAATGTGGAAGGTGAGCCACAGAACACACGCAAAGTGCATGTGCACACAGAGCCAGGGCAGGTGGCGAGGCTTGAGGTCGGTGTGTGACCCGCTGAGCCCGCGGAAAACCGCACTGCATTACGGACCCGATTCTCTGCAAACTTTCTGTGTGTAACAGGATACAGGCAGTGTGGGGAACTGGGGATCTCATCCTGGCCGGGAAGCTTTCACACTCATAACGGCTTGCATTGAGCTGCTGCCAATGTTTCTGAAGTAAATAACCGAGCCAAGCTGGGTGTGGTTAAAAAAAATCCCAGTGAACTGTGGGCTGGTTCTGGCAGGGTGGGAGCCCCAGACGTTGGCAGGTGTGTGCATGTTATCAGCGGCCACACAGCGCCTGCGTATGTTTACCACCAGTAATTTTCCTCTGAAAATTCAATTCATTGGAGCTAATTCCCCCAGCGGGCTCTGGCTACCGCGCTTATCCTAATATTCCAAACATCTGCATTAGGAGAGATTCACATAATCACAGCGATCCCGGGCACAGGGGGCGTCGTTTAGCCTCTGCTAGACCTACGGAGTGACAGGAGGGCCAAACTGTTACATAGACGACACCCCCCGCCCGCCCCACGTGTCCCTGTTTTTGTGCCCCCCACGCAGGAGGTTGCTGTACTCGAGCAGGCCGTTAGTCACAAAGAGAGCTCTGAGCAGCAAAGTGTAGACACTGAGAATTGGCTAATGCACTGAGAGCACATTCTGCGACACATTAATTCCCGTCCCTGTCAGGCTGCATCACTGTGGAACGTGCATGATGGGATGCGAAGTCCCATCAGGCCACGGCACCTGCTGCTTTTCCATCTGCCATGGCAGGGCCGTCTCTCCCGCTGCCCGTTTTTCAGGCTAATGCCTCCCTCGCTCCCCCACGCACCCCCACCCCCCGGCACTTACGGAGGCGTGATCGTTTTCCGAACGCCGTCGTCTTTTTTTTTTTATTATAGCATATTCATTTCTGTGCCTCATCCAGGAAGAGGGCTCTTATTTAGGAGGGGGGGAAGCAAGGACCCGAATTCCATCTGCCTCTATCACCACATCATGCTATTTAGTTTGATGAAGTTGTCAAGGCGATGAGCCCAGGAGAATAACCAGCCATGTGCAAGGAAGTAGATGGGATGGCGGACAGACGGGTGAATATCTAACCCAGGGGCAGCCCTCCTAAAAAAGCAAACGGTCTTTGTGCGAGTATGGCATTGGGGACAGCCGAAAAGCTCCAATCCAATCTTCCAAAAGTATTCAGCTGGCAGGAACCAGAACCAGTCATTTGAGAACTGAGACATGTTCTGCATAGTTATGTGTCCGGGAATCCTTAAAAGCAGGCCAGGCTAACTTCCAGGTTACCCACCATGTGGAGCCAAAGATCGTTAGGAGCGTTTTCCGATTAAACGAGGCGATCTGATGGGCTAACTGTTGGCTCACCTTGTATTCCTCCTATGGTGGTTTCATTACTTGGTAAAGCCCAGAGCAGATCTGCAATGTTATTGTCCATTAAGCACAGTGCTACCAGAATGCAATATTATACCCAGTATCGCTTAGCCTGTACTGGGGAGATGATTGATCTTCAGAGAATTACACGAGCCCCATACTGCAGTTCACTTCCAAAGTTCATTACACAAAAATGGATCTAATGTACCTCAAAAGGGTAATAATGGCGTCACACAAAATACAGACAATAGCACACAGCTAAGCCACAGGGAGTCAGCGTAGGAAGAGTGCCGTATGCTCTCAGAATCTGGTGTGGCGTTTCAGGGACTGACAAGAAGGTTCCCGAAGCAGGAATCGGTCTACAGAACATCCTTCAAGAGATTCTGAAACCAAGTCTGGTGGACTGAGCTTGTATGATGTCATTGCATAATGACCTCATACCTCCAGGGCAAGGGATTTGAATCCCACCTCCACTCGGGGGGGGGGGGGGGGGGTGTGACAGGATTTGATCAGGTTTAAAAGAACCAA
>JAODKN010000008.1:7483205-7497022 GCA_026774425.1 Petrocephalus zakoni | reverse complement strand
AGATTTCAAGGGCCTCTGAGTGACAGGAGATAATAATTGGACTGGTCTCAGTTGGGGGCCCAATACGATATGTGTTTCATGGGGCCAATATCTCTGGGCAGGGAACAAATGCTCCAACAGTGAGGTAGGGCCAAGTCTGACAAGCACATCACAACATTTTCTGACATCAAGCACACATGCAATTATTTATGCTTACGCATTATTATTTATGGAATGAAAATACAGGAATTTTAATAAGAGACGATTAAAGTGTGACATCAGTAATTCCGTGCTTCTAATTGATAAAGAAAAAAAAATATATATTTGTATCCATAACAAAAATATCCTGCATGAAAAAAAGACGAACTCGGCGGCCATTGCGTGCCGCATTTTGGGTTGGCAGAGTGAGCGGGGCACCCCTGGAGCCCTGCCAGCAGCCCCTCTGCTGAGCGCTGGGCATTTTAAAGAGCCTCTCCTGAGGTGACGTGCCGCGATCGCCCCCTTTACACGTTATTATCCGTCATTATGGGCCCCGAAAGGAGAAGCGTGACACAGGCCATTAAAAAGAGGAGGCAGCGCTTTTTGTGTTTCACATCAATGACGCCATTATGGGCGGCCTGGCAGGAAGGGGGCCCACAGAGCCACTTCCCTCAAAGGGGCCAAGTGTGTAGGAAATGCTAATGTCGCTCATCCTCCGGCGTGGGATCCCGGCGGAGGGTGGCATGAGCGCCAAACTGCATCGGGGGCACGGCGGCACAGTCGATCCTGCAAACACCGGCACAGGGCTGCGGGCGTCAGCAACGAGATAGCTAGACACACCGCCAAAGCCTGTAACGAAGACTGGGCCGGCTGGAGCCAGAATATCCCCTGCCTGCTCTCTAGCATCACGTCAGTGGGAAAATGAGCCTATTTATAGCTGTATTTAGGGGGGGGGGCATTAAGGTTCAAGTTACGCTTTAATTGCCCCCGGGTTAACTGGCACTTTCCATGTCGGTTTTTAAGGCCTTGAACGTTTTGAGGGCCTTTCTGCCACTCAGACTGCGGCAAGCTCCCCTAGCGGATGCCTGCAGCAGCAGCTGTATAAACAAAGCACCAGAGAACAAAGAGATTCCGGATGCTTCCTCTGACATGCCAATGCCCCGCTCTGCGTATGATAATTAACAGGAACTGAGCAGCTGTAGAGTTCAGCGAATGTCACCTTCCAGAAGTCAAACGAGAAGCAGAAGTATGAGCCCAGAGGTCAGAAACAAACACTGGCACATTTACCTGCCACATGCATATTCATATTTTTCAGGACTCGCATTCTTATGGAGCGTTCTTTTGTATTAATAGGAATCAGAAGATCAGAGCGAGGGCCTCAGCCTGTTTCCAGCATACGGCATGTCTCCAGTACCGGGGGCTCTGAGTGGACGTGTGTGTTCGTGGAAAGGGCTCTTCACATCCCCTCCGTCCGTTTCCTAGAAACAGTCCAAAGCTTAAAGTGAAGGAAAAAAAAACAGGAGTGTTTGGCTATAATGAAGAAGAAGGAATTCAGTGATCCATTACCAAAGCTGGGAGTCGGGAGGGTGGAGATGCTCAGACCAAGGACTTTTTTTTAATGAAGGAAACATGCTGGGAGCTCTAAGCAGAGCCCCAGCTGATGCGGGGGGGGGAGGGGGGGGGCTGACATGCGCCATGTGTGAGTCGCCAGGGGGGTCTGGCAGAAGCCACACGGCTGGCTCCCGCTGGTCGATCCACGCCCTGCCCGGGACGCCCCCCCCATCTTGAATTCCCTTCCCTCTATATGACTTGGGGGGGGGGGGAGGCTCTGTGGCACAACCAGCTTTCAACTCCCCCCAACTGAAGGGACGGTCACCTTAAAGGCAATCCGCCTCACAAACTGTGATAGCCGTCTCTGGGCTTATTTTTATTCTAATTACCATGCGATACGGGTCATTACTGAAGATTAAAGGAAACGCGTATTACATACGTGATGCATATAGAGACCGTCTAACTGTTCTTTGTATTACAGTATAAATGTCGTTTATTGCAGTATAACATGGCTATTTAATACTGGTAGCTGTGTCTGAATTCTCCAAAGCCACACTTAGCCTCTTAATGATATTATATAAATCAAGGTTTATATATTGAAATGGTTTTAAGATGCAAAAAAAATGCTTAAGAGGATATATAGAGAGTTGCCCGAGAGGTGAATCTGAAATCGTGTTTTTTGCCGTACCACCTTGCTTACCACGTTGCTTCTCAGTAATTATCAGAATCAAAAGATCAATTATCACTAAGGCTTTTGACTGAAAGTAAATCAAAACTCCCTGTCAGGGCAGCTCTGGGCTAGTTTCTCTGTACCCTGAAATTGACCATCTCTGTCAATGCCGCTTGGATCGATGGCAGGGCGCCCTTGGAATCAAATCCCCAAGGTCGCTTTCTGCTGAAGGACAGACTGGTCTGGACAGCTTTTCTCATGCTAAGTAGGTTGATTGCCGTGTGCCAAAGTCTCCATTTCTGCTTGGTGTTGTGGAAAAAAAAGATTCTAGATAAGGTTTAATATAAAACACAACGAAGGCTAATAAGCAAAGAACGACAGAAACAAGGAAGGAAAGGTGAGAGTATCATCCCAAGACATGTCTAAATTGACAGTGGCGCCCTTGCTGGCCCCCGGCAGGCTGGCAGGTTGTTAATTCCACTACTGGAGAGTTAGATTGTTAGGATCAGTCCTCCAGTCTTGGGAACGAAAATACAGGAAGTGATTCTGAAATGCCCTTTAAATAATATTTAAACTTAGCAAAAGGGAATTGTTACCCTGGAAGAACGTAGGCAAGCCAAACTTCTCACATTGGGTTTCTTATGGTGAAACTTTCCTGAAGACCTTGAGCTAATGTTACACATCGCAGATTATGGCGTGTGCTGAGCGTCTCGTTCGGCGTCATCACTGCCCCGCACACACGTCCCGTGTGCAATTTAGAGGCACGGTCATCTCCGACTGTTTTTATGGCCAAATTGAAAATATGCTAATATGTTCCCCTGAGTGCAATACTTAAAAATCTCCAAAATTTAAATTGAGAATTAATGGTTAGCCTGTAAATATCCAAGGTCTCTCTGTTTTGTATGGTAATAGTTAACCACACCCACTACAGAACAACCCCCAAAAGTGATAGTTGCGTCGATCCATATCCCTTGGTGCTAGCTAATCCATGCAGTCATTGATGGCAGACATGTTGTTATCAGATTTATGGGATTCTTACGCCGTCCTCATGCGTTTTTAGGTTAATTTAACCCACAAAAAGATGTGATTTCAAACCTTCAAAAGGGAACAGCGTGTTATATCAGAAGTTAATTGCTTACAAAAGAGTGTGTTGATGTCAATCTCAAAATCCCTTGCAGTCTTTTTTGACATTAAGTTAAAAGAAAAACCACCAACTAAAAAAAGAAACATAAAAGTTGACTCAAAACGCCTTGCTTGTACTGGGTCAGGGGGATGGAGGTCACAGAAATTTCAATGCTAAATGTTTATATTCCTGTTTATCACAAAAAAAAATAGATAAAAAACCTGGTTAAAAAAATGTAAAAGTTCCCCCAAAGGTTTCTCCGACGTCGGTCCGATTGCCATGCCACTGGGCGTCTCTGGCTGTGCGCATGTATCTCACAGAGTCCTGAACACATAATGAATTATGGTACAGTGAAACCGCGCAGGAGAATCTGATTATAATTACAGCCAACAGCAGAGTGTAAGTGGACATGTTCAAACAGCGAGAAAAAAAAAACCATTACGCAAAAATACAAACCAGCAAGGAAGCGCTCGGCCAATATTGCGGAACGAAAGTGGCCGGTTTCATGAATGAGCAGATAGGACTGTCTGAGCCCTGGACACATGAACGCGAGGATTTTTCTTCCAGCCGGCTCTGTTACATAAGAACACTCATGCTCATTTTCTGGACAATTAAGCAACATTAATAAAACCATGTTTCCACTCTCACATGGGTAATGAAGCTGTTTAGTGAGAGAATGCACACCCCATTCTATAAGTCTGTTTCATTAGCATGCAAAGTTTGATGCCATTTAAGAGGGGGTGTGATTTAAATGAAGTCAATTGCTGATGTCAAGATACATGGGATCACCTCAGGTGTTTGTCTCTCTACTATTATGCTTTCAGCCAGATTTTGAAGCCATAACACTCATTTTAATCACAATGTCAAAAGAGTTCTGTTTTCCCCCTACAGTGCCTTGTACTCATTAGAAAAAGGAATAATGAATACATCAGTCTAATTGGCCAGTAGTCAGCCCAATCCTCACCCCTCTATCCTCGCATCCCCCTTTAATGACAGGCTAGCTAACTGGGTGAGAAGGCCACTTCCTGTCAGATTACATCCAGGTGGTGCAGATAACAAGGAAGTAGCCTTATTAAAAGAGTCCCCTGGTCGTGGCTGCTTTAAGAGACGCGGTGAGATGTGCCGTCACCCCGTACCCTCTCAGTAGTAATCTGAAGGCCGAAAAACGAGTCGAAGGAAGCAGGTCAGGCTCAACTGCCGCGCTGCAGGCTCCCAGTGAGCTGCTACAGTGCCGCGTGCATCAGGACTCATAAGCAGACAGAGATGGGGTTTGTGCACAACATGAAGAGCGAACGGAGACCCTCAGCATGGACCGGAGACCCTCAGCATGGTCCACGGCTGTCTAGATGGATGAATGAGTCACCGAAATAAACCCAAATCACTCTTTACACAGCAACTCTAGGATGCTTTTCATTAAACAGATTTGTTTTTGGTTGATGTGGTTTCAGTTTGACAATTGAATTCAGTGCGTCTCGTTGAGAAAGATTTATAATGCTGGGATACAGGAGGTGGACAAACTGAGAATAAGCGCCACGTGAGAAAGGACTTTAACTTTGAAGTAACAAAATCATCATTACAAGTACAAAGATGAGTCATATTAGTCTGAATGCGTCAGTCTTGAAAGAGATCTGACAGTCAGCGATCTAGGAGAAACAGCTGGAAGATAGACAGATGGAGTAGGAGGAAAAGAGCTGGTCCAACTGGGCCAGAAGACTGGTGTCCAAAGTGCAGGAACAAAAATTGCAGAACTGTTTAATGTGTCATGGGAAACAACCACAAAGATCATGAAAGCAAATTCTAAACTCAGGCTGATTGCACTGGCAAAGAGGAACAGTGGTCACAAGCTCACTGATAGGGATAGACAGTTACAGAATAGCTGGTAAAAACACAAAAGTACAAAGAATTGCCTTTGTTGAATTAGTACCTCTTACCCACTCACAATAAAAAATGTTACATCCTGAAATTTATAGCAGGGCTGCGATTCTGAAACCATTTGAATCTATGGACAGCATATAAAGACACATAGGCTGGCAAAGGAGAACAAAACCTAGACCCCTGCAATGGAAAATGAAATATGGTCTTATGAATCATGGTTCACCCTTCTTCCTGCATCTGGATTGGTCCACATCTGGAGAGGGAAAGGATGCCAGCAACCCATCTTTCGGATTGGGTGGTCAGCTCACAGGAGACAATAGGTTTGATGATTGCTTCCATAACACCAGCATGAAATCAAAGGCCTTCCATTGGAAATTCTTCAGTATAAACTGCAAAGTAGATTTCTACCGCCTTCATCCCTCAAAAATTGGGAGGCTTTTTATTACTAAAGAATGATCCGACATCCAGTGGTGGCTGCTGATAGAAATTTAGGGGGGGGCAGAGATTTGGGGGAGACCAACAAACCGAACACTACACATGATCACTTACCGAATTTGCAAATCAGGTTGTTCCCGACCACATCTTGCCTACCGCATGTGTTAAAGCACATATCTAATGAACACGTAACCTGTTATTTTTCCTGTCTATAGCAGAGTTGGCCAACCCATCAATAGCAGCTTTTTTCCAGATCTATCACAAAATGATTAATGGATAATGCTTGATGTCATCTGTGGGCAACCGGTGGATTGTGATCGGCAAAATGTACCAAGAGGAACCAAGTCAGCGCCAAAATATATCGTCATAATTAGATATTTTCTCTGTGAAAGCCACTCTCATTGTAAAAACGACTGGGCACCCATGACCTATGGGGAAGCAACAAACTGCTTATGCAGACATGCAAAGTACCAGCACAAGACAAATTAAACAAGTATCTCAACACCCTCAGTTCACTGAGCCTTGACTATAAACAACTGCAATCGAAGAACTACCCAAAACAAACAGCTGCTACCCTTTCTATCTGTGTATAATACCGTCTGTTAGCTAGCGAGGTAAAACACTTAAAACACAATTTACGTCGCCTCTTTTTCCGACTGGCAGAGACTGTACCCCCACCCCCCTCCAAATGCCCCCATGAGCTGGGGTGACAATTCCAACTCATTGTCCATAAAAATGGGAGTGTGTCCATGGAAAATACGGAAAAAATAACAATTAGGGAGCAGCCTCAGGTCAACCTGCTTGCCAAAAATGTAAGGACTTGGATGGACTCTCATTATTCTCATTACCATGAACGCAAATCGTACTCGTGGTCTTGGCAAGAATAAACTTGGGGCACAATGAATCAGGGGATTGCTCTCGTTTGATGATCCTTGATGTTTGGGACGGGGCATTTTTACCGTCCTCTGTACTTCTGTTCTTAGTATTGGAACAGGTCTTCAGCCATGGAAGGTGATGTAAAACGACTACACAAGAACAAAAGCACACATATTGACAGACATTTGGCCGGCACCACTCACCCAGGAAGTATATGTTTATGCATACCTTCTTCTCTAGACATTTTGAGGGGGGCGGTGCCCCAGTGCCCTACATTAACAAACCTCTGCTGCCCACGTCCCACTACACACCGCTGAGGACCCGTATGACAGCATTCCCAGAAGGGTTGTAGCTGTTATGAAGATGGGCTCACGCCTCATTAAATTCAAGATATTAATATATTGTTATTTACATTATTTTATCCACCATTTGTAATGTATGTCAGGGAGGTTCCATACCTCTTTACCAAAGCTGAGTTGAAATGTGACGACTCTGAGTCTGCACTCTTGCTGTCATAGCTGTGCCATTAGCTTTGTGCTTTAAAAGGAATATCAGTCAATGATCCCACAAACCTGAAAATGGCTGCTAGCAAACTGCCAGTAACAGCCATGACAACGGCTTGTTGCATGCATGTGTTGATTCTGCACCACCTGCTTGTTGATTGGTGGCTTCTTGGACCTGATCGGATTTCTTAATGGTTATGCTCTGTGGGAGCCAAAAAGAGGCCTAGAGAGATGACGGTTTTATTAAAAGTCTAGACTCTTGTATGGTGCACTATATCTTTTTAATGTTTTGTTTTGGAATATAATAACTTCTAATCAAAGTCTTTTCAAAAGTTATTAACCAGCTCCATAAAGTAAGCATCTTTGAACATGACCAAAAAGGCGAAGCCTTTCTGTACTGAAATATTTCACTTTCAGTCAAAGTCTGCGTTGTGTTTCAAAGAAAAATTTTTTTGACAACAGTTAAGAAGCTACTTACTGAAACAGCCATACAAACATAGTTCTCTGTCCAGATGTTTTCAATAACAAAGTACACAGCTAATTTGCAGGGATAAAAAATATTGTTGGAGCAGATTCTATTATAAGCAGAGGGTATTTCGGAAGATAAGAACATTACAGAGATGTTTGGTGAGACTCGAGAGGCTGAAGCTGACCCCCGTGAATTGAGAGTGGAACTTAAAATGAAAAGAGATGAAAATAAAAATTTCAAACTTGGCAGCACAGAAAAGTACATCTCTCTACAGACACCATGGTTAGAGAGTAAAACAAGTGTTTTTTTTTTTAATCTGTCACTGCCGCATTCTCTCAGTGTCCACAAACCTGGAAACGCTGCTGGTTCCTCCTACCAAGAAGAGTCCTTAACAGCTTACAGAAGCTGCTCTACAGGCTGTGAGTCCACTCCCAGTAAGAACAAAACTGGGATCAGCACTCAGCCAAATCTCTCCTCCGGGCCACAGGGAAGCCTGGGACTAGAGTAGGGAGGCCTGCCTTGACTCTCAGCCTCTTCACTGGCAGCTTCCTGTGGTGGTGCTGTGTTCCACCGTGGGCAATCTGCAAAGGGCTCTCCTCCAACCGCTCCCCAACTTTCCCCATGCCGCAGTGGATTTTTATGTTCGCCGTGACAACCATCTGTTCGGTGCGTCTCCCTATGTAGTTATCTCATTTTATCCAGTTGGTTTTTGACGCAAATCAGCAACAACAATCTGTTTGCCCATCACACCGCCAAGAAAACATCTGATTTACAGGCGACTGTTGGGAGGGAGGCCCGTATTGTCACCTCATCTGCACTGAGAAGAGATGCTTGCAGCGTCTGGCTGTTTAAGTGCCGTGAAACGGGAGCCCGATCCACTGGGACTAGGCTCTAAGGTAGGCAGAGCTGAAGCTTGCTGAAAAGTCGCTCGGCGCAGTTTGGGCTGAGGCTAGTATGTAGGTAGCCATACAAATATGAGGAACACTGTAAGTTTACCTCCAACGCGCATTGAATGTGCCAAAAAAGGACCCGTTTACTGGCAGCGAGGAACGCAAACGGATTAGCGCGCAACAAGTCAAAACTGATGCCACTACTGCTTTTGCTATGGATATTCTCATTTTCAACCACATAGGACTAATTCTGGAAAATTCCTTACTTCTCTTCAATCTTTCGTGACGTTCTTTTGTAAGGCGAAAATGCCGGTAGAGGCGCGAGCTTGGCTCCACACCACCAACGCGTAAGAATGATTGACGCAGCCTAGGTGGACGCTTCTCCATGGGGCGTTAGGGGGAACGCTCCTCGGCGCTATCGCCTCATCTCCACCCCGCCTGCCATCTTTGGGGCTCCGCGGGAGGCAGCCGGAGGTTAATCGGCAGAAGGGACGGGGGAGTCTGAGCCCTCGGCTGGCTTCCCCGCGATAGCTCCTACCGCGGCGTCCTGCCAAAGTCATTCCTTGGCTCAGCTGAGAGCGCCAGCCGGATCTGCAGCCGCTCTGCCGAGCGAGCCCAGCCTCGGGTCCCTTGTGTCTCTCCACCTTCCTGGGCCGCTCCTGCAGACGTGACGTGAGTTTTGGGACATCGTGGTTGCCTGACGCAGGAGCCCTGTTAGGAATCTATGACTGTCGGGGCGGGAAAAGCAGGTGCTGTGGGGTTTCGGCAGTTGGATGTGAAACCTTCATGTCACTGGTGTTTCAGACTTGTATTCTTTCCAAAATTTGGTTAAAAAGTAGCATCCATATGAAAAGAGCATGGTTTGTGTTATCAAGCATTTTTCTTATTTTAGTTATATATGACAATGCATGATGTTTTTTATATGTTCACTACAAGTGTATTTTCTTGTATGATTATGGCCACATTTACACTTTGATAACATATGGCTTTAGTAGGAAATACTTGATTGTTGCACAAAGTTAGTTAGTAAAGTTTTATTTTGTTTTTATGTTATTCCAGTGAATTCTAGTTTTGTGTAAACAATGTCCACGATTCAACTGCGTTCATTCAGAGAATTAAGCATAAAAACTAATACTGGCAAAACATTCATTTAATATGCATTGTACAACAATGATTCACAAATCATTACTTTTATATGAATAAAAGACATATATAACTAATTACACATTCATTTAATATGGATTGTGCATGATTGTAGGATATGTTTGACAGTGCATTAATTTCATATGTATTTTGCATCAATAAATGACATATGTACACTATATTGCCAATAGTATTAGGACACCTGCTTTTACACAAACCTGAACTTTAATGACATCCCATTCTTAATACATGGGCTTACATAGGGAGTTGGCCCACCCATTGCAGCTATAACAGCTTCAACTCTTCTAGGAAGGCTTTCCACAAGTGTTTTTGACCATTCTTCCAGGGGAGCATTTGTAAGGTCAGGCACTGATGGTGGACAAAGGTGTCATATCGGGTTGAGGTCAAGACTCTGTGCAGGTCAGTCAAGTTCCTCCACACCAAACTCGCTCATCCATGTCTTTATAGATCTTGCTTTGTGCAATGGTGCACAGTCATGTTAGAACAGGAAGGGGCCATCCCCAAATTGTTTCCACAAAGCTGGTTGCATGAAATTGTCCAAAATGGCTTTGTATGCTGAAGCATTAAGATTTCCTCTCACTGGAACTAAGGGGCCAAGCCCAACCCCTGAAAAACACCCCACACCATAATCCCCCTTCACCAAACTTTACACTTGGCACAATGCAGTCAGGCAAGTACCGTTCTCCTGCCAACCGCCAAACCCAGACTCGTCCATCGGATTTCCAGAGAGAGAAGCGCGATTCATCACTCCAGAGGACACGTCTGCACTGCTCTAGAGTCCAGTGGTGATGTGCTTTACACCACTGCATCTGGTGCTTTGCATTGCACCTGGTGATGTAAGGCTTGGATGCAGCTGCTCGGCCATAGAAACCCATTCCATGAAGCTCCCTACGCACTATCCTTGAGCTAATCTGAAGGCCACATGAAGTTTGAAGGTCTGTAGGCATTGGAAGTAATTGGAACATTTGAATTCAATGCTTTGCGGGGATGTCTCAATACGTTTGGCAATATAGTGCATTTTGAGCTTGATATGACTTGAGTGAAACACTTAAAAGTCATACGTTATTCTCCCTGTGGGCAGAATTCTGTAAATCACGTTGCCCGTGGATCTCTTCCTGTAGCATAGTGGCATAGCTTTCACTTGAACAACATTATATTTTTCTATTCATATCATACTCAGTGACATCAGAAAAAATTATACGTTGCCATTTTAAATAAAAATACTCCCACCACACCTGCATAAACGACAGGCCGGCAGAAGTCTTTGTTTTCTTTTGGAAGGCTGCACCAAAACGCACATGCCTGTAAATGTGTCTGATGGGGGGGCTTGGTCGCACAATCCGAGGGTCGCACAATCCGCAGATCTTCATTCCCTCTCGTGGCTAATGGAGCGAGGTCCGTGCTGTAGCTGACGGCCGCGGGCGGCTCCGTGACGCCGGCCAGGCTCGGCCCCGTAACACCCCGCCCCCCCGCCCATTTCCTCAGAGGGAGGCGGCAGCAGCACTGCCTTTTTGCATGCATCCCTCCTGTCCATCTGCGCAGGCATGCGCTGTTATGTTCTCAGGCACAGGCAGTACGTGCCTCCATTACACATATGACCCTAACCATCCATTACTATTCATTTAATTACAATTCAATTCATTACATTCCATACAGTTAAATAATAATAATCACTATATATATATATATATAATTTACTATATATACATATAAACAGTATTTATACATATGTATTCATACACTGTACATATACTGCAGTACTAGATAAGCAATGATGCATTTTTATGCAGTTAAATAAAAACAATGCCGTTTTTATCATGTTTTAGGCTATAATTATCTTGTCCTGCCACCCTGTACCGGATAAGCAGTCGGAAGATGAATGGAAGGATGCATAATTATCTTGTTTATGGTTTTTGTGAAATGTACAGTCCAGCAACAGAGGTTGGCAATTAAACACTGATCCGAACTTTACTGAACTCCAGGGTGCAGCTGAAATATGGATTAGTCATTATGTACTCTTGTGACAGCTAACAGAAACAGCAGCTCCCCAGGGCTTTGCTCAGTGTGCAATAAGGAGCCATTTTTCTGTGTCCCCCCCCCCCCCCACCACAAACACTGTACACACACACTTAGCGGATTAGCAAGACACTCATGATGTGTTTTTAAGGTGGTATCCAATTGAAGCAATGCCTGGTGTCTTCCATTATCAGTAGTTATAGACGATATGCTTCAGACGTGGTTATAGGACAAACATTACTCAGGCAAAGTTACCTTCAAAAAACACTTTGAACAAAAAAAAATAAATAAAAAATCAGCCCTGCTTTCACTGCTGCCCCCGCAGGTCAGTAATTGCACATACAGCTGGATCTATACAATCTGCTGTCATTTGTAAGAAATGTTTCTTCTGGACAGACATCAAACACCCCTGTTCTAAAAACGGCTGAGTAATCAAGCGTGCGGCCCAACAAAAGTGCGGCCTCCTGCTGACATGAAGCTGCAGGCGAGCACCCGGCTTCCTGTGCGGTGCGACACGTCCTTTTGGAGACTCCGGGGACCCCTCAGGGGCCACTATGCTGGCCCCCAGGAAGGTCCGACATGAGTGCTGGTATAGACGAGCAGATCTGCACTTTTATAACTGGGGAAAATGTATTGGATTTAGTGAGGCTTACCGAAGCAGAAATAATAGCATGTCCATCATACACTGGTGCTAGTGGGTGACTCATTTTTTCTGGGCTACTGTGGGCGACATACTTTTTTTTTTAAGGTTTTTTTTTTTCTTTAAAGGGTAATTCATGAGAAGTGAATTACTGCTGCCCTCGGCTCAATGGTGAAGGTGAATCCGCTGAGCTCTTTCTATTCCATCATCATTTTGCCCCCAACAAACACTTTCGTCACTTAAAAAAGAAATAATTAACCATTATTACGATCGCTTAACAGTTAATTTTCATCTACAATATTTATGGTACAATTTATGCATGCTTAAATACAAAAAAAAATAGGTAATAACTCATTGCAGCCTGATTTTCAGCCGTCTTGCATCAGAAACTGGCTTATTATATTATAGGCTGCCAACAAGGGGGGAACGACAATTACAGAATATTTAGGGTTTAGTTGTCCTGTTCTCCAGCACGCCACCCACGGCAGCCGTCAGGAAGCTGACGCACGGCTCCTTATTTTGGCATCGAAGTGCCATTTCAGCATCGTTCATCAGCGGCAGCAACCTTCAAATTCACCACGGCGCAACAAGAAATGAACTTTCCCTTCACTCCCATTATAAATAACGGCTGGTTCCTTCATCTCTGATTCCATATGCACAGATACCGAATGAAAAATGCCACATCCAATGGCATCTGGTTCCAGGCTGTGGGTGTTTGATACCGGACCAGTATCAGTGAGGGCCGTATACAAATGTTGGAGTCGTGCGGCGATAGGGAGTACTGTGCTGCATGAAACATCCCTGGACTAACTGAACTTCTTATGTTTTTTGCAGAACTTCTGCAGGAATTCGGTATCCGAGTTAATGGCTACATACCATGGGATTGGTAATGGAAAATCCCTTCTGCTGCCATACCTGAACTCATGGCTACCATCCAAATGTCCTATAAGTATCTGCAGATAACAAAATCACATCACAATTCACAAAACAAATTTTGCTAAAGTAACCACTCTTTGCCTTGATAATTGCTTCAACAACTGGAGGCATTTGGCTAACAAGATTCAGTAGATCATAACCCAGCATGTTACGCCTTGCTCTTCTGAAAGGGGGTTCGGCTTTCATTCTCCTGTTCAGTTCATCCGATAAAGGTTCTGTGTGATTGTGGTTCGGAGGCTGGACAGGGCCAGTACCCTTCACTTTCCTACCTCACTAGAATCTTCTGTCACAGTTTTGAAGTCATAGTCCTGCTGAAGAATAAATTAGAGTACTGATAGAATGGCGTGCTTTCGAAGTATGTCATGGAAGCCATGCTGGTTGTGATTGCCATGGATTTGGTAGAAATCATCAGCAAAATATCCCCAGATGGTGTCAATGCCATGGGCCTGACAGCCGGACCCTCACATGCAGCACCCAGACACTCTCCCTCTCTTTGCCTTACCAATACAAGGCATTTCAATTCAGCCCCCAGGACTGACTGCGAACAGACAGGTATGCACACCCTGGTAACACTTTACTTGAGGGGCCACAAATAATGCAGTAATACATGCATTCTTGTATTCTTTGCAGAAAATTCATTAGTTAGTTCATTAGTTAATCATTAACTAATTCATGTTCATGATTAGTACTTCAGTAGTCAATGAGGTACTA